>JACXIL010000167.1:131163-341561 GCA_014737365.1 Bombus soroeensis
GATTAAAATGATCCCACCAGGATTTCATTATGTCCATTATAGGTAAATTTGTCGTAGTTATGTTTTTCTTATTCATAACATAATATTTATATATTTATATTCTTTAAGTGCTGTAGATGAATTTGGAGAAGCAACACCTAAAGTTGGCTTTTTTCATATATTTAAAAAATCTGAATTTCTAGTGAAACGTTGGGATGCAAAAGAAGAAGATTTAAGTTCAGAAAGTATGATAGCACTTAATGTATTAGAATAATATTAAAAGACTTCATTATTGATAAAATCTAACTTTTCATACAAAGCTATAGAAGAAGAAACGGTTGAAAGGTTCAAGAGCAATTTGAAAAATTTAGATAGATTTTTAGGATGTTACCCTTATGATATATGGAAACAATGGAAGGAATTAACAAATCATATTACCCCTCCTCTTGTTGAACGTTGTTCACCCATATGTGGGTATGTTAATAAGTTTTATAAGTTATTAATTGTCTTTGCTATATTTATTCTTTTATTAACAAATTTCTGTATTTCAGCTTTGTAAGGTCAGCATTAGAATTAGAATATTGCACTGATGCTGCAAGACCAAGAGGTGGAGAATCAAGTTCGAAAAGAAGAAGGAGGAGTGGAATTACTATAGAAGAGAAGGAAGATGAGCTTCTTCCTGATATGAAACCTAAGCCTGGTACAGAACTTCGACTTTCAAAAATACCTTCTAAACAATATCCAGATGGAGCATCACCAACTGAGATTACAAAGTATTCTTTGGATACGAGTTATGCATTGGATACTGTTCTTAAGAAATTGACGCTGTAAGTGATTAGTTAAATATTTGTTTCAGATTTTTATAATAACTACTATTAATATCTTTACAGCCCCATAGAGATAATTGGTGAAATGGAGTTGGCATTTGTCTGTTTTCTTGTTGGACAAAGTTTTGATGCCTTTGAACATTGGAAGAAACTTGTATCTCTTATTTGTGGAGCCGATTGTGCGATATCACAACGTCGCGCAATTTACATTGAATTTATGAAAGCATTAGAAGTTCAGTTGATGCACGTACCCGAAGACATACTTTGTGACATTGTAGCCAATAATAATTTTGTTTATCATAATTTACGCAAATTGTTCGCAAATATTGAAATGAATTCTGAATTAGATGGACGTTTAAAATCTTATACAACAAGATTTAGCGGACGATTGTCTATAAAATTCTTGTGGGATTTTTCTAATTTGCAGGAAGAAACTGAAGATGAAGCGCCGGTTGTTGTTTCGTTAGAATAAGCTTGTATATTTGTAATTCGTGCAAACATACAGTTGTAAAATGTATAATATAAAACGTATATTCTTACTTCTTGTACATATAGGTAATGTTTATATATATAAATAAGGATTGATAAATACAAACTTTCCTATGTTTTAAAATAACAATCAATTTTATTGTGAAGTTAAGTACATTTTACAGAGTATTAGGTTAAAATATTTCAATTCGCCTCGGGTATATTAAGGAAATAATGAATACTTCTTCAAGTATTTAATGCATATTCAGCCTGGCTAAAAAGTAAATTGAACATATTACATAGCGCTTCACACCATTATATTATTACATTATATAATGCTATATATAAAAACTTTCAGTAGGAAATATATTGTCAGTTATGACATAACCGATTGATATTTAATTAATATTTACCGGATATGATGTTAGGGTAACGTATGTGCACTGGTCAGTTATTTGGTTCCGGATCTGCATCAGCTTCACGACGAAGGCGCTGAAGAAAGTTAAAATTAAATTTAATCAAACAACCCTAGTATTGACAATTATCATATAAACGGTTGATATCTAATTAATATTTACCGGATGTGGTGGACGTGGTGGTGGAACGTACACTGGTCGGTTGCCTGGTTCTGGATCAGCTTCACGACGAAGGCGCTGAGGAAAGTTAAAATTAAATTTAATCAAACAACCCTAGTATTGACAATTATCATATAAACGGTTGATATCTAATTAATATTTACCGGATGTGGTGGACGTGGTGGTGGAACGTACACTGGTCGGTTGCCTGGTTCTGGATCAGCTTCACGACGAAGGCGCTGAGGAAAGTTAAAATTAAATTTAATCAAACAACTCTAGTATTGACAATTATCATATAAACGGTTGATATCTAATTAATATTTACCGGATGTGGTGGACGTGGTGGTGGAACGTACACTGGTCGGTTGCCTGGTTCTGGTTCTGGATCAGCTTCACGACGAAGGCGCTGAGGAAAGTTAAAATTAAATTTAATCAAACAACTCTAGTATTGACAATTATCATATAAACGGTTGATATCTAATTAATATTTACCGGATGTGGTGGACGTGGTGGTGGAACGTACACTGGTCGATTGCCTGGTTCTGGTTCTGGATCAGCTTCACGACGAAGGCGCTGAGGAAAGTTAAAATTAAATTTAATCAAACAACTCTAGTATTGACAATTATCATATAAACGGTTGATATCTAATTAATATTTACCGGATGTGGTGGACGTGGTGGTGGAACGTACACTGGTCGGTTGCCTGGTTCTGGTTCTGGATCAGCTTCACGNAGGAAGGCGCTAGATAAAAATTACCAAATAATTTAGTATAGAACATTGTCATTGTGCATTAATATTTAAATATTGATATTTAAATACTTACAGGATTAATTGGTGGGAGGCTTATAGGTCGGGGTGGTCGATTACTTGGTTCTGGTTCCGGTCCAGCTTCCCGACGACGACGGAGCTGGGGTAAGAAAAACGATTTAATACTGGTTTACATACTTGACTCAATTATTTTCTTATCATGTAATTTTTAGAATAAGTATATCTGCTGTAATTAACTATGGACATATTCTCTAATGTTACCTCAGTTTTACGTGCATGTGGGATTGTGGTGGTAGATGCGGCTACCACAAAGGTAATAGCCAGAATAGCGAAGATAAAGTTCTTCATGATTTTCTATATGAAAATAATGTTATTTAGTTGCGTTTACATCTTTGAATATCTTTACAAATATTTTTTAATAAAATAATTACTAGTATATATATGGTGTGTATCTTACCTGATTAACCAATAGTCAGACCTCTGAATGAGGAGTCACTGATTTCGAATGTACTGAGTTGCATCGTATTTATACGAACTGTTAAACGTATCAGTCTTTGCCTGCGTGAAAGTTCAAGGCTTCACAGTACTTTGGGAATCACCGACTGCGCACAACGCATGCATGATAACGAGAATCTCTTTTTATTCTAGTTTTCCTTTAGTCATGTTATTGTTTAAGTAAATTTATGAATTTTTCTTCCATTCTTCCTTATTCTTTCATAACCTATTTACTGTTACTATATAGGTCAAGTTTATAGTCCGATCATATTTTTCCACTAGATTAAAACTGTAGCACATATTTATGTTTACTACATTTTAGATACTGATATTGGTTGTTATAAAGTACTATCACAAATTATTTAACATTTTTTGAAGAGAAAGCCTTTACTATATAAAATTGTTTAAATCGTTGTATCATATTATAAGTCGAAGTGCATTATTTAGTTAAGGCGCACCAAATGTATTCTTATCCATTTGTGAAAGTGCACATGTATACATACAGGCCAATGCAAGAGGGAATTACCGCGAATGATAGTAAGAATAAACATAAGTTTCTCTTCCATGTGTTCTTGGAAAATCTATTTTACTTTTACAAATGATTTATTTTTTCTAATCTGTTATAACTATTTATGTTATTCGTTCTGGGATTTTCTAGTATTTTAAGTTTTAAATTTCCTCAGAGCTTAAACATTTTTATAAATTACAACGAAAATAATATTCTGATAAGACAAATTTATGTGACAGGAACCTCTACTGATCCTGTGAATTGTTTAGTTCCCTCTTGCTTTTCTGCAAAAAAATGTTTCCGCCCGGGATCGAACCGGGGACCTTCCGCGTGTTAGGCGGATGTGATAACCACTACACCACGGAAACGGTTGAGAGGTGATTTTTATAATTTGTATTTCTTTATAATTTTTACAACATATTTTTTAATCAATCTTTATGTATGTATGTATTAAAAATTCTCTACTAAAACACATATCAAATATATTTATATCTATAATTTCATTTATTCTCAGCAAAGGAGTAGGTTAAGAGGTATACAAATATGTAGCCATAAATTATTTCCGGACAAAGTTTCTATTTTATACAAATTATAATAATTACAAAACAATTCAGCGAGTTTAAGATACTTCCTTATTTAGGAGACTGTACGTTAGCCTCGAGGGCTCGTTTCTCTTCTGATAATAATGAAACCTTCTCTTCATACTTTTCTCGTAAATCTCGGAAAAGACAAAGCTGCGTCTCGTATTCTTTTTTCAAATCTGCATTTAATTTTACCGCAGCATCCATTTTGTTAATCATCGTATTATATCGTTCACGTTCCTCAGAAATTCGGACTTCCATGTCATCAACCTCTGCCTATAACAATGGCAATAAATATTCACTTCATTTTCTTTGTCGTTTCTAAAAATATAATTGTTTGAATAATTTAACCAAATTGTCTTAAATGTGATAATCATTCGATTTACAGACCTTATAATGATACTGATCATATTTTACTGATTACACACTACTCATTACATTTCACTGATTACCTGCAAATGCTTTACTTCCATATTACGAATTTGCAACAGACTTCTGGTGAGAGACTCTACTTCCTTCAGTGAAGCCACCTGATTATTCAATGCGCTAATTTGCTTCTCCTGATTAGACACAGTACGAATTCGATCTTCTAATTGCAGCGAAGTTTGGATAAGTTTACCCTTTAACTGATCCACCATTCGACGAAGCATAACTTCGTTACCTTCACCCTTCAGCAGGGCATCGTACGTCGCCTGCAACTCCGACAGTTTCTTTTCTGCGCTTTCCAACTTCTTTTGATAAGAGTCTCGTTCGTTGGCCGCTTTCTGTAAATAGAAAAGAATTTATCATAGCTTTATTATCGTTCATAGAAATTAGGATTTCATAAAACTTATTACCTATTATTAATCTTTTCTGTTTTTGTATATAAAATTTTACCTGCACTTCTTCTTTTAATTTCAATATTAAAAGTTCGTGTTCGGTTACATTGTTATCGTTTCCTATTACTGATTTATCGTTTTCCGGTTTAATCTGATCGATCATGTCAGTAAGTGCAATTTGCTCTTCCGGTTTCTCAACATCAACATTTTCGTCTTGTTTTGTCACGAAAAAAGTATCTCCGGCGCCTATGGTCGTTTCTTGCTGAATTTCCGGAATATTTGGCTACAAAAAGAATTCACAGTTTTACGAAATTTACACTTGATTATTCTAAGTTTCATTATTATCCGTATGTAGAAATATTTAACTTACAGATGACACATTTTGCTTCGCTTCAGATGTTGTGCTATCTTCCACTTTTTGATCTAGGGACTTATTCGCAGTTTCACAGACAATTTTCGTATCTTCAACGACAGTCGTGTTTACTTCTTTTGCGGGCATCTCTATTGTTTGATCTTCTATGCAATGCGAAATCTTACAGTCAATATCTTGCATGGGTGCATTTTGATTTTCTACCGTGGCGACTAATGTATCTTCTACATTGGCTTGTTGACCTGACTTTGCCATTTCAGATAGACAAGAGTCTGGATCAGTGGTTGATTTAAGAGTCTCGTTGTCTGACATTTTTATCTGCAAGAAACGTCACTTTTATATGTTGCACACGAAGCATACGGAACAGAGGAAAAGCGAATTTGTTTCTGATGTATTTTCACTGTGTTCATTATTATCTAACTGGTCAAATAATTTTTATCGTTAGGCACGAAATAATTTCTTATTCTTATAGTTTTATAGTCTATTGACTGTTTGGGTGACGATTGAGATTCTAAAATGTTACATATAATCTGTTTTACTTAAATTTAGTTCTAGTATATGAGTCGTAGATTTGGATCGTCAGTTATGCTATAAGATCGATTTTATTAATTACCGGGAATTTAAAATACAATGGAATACGTGTTAAAAAATGATGTTTTCCTTCAAATACGAAACTTCTTGTCACACAAAAGCGACTGGATATCCAGGACTAATGAAAAGTATGATGTATTTTTGGACATTGTCTGCTAGTTCTATTTTAAACTATCGTAAACGTGTGCCAGTCTAGAATTCAACAAACTGCTAGTCGTATTGTATTTAAAGCAAGTACATGACATAAAACTTGTCATTGACTATTCGTTCGAATTATAAGTATGTTCTGGATTGTACGATTATTTATGGGAACAAAATATATCCATACGAGAAGATATTGCTACAGTAGTTTCATTACGAAATATCATGCACTGTGGGCCAGAATTAATGCATTATTTGTACAAATGAATTCGAACGTAATTATGAAAAGTGTAAATGAAAAATAATTTAACGAAATGATAAAATATATCTCAATTGTTTTCGAAAAGTCATTTATTACACTAAATTGATAGACATTTCGTTATTCTTACATAATCAAAAAAAGCTTTTATTTGTATGAAGGTTCATTAATATAGTTACATTCACCACAGTGTCGCGCTCGAGGCATCTCTTTCCTCGGCAGTTTAATTATTTGAAACAAATTTTATGGTAAATACGTAAAAAGATTTTATTTTTATAATAAGAGTAAGATTTTTTATAAATGCACCGCAATCTTTTGTATTGTTATGTACATGTTAATTGAGTGTGCACGAGATCTAGTCCCATAACCTCACTTATATCATATATTTCTTTTTCCACGTTTCTTCATCTCTTTTATTTAAATACACATAGATATATTGCTTTTACGTAACATGTTTGTATAGGAAAATTGAATGTAAAAAGAATGCTCCAGAAACGTTACTGTCAGTATAAAATTCAAAAGAGCTAGCAGTAAAGGTTACTTTTAGTGAGTCTTTCATACATTTTACATGAAATCAAAAACATATTAAACATTTATACATAATTGTTACAGTGTATTAAGTACTTGCCCTTTTTTCTTTTTTTCCTTGATAACAATGATCATACATACATGTATCATTTATTTAATAATGTATAAAATGTGGTAAAACCATAATAATATGATAGTTATTACCATTATTTGCAACTGTTAATATAAAAGGAATATGTGTATTAAATAAACTTCTTACAGAATATCAACTAAGAAATGGAAGAATACGCAAGAGAACCATGCCCATGGCGTATAATAGATGACTGCGGTGGTGCGTTTACTATGGGTGCTATTGGTGGTGCAGTATTTCAAAGTATAAAAGGATTTCGTAATGCACCCAGTGGAATAAACAAAAGAATCCTAGGAAGTCTTATAGCTATTAAGCAGAAGTCTCCTATTATTGCTGGAAATTTTGCATTATGGGGTGGTATGTTTTCCACAATAGATTGTACTTTGGTTCATCTTAGGAAGAAAGAAGACCCATGGAACTCTATTATCAGTGGAGCAGCTACTGGTGGAATATTAGCAGCAAGAAATGGTTTACCAGCCATGGCTGGTAGTGCAATTATTGGAGGAGTGTTATTGGCTTTGATAGAAGGTGTAGGAATATTTATTACCCGTTTATCTGCAGAACAATTCAAACCTCCATCGTTCACTGAAGATCCAAGCCATCTGAGACAAAGTCATCCATCGTAAACCGTATAAATATCTAGATATATTTTAAATTACACTCAACTAATTAAGTACAAATGTTTCATATTCTTTGAAACAATAGTAGTTGAAAGCTATCATATTGCAAGTACATCAAATTTGTATAGACAATTCAGTCGCTTGATTTAAGAAATATAATAATAGTTTGGTTTCTATTTAATTCTGATTTTGTACTTTTATTAAATTGTTAATAAGATAAAGCACTTAATATAAATATAGTAGAAATTTATTAATGAGAAACATTTATAAAATAAATTGATGTATTATCTAGTTTCATTATTTGTAAATTATCAGATTTAACTAAATTATCATCATAGTTTAATGCAATACAATTTTTCTAAGTTAAAATCTCATTCTAATCATCTTCATCTTCAATTTCTTCCTCATAATATCTGGAAGTTGAGGGCACAGCTAAGTCTAACGATTTGCCTGTAGAGTATTGTTGATTATCATTTGTTGACTGGTACTTGATACTTTGTGGATAAGTCTTGGTTTTTGTATCTTTTAATGATTTGTTCACTAATCCCAATAAATGAAGTTGTTCCACCTAAACATTTTTTCATATGAAATGTTTTTCAATATTAAAACAGATAAAAAAGGGATTGTAAATATTATATTTACCTGCAGACTACTTATTTGATCATCAATTTTTGTTAATATTTTTTGAAGAAGTTCTTTTTCTTGGTTTAATTCTCTTTGAAAAACGAGTAAATCGCTGGTACTTATATTGTTAAAATCATCCATAGTCGCCATTTTTGTTAGTGTTATTTCATCATTTTTATTTTCAACGAAATCAATAATAAAATCCAAACTTTATAGTAACAAGATACGTTAAAGTACCAAATTCACTCTATGTGATTAATAACCTGTAACTTAATGTTTGAAGGTTATGGTTTTCATAACGGATTTCAATGTTACCAACTTGACATGTTAGTAAATGCTGACTATTGTATAGTGCCTGTATGTATTTTGAATTCAATATTTTTAAAATTGGTCAGATAATGTTTTAAATTTGTTAGAAAACGTTGAAAAAAGGTAACCGCGCATGGAAGAATTGTTAAGAAAAGATAGTGCGTGCTAAAGACTTTAATTTGGTTCTTGACAGAGAATAAGTCGTAAAATACGAAGTTATAATTAGGTAAATCATTTTATTTCGGAGTTTCAATGGATTTTATAAGTTTTCTTTCGTAGTGTATTAATATTTTATTCTCTCTACAGAATTCTAAGTAATACTACAGAATAATCACAATTTATTATATCCAAATTCATTTAGGTACAGAATTTCTTATTAGATCACAATATAATCTATATAACTATACGATTACATTAATTCGTTAACTTTTAAGTGATCAAATTAAGTTAAATAGAATCAATGCAAATCTTGCAATCATTTTAAAATAAGTTCATCATACAGTGTAATTTCTTATTTATACATTTCAATTATTAGCTATAGCGTCTGTGCAATGATTTCCTTCTTGTATTTTTTTAATACTCTGGTAATGTCTTACTGTATAATGATGTACATTACTGCTCACACAAGATTTGCATTAGATTATATGTACATATACATACAGAAGACATTCAAATTGGGAGCACAACTACTGTTATCATGCTATCATTATAGGATGTTTATAATCTATTAGTATATTATTACATTTATGAAGATCATTTTTATTATCTTTATCAGTATCTAATAATTTCTTTGAGAATGTAAAATTTATACAAGAATTTTACAATAATTCGTAAGTATTGAATAATTAACAATATTCATTAGTATGTAAATTTATTAATGTTGGAATGTCTCGCAATAAACAAAATGGGAAAAGGCGAGTAAAAAAGTAATTAAGACAATATTACCATATAGTAAGGATGATAACATCAAACAATAATTGTCCTCACCAAAAAGAAAGCTGGTCTCTAGATGTAATCAATTAGCATCTGAGAATATTTTCACAATTGTTTTTACAGAATATGCTGTGATCAATCATTGGTATTTATAATTATATATAAATATCATTATACCATTTACACAAACTGAGGTATATGGTAACTTCTCAGGAATTCCGTTCATATTGCCTTTACGGCATATATAACTCAAACGAAAATAAATAGTTCGCTTAATTGGTACATACATCGTTCAATTTCTATACTATATTCGATTAATTTTGATAATTTTCAAGATCGTCGAAAGAGTTTATCATATATCGTTACAATAATTCCGTTCTATTAAAATTGGAAATACTATTATAGATATTGTTGCTGCTGCAGCAAGGAAATTCATGTAAATTCAAATCACATGATTTAAAATAACGCTTTTCTTCCAATTTTCACCAATCATCGTTAAGTCGTAGGCCATAGATACGTTCATTGCTGCAGTAAGGAACGCGTCAATCTTTCGAAGACGACGGTGGGGATTCCCGACTATTATCGTTCGTAAAACTAGATAATCCGAGACCACTAGTTTCGTGACTCGAGGAACTAGTTGGTGAATTACTCGAACTCCTGGCGCCACTGAGTGGTGTTACAGTTGTATTATCAACCGGTATTAAACCTTCCTTCATTCTCTTCTTCTGCTTCATTCTTCTGTTTTGGAACCAAATTTTTACTTGCGTTTCGTTTAACTGCAACGCTGATGCGATTTCAATACGCCTTGCTCTGGTCAGGTACTTGTTGAAGTGAAATTCTTTTTCGAGCTCTGTTAGTTGTTTGTTCGTGAAGTTGGTTCGGCCGGTATTGTTGAAGCTGCCTGCAATACCGGCCATAGGTCCGCCGGTAAGGCAGTTCACAGGACCGTTCGCCGTAGTTGCGTACGGGGATCCGTTTCCACCTCCAACTGTGCTACCGCCATATTCTCCCACATTGAGATTTGTCTTTGCTGCTGCAACAAATTTTGATCTTTCTTTTTATTTAGAAATTTTTTATATAAAATTTACAAGCGCGTTTATACATATTGAAATTCTTTGTTTTATATTTACTATTCATAAAAATGTTAGCACTAGCAGTACAGTAACAATGCGAAAGAACTATTTTGACGTAAAGCTTTAGAAAAGTAAAACATCTGTGTAGTTTTATATATCAATTACAATTACGAGATTCTAGTCATTAAGATTCATTATCAATATTTGTGTGATTCAGAAGGGCACATGTTGTGACTCAAATTCCTTTCCATCTTAATTATAGATGTCAATGCCCTTCGTACGTGACCGATGCGTTAACGGAAGAGGTTAAAAGTAATATATACCGAATTAAGCTTAACTTTGGTCCATCGAGCGACAGCCGTTTGTTGCCCAACACAGCTGGTCAGTGTTCTAAGGAGCGAACCTGTCCACCCTTTACCGAAGACCGATAGGGTTAAGCCCTAAATCTGGATCAAATTGCATCAGCTGTTGCCGAATGTCAAGGGTAAGTTGTTACGTCATTTTATTTAGCCCGTATTTATCAACCGATTGGTGGTCACTCTAAAAGCATACTCGACTTAGATCATGTTAACCATCTTTTCCTATACGTGTATGTAATCACGAGATCGTTTAAATATTTTACTTCAAAAGTAATAAATCGTATCGAGCTGTTTGACAATATGTATGTGACCACAGACAGAAATTAAGTTTCGTAATTACGATCTCGAGTTAAGTTATGTTGACGAGTGCCTATAGCCAGCTGTCGTGTTGGACTGACAGGCAAACGAAACAAGCATAATATCGCCACACGAACCATGTTTCACATAATTTCGTATAACAGTTTCGATAATAATTTTACCGAGTACAATTTTTTATATCGATCGAATCGTAACACACCGTCAATGAAGCTCACTCGGAAACTCGATACGAAGTTCCAAATTGTTTACACGCGTGTTCATTAGCAGGGAATTTTTGGATATAAAGCAATGCAACCAAACTTATTCTAACTAGGGAGGAATGCGTTCTGATGAAAAAAGGTGGCGTCACTTACGCATTATGGAAATTAGATTGTTATTTAGCCTACAGGTATGTGGAAGTCAATTTACTTAATGGCAGAGGGCGGACGAAACTGTCAAGCCACCGCCTTAGAGTCACATCTTCTTTTTCACCCGTGTTTGCCTGTATTGCTCCATTCCCCTTATCACCTTTTTGTATTTTACCGAATATTAGAAGTATTTAATTGAGACCCAAACGTATATTAAATCTAACTCAAACGAAAATCAACTTATTTTGTCCGGATTTTATTTCACAGATTTTTCAAATAATCTGATAACATCAGTCACTTAAACATCGCGCCCGGAACTTAGCCGGCGGCCATTAAGCTCACGCATCTTCAAGCTGAATAATCGAGTTGGACAAGTTCTATTAGTCCACGAGCCGGCGTGGAACAATGGAATGTTTTCCGTTTTCGCCACTCATTCATCAATTTAGCACCTTAACGGAAGGACAGAGCGTGCGCTGCCGCTGATTTTCTCCTAGCCAGGCCGGCGAACGTCTCTATACATCAGTGATCATTAGTGTTGCATCCAAGTTTTTCTTGGATCTTTTAAAATTATATTTTTATAGAACATGAAATCTTCTTGGCAATGGAATTATGCGTTTCTTGCGTTGTTACTATCTCATAAGAATGTGGATACAGAATGGTGTAGCTAGAGACGTAAAAGTAACAGATTAGCTGACAACCTTATCGTAAACATTATAGTTCACATACTTTTTGAATCAATAGAAAAAGATGATATATTCATAGAAAATACGTATCTCTTCAATTGTAGTATCTCTTATTTTTGTAGACAGTTCGGGTACTTGCTGATAGTTTTCTCTACTCGTGGTACAACAGAGAAGAGGTTAATTCTTTGTGAAATTATAAACTGAAAAGACTTTTATATATAAAGCTCCGTTTTCGTTGTACGCCTTGGTTTGGATATATTTCGAACCAATAATATAAAATGTACATAATTATACAAAATACGAGGTATCTTTGCAATCGTAGTACAACAGAGAACAGAGTAATTCTTCGCGAAAGTATGAATGAAGGGTATGAAATAAAATTTTTACATACGAAGCTTCGTTTTCGAGGAAGATAACTTTGAAAATCCATCACGTATATGTATACTAATTTTAACTTTTTGAATGAGGGATCACCACTTTTCTAATCGTATCTAAGATTGTAGAAACATCCTGTATAAAACAGAAGCTTCTTCGCATCGCTTTTAACAGAAAAGGTGGATCTTCCAGCAAGGAGTTACTTTGCCAACTAGATGCAAGTATTCTTGGTAATCCGTATTACTGTTTGACCATCGTTCAATCGATAAAACTCTTGCTTACAGTGTATCGTGTACCACTCGGCTTTGCAATGGCAGTCGGTAGCCACGTCTGATTTCATTTCTCGAAAAGGCAAATCCCCGAGAAACGCTCGCTCAGGTGGAATGAAGGAATCACTTTCGATTAAGCGTTAGCGCGATATCCTGGCAATTGCTACTTACTCTGCGACGAACATTAATATTAGTATCGATTAAAGTTATTAGCACTGTTTAGTAGTACAAATATTAGACGTTGCGATCGTGTTACCTTCTCAAGTAATATTCATAATACCTCTTTGCCATTTTTCCACCCGATAACATTATTTTAACGGAGGAATGCTTTTGTTAATTTTCAGACGGGCGAAATAGTTGTTACGATTGGAAGATCGGCAATGCAGATTTGCTCATGGAAAGAAATTTCAAACATTGTGTGTAAGAAATTGGACTATTGTCGATATTAGTATACATTGGTGTAATTTAAGAGATGTAGGAGAGGATGTTTTGTAATGTGCTTTGTGTCAATTGGACTCTCAGGTGGTTTTTAAATAATGCTAAGATTAACTTAAAATTATATTGCTAAAGTGATAGCGAATGAAAAGAGAACATGGCACAAGGGGCAGCACAGGATAAAGAATAGATAAATTGGCATGGGTTAAGAATTATAATTGGCCATAGCCCAAGGGAACCATAAATTATTTTCCGGAATTTTCTTAACTTCTTAACTTACTGTTAACTCTTTATAACACCGAGTTACATTCATAACATAGATCACGTGTCCAATTGAATAAAGCAAAATTCTATATCTGTTACGAATCTTGGCTTTAGTTTCTATTTTTCAGGTAAAGTATTGTTAAATATAAATTACTAGAAATATCATAATGAGGTTATCTATTCTACTCGTATGTATATATTATGTATGTTTCAGTGAGATCGCAGAAAATTCTTCAGAGATTTCAGTTCATACTCCTCGATCATAAAATGCCTCACTATTATCCATCTCCGCTTCGATAGAGGTTTCCCAAAATACACTTCGATAGAGTTTTGTTTAAGTGAAGTACGTTTCGCGTAAAATTTGCTCATGATAAAATTTCTTTCAGATTAAAACTTCTCTCGTCAATAATGTCCGGCGTGGTCATGGTTCCCAGCGAAAGTTGCTAGTAGAAGAACGACGAATTATTATATCCCTCGGGTGGCGCAACGTCAGTCGACCAAGTGCACTTAAGCTCGAACATGAATGTAATTCTCGCACGCTCGCGCGAGCCTATCGTCACACATGCGAAACACGTATACACGAGGTAAAACACAGGGAAACAGCAGCGTGGCCGCGGTTTCGAAGCATGCATGCCAGTCAGGCTTCGTTCAAAGGCCCCCGATTAAATCTCACCTGGCTTAATATTATTATTTTACGTGGCGCCTGCGAGTGAAAACGAGCGACCCGACGAGAGGGCGAGGAAATTAGAGAGAGTGCGAGGGGCGGGCAGGGAAGGTTGGATAATGCCAGTGGATAAAAGCAAATGGAACAGTGCAGGAAACACTGGCCGAATATCGTTCACGTGAACGATCTTTGTACCGTCTATGCAACAGTAATTCCAGTTATTTAGCCTCTCCTCCGACCTCCTCGGTTATTCGTGAGTAGAAACATTGTTCTGACTAGGTGTTTCCAGGTCTATTACTATTCAAAACTATCCAAGAACTGTTCAAAAAGATGCTTTCGTCATTAAGGAGTCGTTCGATTGCTGTTTGCAATTTATTGAGTTGGCAACTAAGTGATTAGTTATTATCAATAGTCAATATCATTAGGTGATATTGACAAAATCCGCAATCACTTAGTTGTCAACCCAATATTATATCTTTTTAAGGTCGGTGGATGAATGTATAGAGTAAGGAGGTAGGAATTAAATGAAAGTTTTATAGAATTGAGATGTTGCATGGTTTTAACCCGTTCACTGTGAATCAGATTTTTGTTACATATAAATTGCCTTGTTAACAAATAGTTCTGCGCCACACCTATATCTATGCAGTCAATCTTTATATGTATATAAATTATAATCATTCGAACATCTATTACGTCCATTACATCTATTACATCTATCACACTATGTATACAATGGTTCACGTGAAAGTATCATTATATATACATAATGTATTATATTATACATGTTACACGAAACATTTTGAAATATCACGAGTAAAGATATGACTATTATGATTGTATTGGTTACACAAAAGATTTAGTTTTTTACGGCAAGTGTTCAAATATTATTGGTAAATTGTACATACTTTAAAGTTAAATATTCATCGATTATTCGAGCGCTACGAATAATTATGTGCGTTATTGTATATCTGATAGAAATCGACATTCGGTTTGTATCGTGCATCTAAGTCGGTATCATACACGTATCCTGAAAGTACGTGTCGACTGGTCATGTGTAGTGAATGTGTTAATTACAAGCTTTAATCGGTTCGTTTCATTATATGTACGTTGATAATTCGTTTTGAAAGGAGGGGAAAAAGGAGAAAATCGAATCAAAAATAAAACAGGAGAGGTGAAACGAATCGAGATCGAGTCTTGCGAAAACATTAAGATCAACCTGGTCTAGAGTTCCTACTCTGGATCCGGTTCTTCGAGGATGCGTTTATTAATCGCAGAATTGCGATCCTGCGTGTCGATAGGGAAAATATTGCCGTGTAATATGTAGCCATTCGTTTTGCATCGTTATAATTTATCAATTGTTAAATAATTATGCCACCTATAATAGCATAAAGTATGGTATCCTGTGATACCTACATAATAAATTTAACACAGGAACTCTAGTCACGATAGTCTTCAATTTTTCAGATAGTTACAAAATTCAAGAAAATTTTCTTCTAACCGTAATATTAAATTATATAAAAAAAATTAATTGCAAATATACAATCGAGAGAAAGAATGAAAGAAGATTAGAAAATATTATTTCTTGTCGTGGTTACTAAAAAGAAAGTCGATTAATGGTAATCAATTTTTATCTATCTTTACTGCATTCTGATCGTTTCTAATTCGTGCTATTTTCCTAATTAAATTTAATGAATTCCAGGATGATATGTACGACGATTTGGTACACCGAACAAGCTTCTTTAATGGTGCCGATAAAATCGTAAGACGGTAATCCGTTGATCACACGGGATCATTTGGCCTTGTGGTAGAGAACGTGCCCCTGTTAGACGAGCATTACGCAATTCAAATATTATTCAAAGGCTAAAAGCTAGGGGGGCAGGGCGCAGATGACGTAGAAAGGAACTAGAGGGGATGAAATGTGTGCGTGCGAGCAGCCATAGGGTATTATGTTACCGGAAAGATGGACCTGGATAAGGGCACCAGTTTCCTTCCTCTTCGGATTTTCTTCCTTGTCGATCAATGGTTTTCTTCTGTTCTCGAGAAAATTTCACTGTAAATCGAGGATAAAATTTTGATCGGGTGTGCTTGGTGATTGGCGATTCATTAACTTCATATCGATTTTTAGTTTCCATTATATATTATCTGTTAAGAATATTATTTATTTGGAAATAATATTGCTTATTGGAAATTATAAATTTGCACCTGACCATAGTAGAAGTTGATAATCACTGAAATAAATTATTAAAATTCTTAGAAGATTAATCGTGGCAATTTGACCTGCAATAGCGTGTTTCAATATTCCAACTGTACCGATAACATTAAAATTGGTCTAGTCATTTCGCAGTCATTAATTCGAGTATTTTAATCATTTTCTTATTACGATAGTATTGCTTGCGTTTCTAGCAATCTGAATAGGGTAGGCCGTAGGTCAAAAAAAGGATCCACTCGTCAGGATCCAGCTGTATTTGAAACTATCTGATTTCCACATCCGATTACATGCTACAACGCCATCCTAACTTCTTCTTTTAAGCAAACATTCCATTCGTATCCTCGTATAATTGAATCTTTCTTTACAAAGACCAAGCTTGAAGCCTGCACAGACCTCGAGTAATTTTCCAAGGTTCGTCGTTAAACATAAACTTAGGAAACAATCTCTTTCAATATTTATAACAAAAATAAAGCCATTAGAACGTGTTATTATGAAACAAGTAGCATATAGTAGCCATCAACCGGTATACATCCTAGAAACATCTTGTTGCTGTTTGACATTCTGTAATAACTTGTTTAATTTATTACCTTTAAATATTCCGCGTTTATACTCACCGCCTTATCTCGGTCCATAATGGACGTTGTAAAATGTCATCGTTCATTTTTTCCGAAGTTTCAAAAGCAATTTGCAGAGTTATGTCGCGTTTTGCCAATAAATATCGAGTCTGCTGCGCAGAAGCCTTTCGCGAAACGCGAATTGTTCGTTCGTCGGTTGTAACGAAGCTCGTTGAACGGCAATAAGGGATATCGAGACGTTTAACGAGCCTCGTAAAGTCGTTATTGTTGCTTGAACGACGTCAATAGCGCGATCGTGTTTTACGTTTGTGCGCGTGCTTTGTAACAACGCTGGTTCGCCAAACGTTCCTCAAGAATCGCTCTAGGATTTGATATGGACGAGTTTTGTCGCGCCACGATTCTATACGCATTTCTACAGCAACATTTTATTTCACTGGTTAAAGCATCAAATTTTTATTAGTTAAAAAGATATCCTTCCTCTTCAGCGAAGTGTATTTCTCATCAGGTTCTACGTTTCATTTTTATGGTATCAAATTTTTATAGTTTACTATGATATTATTAAATGATGTAAAAGTGACTATATATGTACAAAATTAGTACCAAAATGCTGTAATAAGTATAATGGCGCGCAAATACTTTTTATAGCGAGCGTATCTGAACATCTGAACTCGTCGAGAGACAATGCATATAACTGAAATTCATGTAATAGGAGTTCACCAGCTTTCTCTGCTATCTATTGGGTTGGCAACTAAACTAACTAAACTAACTAGTTGCCAACCCAATAGATAATTCTCACTCAATGATATAATAAGTCATGAAACAGATGATTTCTTATACTGTTGATTCCACTATGTTGCGTTATTACACGTTAGTGAAAATCAGAAAATTTGACAACAGCTGTTTCTTGTTTCTAGCAAATCGTCTATTTCGTATGATGAAAGTGATCGAAGAATACATCTTGTTGGGTGAGTTTGTCATTAGGTGGTAATGTTAGGTTAGTTACCAATACAATACTATTTTTTAATTGACCACATATTTCTCAATTAATCGCACAATCGTTCCAATAAATGAAGTTCTATTGTACACTGAATTGAAAGGGGAAATACGAGCTTACATATTCGCGGCGGATAAAAATTTATGCGCGTGTGATTGAATGTATTTATACATTATTTTATAATATATTGTTATTCGTATTTGATAGCCATAACATGGCACGTTATGGATTCTATCCATATTCGGGATATTGATTAAATAGAGAAAGGAATCACTCGCTTCTAGAATTTCCTATAGAGTGATCGTGTCAAAACGATTATCTCCATAACAATTCATATTATGCATGGTCAGTTTGTTAGTAGAATGATATAATTAAGAAGAATACATTTTTCAGGAAAGTTTGAAATAAGAAATTAACGACGTAACTATTTAATAATCAGTGAATTTCTTTAACCCTTTGCACTCGGAATTTTATTTCAATTTCGTTACCAGCAGCTGTCAACTCTTTTAAGTGTTTTATTTGAAATTTACTTTAACTAAAGAATAAGACAATTTAAATAAATAAAGGAAGAAACAAATTCACTTAAATACATAAAAATAAAGTTTTAAAGTAAGTTTAATAAAAATAAAGCTTTATTCACACTATTGTTACATTTTCTAATTTTTAAGTGTATAATATATCTTGAAACAATTTCCAGGATGCAGTCCTGATTTTCTAGGACATCTATTGGACATCTATTAGGAGCTGCTGAGGTAGAAACTGATGTTGAATCACACTCCACATAGCAGTGCAAAGGTTAATATTCTTTGAATCCCGAGGATCTTTAACAACATATTGTTCGCACATATCTCAAAATTTATATTATTTATTACTATTACTTACATACATACGTACAAACGAATGTATTTATTGCACGCGTACTCTCTTTGCATCTGTCCGAGCAAATATTTTCTCACGATTGTACCGATTGAGCGATAACGCACGTTACTCTAGATCATAGATAACAGATAGTTGGAATATTGACCTTCTATTTTCCTCAATTTTTAATGACTCTCATAGCGAAGGCAGTCATGTCTTTTTCATTGAATACTTAATAACACAATTAGGATTAAATATAAGATCGTTTGGGATTTAGAGAATTCTTAAGGATCGGTAGGAACGAAGGTTTTTTACAAGCTTTCTAAGCATCGTTACATGAACTTGTACAGTATAGAAATTAATTTCTGATCTGTAATTAGCTAATAGATAAATCGTTTTTCAGATTGTTACACAGAATATGTATCGATTGGATCTTGTCGATGTATATAAGAAGCAACAAAACAATTTTACTGACACAATTTCCTTCTGTTCGACCCCTTGTCATCGGGTGTCACGATGGCTACTTTGATTTCAGCATCGCGATAACCAATGTCCTGAGTCACTATAAACGGTGGGCTTTTGCAAATGAGATTTCGATCGAAACTACTTGGCCAATTATATAAAATCGATTGTGTACTATCAATGATCTGAATAAACAATTACCTCACTTTGTAAAAGTAAAAAACCAAGTTAAATCATTGGAATAAGACTAATAGTATATGTACATACTTCAACGAGAAAGGTCTTAACATGATAATGAATTCCGTTTTTGCCTTTCTCTTTTTTGGTAAGAAGTGTTTGCTTTTTAGTTAAGGCCGAAATCTGAATTTCTTGGCATGATCCATAGTGCCGAACGATTGCGTGCAGTCAGCTTTATTTATGGCCTCGAGGTCAGTCGATTTCGCGTATTAAGATTAACATTTTTATTGGCCTTGTTGCCTAGTCTTTCTTGCTCCTCTCCAATCGATTTATGATGCTGCTTATCGTCGCACGGTGAAATGTAAGTTTCACTTATCCGATCGTTTTAAGATAACTTTAATCTAACCGCAATCCTAGTTAAATAAAAGTTACATTTGATTCTTAAATTTAATCCTCGTGAAATCACTTCTATGTATTTGAGTATAAATTAATTGATTACAATTATCTGTATTTAACATGTATCGGTTAGGTCTTTAAACTTTCTTTGATCTAAATTACATCACATCTGATTCTTTTAACACTTTACCGACCGATAGCCGATTAATTTGGGTTAGGTTTTTGTCACCGACGCTTACCGACCGATAACCTATTAATCGGCTTTTTGTCACCAACAATCTTTCTCATTATTTGAGCAGTAATTCATTATTTAGTACTAAAGTACCTTGCTCAGTTGCGTCAGTTGCGTTGCTTTGTAAGCTCTCTCAGTTTTATACCAATTTGAAAAACTTGTCCTTCGCGATGAACAAAAAGAATGGTATTGGAGAGTCTAAACCGAAACAGAGCCAGCGCCGAGGAAAATCTACGCCTGAGGTGCCGGTCAGACGTGCGTATGCTGTTGATTCGCTAGCGGTCGGTAAAGTATTAAAAGTTCAATGTACAGAGTCTGATTTAAAGATATAATGATTTCTATAAGGATCATTTTCAATTTCTAAGAACTAAAATGATCGTTATCAAAATTAATGGAGATATTTAAGGCATAAAGAAGTCTTCGTTCTTTAAAGAACTTTAATGGAAGGCTTTGCTATGGAACTGATAAGTTTCTAGATGATTTTTAATTTGGAAGAATAAAACGAAATTATAGGAGTTGTGATCTGTTCTTCTTGCAACTAAAAATTCATTAACAGATAATGCAGTGTAGAAGGGCGTATCATTAGAATGAATTACTACAAGATTTTGCTACTTGTCCGATATAATCTCTCTGTAGTAAACCAGAACCATTTAAATGTAGGAAGCCATTAAAATATAATAGCATGGTAGTAGCCTTTGAATCTTATTAATTTCCTTTTTTCTTATCACCAACATGATTCGTAAACCAAACTCATAAATCCAAAGTAATGTAATTATTTTTGAAAGAGAAGCACCTACTATACACCGAGTTTAATTTTACAAGTCTCAACACGTTCGCCTTCCATTCACCTTCTTCCCTTTTTTCAACTCCGACATCAACCACCTCCACTTCCATCCCTCATAAACACACACACACGTTCGATCTTCTCAAAGCAACACCTTTTCGCAACCCCAAACTCCGACATGGTCGCAGCATTGAACTCGAGGTTTTTTCAGCACTCGAGCCACGCTCGCGTCGTCGCGATATATCGTCGGTGAAGTGCCGCGGAAATGAAAATCACCGTTGCGCGAGACACGTGGACAGGGTGGTCGTTGATTGTCAGCGCGTTGCAACGCGGGGGCGAGAGAGCTAGCAAGAGAGAAACAGAAGGAGAGAGAGAGAAGGGGCGAGTGACGAGGGAGCAAAGGGGAGTCAGTTACTTAGGCAGCCGGCCAGGGTTGTTGCGGGACTTGTGGGATCCGGGGTTGCCAGGTTCGGCGGGTGGCAGCCCGGGTGGAAACACGCGAACGATCCTCTGATCCCCTCGCGAGATATCGGCCACTCACTCACGCGTCCGCCGACGGCCCCAGCCGCGCCGCAACACGCTGCCCTGCCTGCTTGACTGCTTGCTTGCTTGCTTCCTTGCTTGCTTGGTCAGTCGCTCCACTCTACCTTCGCTCGCAAACTGACCGACCTACCTCTTGCTTCTTCGTTCTGTTTTCTTCCGTTCTTCGTGTACCAAGTACTTGAGCCTTTCCGGCCACAGAGAAAGAGAGAAGTGTTGTTCGAAGTTCTTCTTTAATTCTGCCACGTTCTTACGTTCATTTTTGATCTAATCGTGTTTTTCTATTGTTCAAACATTTCTTAACATTGGCAATGAAAGAACGATGCTCTAAATTTTTGCTGGAAATATTGAAAGTCTTTTTGTTTGGTGAAACAAGAGGAGAAGTAGTTTATTCAACTTTTTGGATAATTTCTTGGGTTGGCAATACCAGCTAATGACACAATCCGCAGTCACTTAGTTGCCAACCTAATAGTTCCCTTTGGCTTCAGTTGGTTTTCTTTTATATTTTCGTAGAAGGAATTTTGTAGAATAATTGTAGTATTTGGAAATGGCTTACGCAGCTTTTTACTGCAATTCAGTTTGATTGGTTTCCTTTCTTGATTTAATCCACAGTTGAATTTTCTATGGTAAGTTTAGTATTTGGGTATTTATTGCTCGCTGAAAATTAAGTTAAGGGGAAGTGTGAATGAAACAGGATGTGAGATGCTGATGGCTGATAGATTTTTAGATACACAGTGTGTGATAAGAATGGTTTGCAACAAATAACATTGTTTTTAAATGTTCCTTATTGTAAGTATTAGGTTGGCAACTAAGTGATTGCGGATTTTGTCATTAGGTGGTATTGACAAAACCCGCAATTACTTAGTTGCTAACCTAATAGTTCCTTTTAGCTTCAGTTGGTTTTCTTTTATATTTTCGTAGAAGGAATTTTGTAGAATATAGTATTTGGAAATGGTTTACGTAGCTTTTTACTGCAATTTGATTGGCTGATAAATTTTTAGGTACACAGTGTGTGATAAGTATGGTTTACAACAAATAACATTGTTTTAAGTGTTCCTTATTTGTAAGTATGTGGGAATGGCGTGTTTTCTACTTTTATAAACTGTTTCCTATTGTTGCAATTTTCAGATTTTTTAATATTCTTTCCTTAAATAATCCCATCCTGCTCTCGTTGTTCTACTGGACTTACACACACCTTTTAATGGTACATCTCGTTCTTCTTTAAGAATTTTCCTTTTACCATTTCTTCGCGCGCGTCTCATCCTTTCTATTTTGCACTCCACTTATATCGCTCGCGTTTTCCATTTTTCTTATCCTCTTCCTGTTCAATCTAATCGCTGGTTTATGATCACGGACGGTTTAGGTTCGCGATAATTTCGTCTTTTTGCGCATGAGGAACACGTCAGTCGCATCCGTGCCATGTTATTTCGTTCACATCCTTTTTCCACTTTTGTTTCTCCTGTTTCTTTTCCAGTTAGACGATTTCGCTGATGTTAAACGTTCGTCGATCGTGTTATTTGTAGTTTTGCAATTCTCCTTGCTTCGCACTTTTTTCAGAATTTATTATTGTTTCTATGAGCTTCTCCTTTTTCAAAATCGCTCGACGCTGATTTCTCTAGCTCGACCAGAGGATTTTGGTTTTCTTACTTATTGGAAGTGTTATGGTAACTGTAGTTGTGTGTTATTAAGTTCACGAGGAAAACGTAGCCGCAGGAAATTCAGGAAGATCTGCTTCGTGTTCAGTGTTTTGGAATTATTTTTGAACATAGTGCAGATAACAATCAATTCACAAGTATAAAAAACCATTGTCCAGTTATTAATATTGCATTTTATTCTGATTCCCCAAACAATGAAGAATTTTAACATATATTTGTTAAGTCTGGCTTTTTACCATGTCAGCAAATTATAATTTTCACTTCATTATTGTTTAACAAAATAACATAATGGCGAATTAAAATATAACAATAAATTAACAATAAATCAAAATGTCTAATATTGTAATTTTATAATTACAAAGTCTTTTAACTAATCATAGATAGATTTATCTGCATTTTAAAACAATCCAAAATTTGGAATAAAAAATAAAATTGCAGTCTTTCCTATATCTGTCTTAGAATATATTCAAAATGTGTTCAATTTACTCGATAAACGATTCTTGAGGTAAGGTTTTTACTGGCACGCTCTCGTCAGCAGCATTGCGATTGATGAAGTCGATTTGAAGGTTAGCTCGATACGTGACGTGACGTCGTAAAGCAGCAGCACAAGAAAGCTGGTGTGTATACACGGTGGAACGTAAAGGGCCGACGTTCGTGGACGAACGAAAGCGTGCAATGAAACTGGCCGCCCGCTCTCTTCGTAAGAAACGCGAAATGTGTCGTAAAACTGGCGAAATGGCGAAAACACGGCAACCAATTCGACTAGCAGTGATTCGTTGCAATTGCTTCTGCACTTTTTTACATTAGCCCTGATTTATGCCAAATTACCTAATTTGTAATATTTCGGGGCATTATTCAGACTTCATTTTATTGTAATAGACTTTGTGGTACGTCTGATTTCTTATTTACAATACGATTTCATCACTTTGTCTAATTTTTAAAAGTCCCAACATCAGATGATCTCAATTTTCTTCTTTAGTTATTTGTCCTTATTTTCTCGATTTTTCAAGATTTTCTCATATCTAAGGTTTCATTACTTTTTCACGACATAAATCGTAACGAAATTTTCAATATATATAGAACACATGATAATTCTGTGAGATGAGGCAATTATCAAAAGATCATATATACATATGTATTCTGTTGTTAAAGAAGATTCTTATAGTATAAAATAGCGATTCGAGAGAAATTCCAATAGTTCCAAGATTTTTTGATATCTAAAGTTTCATTACTTTTTTATGACTTAAATCGTAACGAAATTTTCTGTTGAAAATGACAGCGTGAGATCGCGCTTGCCATCCATATGCAGATGCGCTAGTTACAATAAATAGTAACTAGAAGATAGTTCTAGATATAATCGATGGATTTAATCGATAGGTTTAAGATATTCTTTTGTTTTTATCCCTAGTCCATGTAAGAAAGTGCAATAAAGGTTTTTCGGCTCAGAACGGTGTGATAGATATATCCAAAGAATAAAATAATAACTGTTGTGATCCTACCTCTAAATACAGGAATAACAACGTTTTCAATAGATATATTGGGTTGGCAATTAAGTGGTTGCTAACTGAAGCATTATCACCTAATGACAAAATCCGCAATCACTTAGTTGCCAATCCAATAGAACCCATGACAATACTGTGAGATGAGGCAATTATTAAAAGATCATATATACATATGTATTCTGTTGTTAAAGAAGATTCCTGTAGTATAAAATAGTGATTCTAGAGAAATTCCAGTAGCTTCATCTATTTTTGCTTTCTATGGAATAAGTTGTAAAGAAATTTGCTATTGAATCTATGTCGCTTTTATAACCGGAGGCTATCTAGAAAATTATATTCTATTACCGAACAAGTTCCTTTTAATAAAAAGCAGTGAGTGCAGAAAAATTCCAATAATTCTATCTATTCAGGCATCCTCTGTTATTAGAGAAGGAAAAAAGGGAATACATATACATACATGACGAGGTAACGTGTTAGTTCCTAAAACCAGCACGAATACAGGGAATTACTACTGTCTCGTACAGGGGCTTGCTTATTTGTTCCGTCGTTTCTTCTTCGAGCGTGTTGGCCAATCCTGCTATTGATTACAAGAGAGAAGAAATCGAGTGGTGTATGATAAATCGGGAGAGCTGACAGCCCCGTGACGCCTGTTTCTTCTCTCTTTCTCCCTTTTCTGTTGGCCTTTTTCTCCCGCTTTTCTCATGAAGAAGGGTGGTGGTCCGCACCGGGCGTCCCCATAGAGATTCCATGGACCCCCGGAACGCATTATGGAAGCACCCAGGGAAAAAGCACAGCTATTGTGCTCTCCTGGCCAACCAAAAAACTTCACCAACCAAAATCTCTCGAAATCCCCCTCCATTCTGCTCCGCCCATCTCGTTATTTCGGTTGAGAAGCTGCCTCTCCTCCGGAATCGCGTTACATCCGTTGCACGAAAGTCTTATTCGACGAACGCAGATTGATAGTAATTTTTAAATGATTTTCTAGTTTTCTGTATCGTTTTTTATTTGCATAAAAGATCTTTGGGATCTTCTATTAATGTAGATATTATTTAGATAATAACATGTATCATTTGTAGGTAATTCTTTTAGTCAAAATATAAAATGTTATAAAACCAATGAGCTTCAGAAGCTTCGTCTTTCTTTCCTTACATACTAATATCTTCGCTTTTCTAGAATCGAATGTTTCAGGATTGTGAGACAAATTTTTCTTATCAATTGCTAATTATAGAATCACATTTCCTGTGATTTTCTAAAGGCAGCGTAATGCAGATATACACCAGAAAGAGTTTCACTAAAAACAAATCCATTTGTCGTTGAATTAATTACAGGGTGTCAAGTACATATCGAACATTCTTGCAACCTAACCTCAACCTAACCACATTCTTGCAAGGTAAGTCTATAATATATACAATATACAATAATTTGTCAAAATAGAACGTTGAACATACACAACATCGAGCGTATTAACCCTTTGCACTGCGAATTTTATTTCAATTTCGTTATCAGCAGCTCCCAATACTTTTAAGTGTTTTATTTGAAATTTACTTTAACTGAAAGATAATACAATTTAAATAAATGAAGGAAGAAAGAAATTCACTTAAATACCATTCACACTACTGTTATATTTTCTAATTTTTAAGTGTATAATATATCTTGAAACAATTTTCAGGATCCTGCTTTTCTTTCGCACGTTTCATAAAAAAAGATGGGACTGAAGGAATGTCAAGAGGAACTCGACAAAGGAGCTTCTGAGCTACTTTACATAAAAACACAATGTACTTGAAAATACCTATCGCTAGCGTGAATTCAGTGAAAAGATAAAAAGATACGCAATGTTTTTCGAATGGTATCAGGTGGGATAACGTGGTATCGATAACGTCGATGGCAGTCACGGTTCCTTAATCTAAAACCTTTGGCCGGAGATCGTTAGATTCTATTGCCGCGTGGAAATCGCGGATAAGGAACGCGGGACCGGAAGCTCGTGGCGGCGAAGGGTAAAGGGGCGAGCGCAGCGAGGGCGGCTCAACGTTTCGTTTGCATGTCCCGGTGTAATAAGCGTCACCCCCGGTGACTTCTCGGCCGGCGTTATTAATTCGATTATAATGAGCTATTAAGCGAAACGCTGGTAATCCTGACAAGCTCCATTCAACGGGCTAAGCTTAGCTGCTCGAACCCGGCGATTGCCTGCAACCCTGTTCGCTGTTAAGCAAATTATCAGAGAGGGGAACGCCTCGAGCCTCCTACTGCCTTCTTATCGCATTTTTACGACACCTTGATTTCAATTTTTAAATCGTTTCCGCAATGTCTCCGTTCAGGGTAAAGTAATTCCTCGAAAACAGATTTAGGATGTAAAGGCAGGCTGTCAGGATCGTTTTTCTGCTTAATAAATAATTGAAAGACTTTTTTGGTGAATTGAGTAAATTGCGTTTGAAATATTAGTTAATCTGGGTTTTTAATATTAGTATGTACCTTTGAATTGGTTGAAGTGTAATGACTCTAAAAGATGTTCTTTTTATATTTATAAAATGAATACAAATTTGTATAACAATTCAACTATTTCATTAGAAGATTTATATATCTAAGTTTGAAATATTAGTTAATCTGGCTTTTTAATATTAGATACCTCTCAATTGATAAGTGTAATGACTCTTAAAGACGTTCTTTTTATATTTATAAAATGAATACAAACTTGTATAATAATTCAACTATCTCACTAGAAAATTTATATATCTATGTAGTTATTTATTGGGATTTATATAAGTAGGACTTTTTCTCAGACAATTTCTCAATTATAAGAGTATAAAGTGTTTCGTTACTAGGCATTGGAATTTATTATTTGTTACGATACAGAAAGTATTATATTAATGTATATAGCGAGGAAAATAGATGCCGAGCAGATGTTGTAGTTTAACACTTCGACTGCTACGCCGAAATCACATGTTTCGCTGAGGACGCCACGGGAATATTTTTATTATTCAAAGCATGTAATGGCAAAATAATAATAAATTGATGATGTAAGACAACATTCTTCCCCAATGGACCGTTTATCTTTTTGGTGGCCACTGGTGACGACAGTGGCGCCTTGGTAGCAGTTGACAGCGACATATTATAACAAGGCTTCGTTTATTTCAACAAACCATTCGCATTCGTTTCCTCGTCGTAAGCAAAACGTGCAGAATATATTGTTGAAACGTGTAGAAGATATTAGTAAACAGTATTTGCTCATTCTGTATATAATAGTAAGGTATGTGCACACTTGTAACTTCAATCATATGATTATAAAGCAGCATTTACAATTATTTTCTAAGGTGTGTTTATAATAATATTCGTAGATTACCCCTCAAAGATATGGATGCAAACACAGTTCACCAGTTAGATGCAACATTTACTCTCTTTTTTTTTATTGATGTTTCAATAAAAATGTTTAATTGTTCAATGGGGCACTTTTTATTTCAAAGTGTCAGTATTCAAGTATTTCTAACTGTCAATTTTCATACAATTTTTACAATTGTAAGAAATTTAAGCGCTTCAGTCACCAATGACCACCGTGACAGTCAAAGTGTTAACATTTGTTAGAAAAGAAAGAAATACATAGACATTGACCTTAGGAAAAATTATTTCTTGATATGTCCAGCATTTTTTTTTATTATTCAATTTGCACTTTACAATTTGTCCAGCTGGATATTTGGTAAATTTTTTACCTTAATTGCTAAATAACATGTGGATGGCTATCCCCAGCAGGATACCATCTTCGAATTTGTTTATTTTATTTCTTTAGTGAGGTTAGTGGGATCTTTTCTTTTTAGTCTTCTTTCTATGAGAAGAAATATCCTATTTGAAGTTTTTATTTGTTACAATTTTCTTTCTAAAGTATTGCGTTTTTCCTTTCCTTTATTTAAAACAAAATAACAAAGTAGAAGAAACAATTAGGCGATTAAGTATTGCTACAAAGAGTTAAGTCAGCTGACTTAAATCTGCGAATGAATGAAAAGACAGTACGTTAATTATTGAAAACAAGAACGACATTATCATCGAATGTCGATTTAACATCTGAAAACTACATAACCTAATTCTCCTTCGAATTCCATTCCAATGCCTCTAACTACCTGTTATTAATCACTTTTATGCCTCGATTTTCTAAAAAAAAACAAGTAATCGAACTAGTCACGTTAGATTATTCCCTGGAACCTATTCATTGGTCGATTAGCTGCTAGTCGTTAAAATTGAAATTCCTTCTTCTATATATTCTCGTTTATGTAATAATGAAACTGGTGCAATGTCTAATGGAAAATACCTTTCTGCGTATACGGCTGGTTGAATGGGGCGGGGAAATCGACTTTAAATCGCCGGAATTCGACTGATCTTTGCTCGATAACAGGCGTTGTTGCGCGTTGCTTATTCATGAAGTTTTTAACAGTTTGACAACTGAACTAGCCACGACCTGAGTCCTGCGCTCGATGAAATCGCCTGCTGTTTTTTTTTTCCTCCCCTATTTTCGTTTCCACGTTTATAATTACACGCACTTATGCAAATCGTTAGGCGTTTAACCACTCGGTACTTTTCACTCGATCTATCCGAGATAAATTGTTCGTCCGTCACATTCAATTGCCGTTTTGCGTAATGTGATTACCGTGTCTTTCGTGTAATCTTTACGTTATCGCGTTCAGTTCTGTATTATTAGCATTTTATATTTTTCATTTTTTTCTTCCTTTCTTTTTCCCTTCTTTAAGCGTTTGATCATTTCAATGGATCGTTAGCGTTATTTTTCTTTTTTTACCTCAAAACGATCGTACGCGTTACGAAAATATATCGCTTTTTAATTAAAGCTTTACAGGCGCGATACCTGTTATCGCCACGGCGTTTCTTTCGAAATGATCAGATAACTCAAGTGCAAGAATTTCGTTCTTAAGCGCGAATCTTATCAGGGCTTTTCGATATCTATCGTGATCACTATCGAATCCAGCGTGCGTGATAAATTGTGTTTGGTATGCACGAAATATCTTTTTCCGTGTATAAACACGCTGTAGTAGGATCGCTTATGTTGCAAAAGGGAAAAGAGAAAAGATTCAGGAAACGATAAATACCCATTACAATTTTGTATCTAAAGTTGTATGTAAAGGAATAAGACAAAGTACCAATCAATTTCCAAACAAGAAACAAGTAACAATTCATTAGCTCCCAGTAAAAAATTACAGTTTCCAAATATCATATGTTACGTAACACAGCAATCATTCCGAAAATTCTCCATCGATTATCGATTATTCATATCGATTTCAGATTTTTCAGATATCACCGTTGTGACGATCGTTTTGCAAATTGTCCAGGTATTCTAAATTTACATTTTCGAAATGCCAACGCTCCTACATAGCGTGTCAATGATCTTGGAGATCCTTCAGATGTTGCAAAAATTCCCGCTTTTTACGTATAAAATCCTCTAAATGCCAAGAAATAGAAAATGTCAAAGTTCAAAAGGCTTATTTATCAGAAAAATTAACCAACTATTAGGTTGGCAACTAAGTGATTGCGGATTTTGTCATTAGATGGTATTGGCAAAATCCGTAATCACTTAGTTGCCAACCTAATATTAGAACATAGCTTTAACGTCATAACTCCGATGATAACTTGCCAATGATTTTGAAGATCCTTCAGATGCAGCAAAAATTCCCGCTTTTGACATACAAAATCCTCTAAATGCCAAGAAATATCAGAAATTCTTGAAATTCAAAAGGTTCAATTATCAGAAAAATTGACCAATTGAACATAGTCATAACTCCGATGATAACCTGTTCAAATGCTTGACGCCATGAATCAAAGCATCAGAGATCTATCGTGGCGAAGTAATGGAGAGTAGTTTTTCGAAATAAAATTCCCGCTCTTGGGATGCAAAATCCTATAAATGTCAAGAAATATTATAAAACATTGAAATTCAAAAGATTCAATTATCAGAAAAATTGACCAACTATTGGGTTGGCAATTAAGTGATTGCGGATTTTGCCAATACCATCTAATGACAAAATCCGCAATCACTTAGTTGCCAACCCAATATTAGAACACAATTTTAACGTCATAACTCCGATGATAACTTATTCAAATGCTTGACGCCACGAATCAAAGCATCAGAGATCTATCGTGGCGAAGTAATGGAGAGTAGTTTGTAGGGAAGAAAGATAGCCGACGAGCGATTCGCAAGTGGTAGATTTATGGTCGTGGAGCTGCGGTATTCTCGTAAAAGCTTGGGGTATCTTCTGTTACGCGTTGCATTCGTGTGCATAATCTTATCAAGCTCGTTTACGACTGTCGCACGGGCGTAAACAGCGGCTAAATAACTCAGCCGAGGACAGTATAAATACCGATAAATTTTCGTCCTATCTCGCTAAGCCCTTTTATCATTTGCTGTATCGAATTTTGATTTCTACCTGGCTCACGAATAACAACGTGGATGTCTTCTTTCTACAGAAACGTTAAACATCTCGTGTTTGTTATACTTCGACGTTTCGTCTAACCTAACTTTCTTTCCTTTGTTTCGGTATCTTCGCAATTTTCACGCGAGATAATTACAGTTAGTTACCATGGCCTGGTAATTATCAGCGGTGCTTCTTAATTTGTCACGTAGAAACTGATATCTACATCTAGATTTTACGATGTTGCAAATCATCGTTGAAGCGTTTGGTATTTGATTCATTCGATTGTGTGAAATAAGAACAATTTCGAGTTGAAAGATATTAGCCTGTTCGGGAAGTTTGTAGCGAGAGTTATGAAACATCTAATTAGAATCAGATTTCCTGCCATCTGCAACTTCACGAATCCTCTCTTGAAAAATCTTTCGTCTCTTTTAACAATGAATTTCTCCGAATAGCTTTTACAAACTTTTAGAGCATTTGATCTATGTCTTTCGAATAAGTTTTATAAAAACCACAACAAATAATAACGAGATTTTACTATTAGGTTGGCAACTAAGTGATTGCGGATTTTGCCATTACCACGTAATGGCAAAATCCGTAATTACTTAGTTGCCAACCTAATACATCTGACGAATGAGAAATGTAGAAGCGAATATTCAGCTGACTGAAAAATTCTTCTTTTTCTCTACGAACTTCTACCTATCGTGACTTTTTTATGTTTCTAAGTAATTCGCTTATTATCCAACGAAGGTAGTATTTTATTGCAGTTTCATAATGGAAATTTATAATAAAGACGTTTTTCGAACAAGCCGATCTTTGGCAAATTCTGTGTACCCAATCATTCAGTTTTAATTAATCGTAATGATAAATTGGAGAATAATAATGATAGCTAGGTTCGCGAAGACAGGAATGTGGCTAATCGCGATCGGCTGAGAAGCATGTGCAAGATTAATGATGTCTGTCGAACCGGAATTACGTGTCACGTTTTATTAATCTCGTTACGTGTAGTTTGCGTTTGAAAGGCACTAGGTCGTCGGCCAACAAGTACGTCACATTTTAGTTGTCCGTCAATCTTAATTGAATTCACCACCCAGGCGAAAAACCTCTCGACTTCGATGCCTCGAGTGGACCGCGTCACGGTTTCACCAGCGACGGCCATTCGAGATGCACGAACTTGTGTAAAGTGTCGTCAACGAGCGACAATTGGGTCGTGTCGCGACACTTAAACGTTACAAATTGTTGTTCCAAGAACTCGGGGTGAGTAACGTGGAAAGCAGCGATGGAGGAGTCTGTGCAAAGGAAAATACGTATTTCCCTGTTTCTTCTTTTTAACACTTTCAACGCTGCATATTCTTAACACGTCGGATATGAACGATAGGAACATATATAGGCTACAAACAGTGCTGCCAAATAACCTTATTTTTCAACGAAGTGTTCTATATATTTCACTTTCACGGTACACTTTTGTACTCATATTTTTGATATATGTGGACTTAATTACTTGGTACGTACAATGCCAGTATTTTTTGTAGACACTATACTTTGTAAAATTACAAACAATTTTATCTACTTTTTAAGATTTCGTAAAGTGACTATATATACGTGTTCATATCACCGAAAGGTTTAAATACGACAATTCTTTTTCCTGGATTTTACAAAGAATTGAAATTTCCAGTACCATTCTTCGAAGTGGAAGTAACCTCTACTTGCAAACCATATACGACTTTATGACTAAACTCGACAAAATAGATCAAACGCACCAAATATCGAAAAGATACCAGAACCTACTTTTCATTCACATTAATCAACGATAAGCTGAATGAAACCATCGTAGAAGATGCCTCGCCTCCAAAAGTAACTCTATCGGACCGTCTTCCCGATTGACCATTAATTTCCCATGAGATAGAAATCAAGAGAGTGGACAGGCACGATTCTCTCGCTAGTGAAACTTAAAATAGTCATCTCGTTGGATAAACAGAAGCTGAATAACGAGCTGCCTCCGGATTGCTCCCACGGACTAGTAATTTCACGCCAGTCAAACCTCCTCCCAAATCATCGAACATCTAAATACGTACCAGCTGGTTTGGGCACGTTCCTCTTCACTTGCATCCATTTGTAAGTGGGTACGTGTGGCTGTTGCGGCTGTTGCTGTTGCGGAGGATGGTGACTATGGGCATGCTGTTGATGATGATGTCCGTGACTATGTTGGTGCGGATGTTGAGGATGGCCCGACTGTTGCAGCACGTGATAACACGATGGATCCGGATTTTCCTCCTTGTAGTGGCCAGCGGAGTGTCCACTGTAGTCGTTTTGTCGGATTTGTGAGTGATAGTGAAGCGAGTCTTCGGTGGTAGGCAGCTGATGTAGATAGTTGGTGGTACCAGCGAGCTGGTAGTCGGGCTCGTGATGATGATGGTGGTGATGATGGTGATGACTAGAAGACTGATGGTGCAACTGTTGGTCGTGGTCCGTTCTCGAGTGGCCAGCGGTCATCATGGAACCTTGATGAAGACCGTTGCCAGAGGAAGAAGCGGGATGGTGATGATGATGATGGTCGTCTCTGTACGCCGCTTGCTGGACGTGGTAACTCTGGTGAGGATCTACCGATCCATGGGAGCCGTTGGCGTGCTGATGCTGCTGACCGTACGACGACGAAGAAGAAGCGTAGTCCAAATTAGTATAACTCAGACCGTTCTCCGAGGAGATTATCGCGGTCGTGGAACCATCCTCGTGCAGAACACCCGCCGACGGCGAGTAGAAGCCCTGTGGAGGCGTACCGGAAGATGTGGCGGACTCTGACGCTAGGAAACTCTCCGAGGAAGAGGACGAGTAAGGTGAGACCGCGGTCTGAGGGAAGTAGTGCGCTGGAGCGAGTTCCGGCGAAGCTGGCACAGGCACGTGTCCCCCGACGGACACGGGTTGATGATGATGATGATTTCCTTGACCCGTGCACACGTAGTTGGGGTATGAGTCAGGCTTGCCGTAAGTTCCGTACATGCCCATGTCCATCATCATCATCCTCGTGGCGTGGAGGCGAATACATCAATTGGCCACCTGCTGCCGGGCTACCAACGTGTCCTTCGGTGCGCGCACTCTTTCACTGAGGAAGGGAGAGAGCAATTTGCGGAGAAAGGAGCGTTCCAGCGATTAGCTTACATCTCGACCAACGGCTACCAGGCTGACTTCTATCTACACTTTTCTGTAACCACGATGTTTGATAATTGTGTAATGGTCGAGTGTAACGTAAAGCTTTAACTTAAGAGCTTTCTGTGGTTATAACACAGAAATATCACTGGTTGACACACTTTTTGACTAACAGTCTAAGCGTACAATATTCCTTCTGACAGTGTTTCACTTGCTTGCAGACGTTAGTCAACTCCATCTATAGCTTCTTCCCCTTACTTTAACATCCTCGGCGTAATTCAAACCCTGATCAACGTGAACAAGTCGGCCGCAGTAGACGAGAATATCTAGAAAATCGCGAATACACGAGAAATCCCGAGGCAGATTACCGGAATCCGCCAGAGCACGCGGTATTGCGTCGTCGCTGGCGCAAGTAAGCGGAGAAACAGCGAACGCGTCGACGTCGATCCGGTCGGCGAGAGTCGCTGAAGTGGACTGGCTAGGTGGACTGGTCTGGCGGAAGGCGGCACGGTCGAACGCTGCACGCAGGTGAGATTGCGAGCCACAAGGGTCTGGTGTGTCCAGCTCTCGCCTCTCTCTTCCACCCTAGGCTCCTTTTCTCTTTCTCTCTCTCTTACTCTCTCTATCTCTCTCTCCCCTTCTCTCTCTCTTCCTCCCTCCCCTTTGGTTCTCCGACAAACGAGTCGCGGTACGTACATCAAGGTATAGTCAGGGTGCTGCCTTTTCAAAACTGGGCGTGTTCACGACGCCGGTCACGTGAGCGTCTTTGGGAGGAGTCAGCCAATCCTGAACGAGCCTGCGCGTCCGGCGTCCGTAGCCTCATGATGGATCACCGAGCTAAATTTTATTTTTCCTACGTTCTTTTTATCTGGCACGCTGCAGTTGACACTTATCGCGGCTGGTAGAGGTAGTCGAGTATTATATCTCGGTGCCCACCTTCCAGGATAGCCGGGGTCTCGCCTCCTAGTCGGTGTTCCCTTCCAAGCTCCGACCCAGCATCGCTCCTTCTTTTTTCCCTTCTTCCGCCAGTTCTTTTCGTTTCTCTTTTCCCCCTTTTGCGCCTTTTTCCTTTTTTGCTTTAACGCGACTGGTCGCTCTTCTGTGTACACACGCGTGTCTCACCTGTCCCTGACAGGGCACACTGTCTCCTGCGCTTTCATTAACGCCTGACGTCCTGATGGGTTAATTAGGAACCGCTAGATCTACGTCGTGAAAGCTACACGGAGAACCATCGTAACCGGGTGCCACCGAGCTTGCTCCGATTTCCAAGCGGAATCGGGTTAGTATTCTACCTTTTGCAACGTCTATTTAATTAATTAATCTTTGCGTAGGAGCTAGAGCAACTTTTCAATCGCTTTGTTGTCGAGGCAATTCGTACCAAAACAAAGACACCGTTCAAATATAAATTTATTTTCAGCGAGTGAACTGAATCCAGTGGACCACTAATTTCTTCACGCGATATCAGCCTAGTCATCCTACAACACATTTACGTTTTCTTTCTGTGTATATGAATATATGTGTATTCACAGATTTTACGAATGTTTATTTCAAAATAACTTTGCTTTCTGCTTTGCATTGTCTTGTGTTTCAACACTTAACTCATTGTTATACTAATTGTTCCATATCAAACGTCTAAATATTCCCATCACAAATTCAGCTTTCTTTCTCGTTTACGTACATGGAAAATGCTACGTAGTATTCTCTGATATGTTTAAAAATTTTATAAATTTTCATTTCAAAGCGAACTTCCTTTTAACACTTTGACTGCCACGCCGAAATCACATGCTTCGTTGAGGGCGCCACGGGAGTATTTTATTCAAAGCATGTAATGGCAAAATAATAATAAATTGATGATGTAAGACAACATTCTTCGTCAATGGACCGTTTATCTCATTGGTGGTTACGGATGACCACCGTGGCGCCTTGCTAACAGTTGATAGAGACATATTATAACAAGGCTTTGTTTATTTCAACAAACCATTTGCATTTGTTATTTCGTCGCAAGCAAAACGTGCAAAATATATTGTTGAAACGTGTAGAAGATATTAGTAAACATTATTACGATTATTTTTATGATTTAAACATTCGGCTGAAATGGTAGAGGTCCGGAAAAAAATTATGTTTGTGATAAACCAATGGTAGTGGTAGATTACAACAGAGGAAAATGTGCTGTAGATTTATCAAGTCAAATGATAGCATATTCTACACCACATAGAAGGATCCTCAAGTGGTATATAAAATTAGCTTTAGAGTTATTGTTAAATACATAAATTTCAAACGCGCTGATACTCTATAAACAAGCCACAAAGCAAACATCAAGGTACCAGCTTTTAGAATGACACTCGCAACGCACCTTACACAGTGCCATTTATCAGAGCCTTCAAATATACTTATTTGATAAAGATTGCGACACGAAATGCAGAAGAGAGAAGGGCAAGCGTATCTGGCACGAAAATTTTGCGGAGAGTGGTATAAAAAAATGTTAAACAGTTAGGATCAAAAATTGCTAAGAATCGGACCAAAAAGGTGACCACCTATCGTCCAGATTGTATCGATGAGCCACATTTATGTTTAAAGTGTTTTAACACGGTGCACCGTTAGCTCCAACATTTGTTCTCATTTTTTTTATTGATGTTCCAATAAAAATATTTAATCGTTCAATGGGACACTTTTTATTTCAAAGTATCTTCTATTTATCGCTTATATTCAAAATGCCCTAACTGTCAATTTTCGTACAATTTTCACAATTGTAAGAAGTTGAAGCGCTCCGGTCACCAATGACCACCGTGACGTCACAGGAGAAACCGTGGCGGGTCATATATGACCCACGTGACAGTCAAGGTGTTAAGATTCGGTTCTATACTTATATCTTTAACATCCCTTGGATGTTAGAAACTACAAATAGCAGATATAAATGTAATCGTTGGCGATGAAGTTCCCACAAAGTTATGTAATAACAGTGTACGAAACAACGTTTAACTTGGATGAAGTAGATTCGGAGGAAGCGAGAGAAAAAGACAGAGAAAGATATAGGAGTTGGAGGGACGCGGTTGACGGGCCCATGGGACGTCTCTTACCCCATGTGGGTTCAGTGACAGGATGACACATTCCGCCGTGAAAGTTTTAGGAGAGCGGTCCTGTATCAGCGGTTCAGTCAGAAGAGCTTATATCGAGGGCGCCACCTGCGGCCACCCGCGACATCCGTTCTGTGCCGTGCATCAGATCAGGAAATCTTCATCTTGATCGAACTTCCCTCACGTCTCATAGTTCTGATTCTCACTGTCGGCCGATCTTTTTCACCTGAACGCCCTCGTGCATCGGTCCTCTCGCTCTCCTCGTACGTCGATATTCGTTAATTTGGGTTTGATGATAATGTTGCCTGCGAATTGGGTTCAGTATGTTAGCTGTCGCTGTCCTTTTTGGTATCTTTCACTTTGGGTTTACGTATGTTTGTGTGTTTGCGTTATCTTTTACGTCGCGTCTTTGTAAGTTGTTAAGAGTATATAGAGTTTATTATTTCGAGTTTAGAGTTTCATTTTTTAGAAATTAATGCATATTATAGTATAAAATTGATTGAACCTTTATCTTACTGATTTTAAGAAATTTTCATAAGAAAATGGCTTCTCATGATAAGACTGCAAATTTCTGCGTAGCGTTTGCTAACCTTGCGTCAAGATTCGACTCTCCAACTCTGTCCTTCGTAGTTTAAACGGCTGTTACTGAAATTAGACAGACACGTTGCTTCTTGAATTTGAAGTTAAAGTTTCATTTATTAGAAATTGATGCATATTATAGTATAAAATTGATTGAACCTTTATCCTATTGATTTTAAGAAATTTTCATAAGAAAATAGCTTTTCATAATAAAACTGCAAATTTCTTCGTAGCATTTACTAACCTTGCGTCAAGATTCGATTCTCCAACTTTGTCCTTCGTAATTTAAACGGCTGTTACTGAAATTAGACAGATTGGACAAATTAGACGTTGCTTCTCGAACTTGAATCTTGCTTCCTAATTACCTAAAGAATTGTAACTAAAATCAAACCGACACATTATGATTCCCAAAAAGAAAAAAAGAAAAGAAAAGAAAACAGCTAACCTGCTCAGAAGTTAGAATCGATATAGAAATTCTTCAGATATCTGGTGAGCAAAGCGACGAACCACAAGAATTCGTCTGAAAGAGGCGACTGTCGGTTGATGAGGCGTGTGATTCGACGCTCAAACGATTCCAGCCACTTTTAATGTTATTTTCCAGGATCAGGCTGGTAAATTTGAGTTTAGCCGAGTCTAATGTTCGGATAAATATCAGCGACTGGGCTTCTTTCTCCTCCCTCTCCGGCTTGGACACGCGTAAACTTTACTCTGGCTAATCCTCTTAAACAATTACAAACCAGTCGATCGGTCTGGTACCTATCTCGTCGTGGCGCCACGCTGCGTTTTGACGTGGGATGAGGCACCTGCATTGTCATGCTAAGCCGCAGTCGCCTTGCTGCAGTTCCCTTTTATCTGCGACTAACAACATCTTGTCCTCTTCCCTCACTTCGTCTTCGCCTTACTATGCTGAACTTGGTCTGTGCCGAACTTTCGCAGGATGTGCCAAACTTGCAGTTTCGAAGTCTGCATTTTTTACTCTGTGGAATTTGTCTGGAATTGGAGATGGTTTAGATAGCATAGTTTCACTAGGAAGAAGACTTTTGTAAGAAAGACAATAAAAGATCTGTTTTCTTTTTTTTTTTTTTTTGTTATTTCATATTCTTACGGAATCTATAAAAGTCCTCTTGTATGATACTTTATTTACTGTACTATAAATTTATTTGCTATAGAATATGTCTTACAATGGAAGATAAGTTTCGAATATTCCTTTGTAGTAACTTTGTGTCTGTTCGATTCGAGGTTCTGAAAATGATTGATTGTTTTTCGTGTATAATCAGTTCCTTAGTCGGATATCGATAAAGACCGACCATCTTCTTAATTTTCAAGTGTCGACCTAGCAGTCTCACACTGTGATTATTAAATATTCGTAATATTGTTAAAAAATGTCCATTTTCTAGAAAATTGTGTTGTACCATTTACAGTAACAATGGCCTAATTCATAATTAAAAATTAAACCATAATATATAACAATTAAAAATAATTAAAGATAATTAAAAATAATGTAGAGCAACCTGTACAAGAGAGACACCTAACCTATCACAGACAATTTAATTTTTGTCCAGATTAAACAACAAACCGTACAAAATTAAAACTTTTAGTTTATATGAAAAATAATATACAAGCAACCACAATCAGATAAAAATGTTCGCACTCGCGATTTCCCTTATTGTTCGAAATTTCGTGGAACAATAGAAACAAACGGAAGAGAAGCGCACGAAACGCGTGGATTCGCGTGCACTCGACGAAACATTCGGTAAATACACTCGATTACGCTCGCATTCGTGGGCCGACGAGAGGCCGCACGGTTAGACCAGCAATCGAGCAACTCTCATACCGAATGATCGATGACTCCATTGTGCGGGCTTTCCCATGTCCCTGCTACGATTTCGTGCGAGCGGCATACAAAAAGCCGCCGCCATTCCGAAAATGGCCAGAATTATGGAAAATTCGAGCTGGAAGATCGATCGACCGATGGCATTCGCACCCCGTGATTTCACCCCGTGTCGTGCAATCCGATATTTGTGCGTTGAATTTTCGATTTCCGTGCGGAGTTGTGCCCTGATGACAGTTTTCGAGATCGTTTCGGTAAAACGACATCTGCATCACGTTCAAACGTCAAAGGAAGATGTTATAGATTTGGACAATAGAAAAAGTTGTATGACGAATTCGAAAAGTACGGTGATTTGAGACAACGGTTACGTTTGCCGATCTACTGTTTGAAAATGAGAATTTTGTTGAAGAGGCTGAGTACTAAAATGGCGTTAAAATGTTACAAATTGAATAGGAAGGATAATATTCTAAGTGGAAAATCGTATTTCGTCTAAAGTGTCCTTTAGATACGATACGAATGTGATCTGTACCGAATGATTCAAGAAAAATAATGGACTTTGACAAGGATGTCTTGTTCTATTATAGGTACGTTTATTATCGCACTTATTATTATTTTATTGCGAGGTTTAAGCTTCATATTGAAAATGACAACATGATTTCGCTCTCGTCATTCATATGCAAATGCGCTAGTTACAATAAATAGTAACTAGAAGATAGTTCTAGAGACAATCGATAGATTTAATCGATATGTTTAAGATATTCTTTTGTTTTTATCCCTAGTCCATGTAAGAAATAAAGGTTTTCGGCTCAGAACGGTGTGATAGATTTATTCAAAGAATAAAATAACTAGTATGATCTAGAATAAAATCTGATCTGAACTAGAATAAAAAACTAGTATGATCCTACTCTTGAATACAGAAATAATAACAGGTTATAGGCCCAGGTTCAATAATTAGTTATTATTTTTATTGAAAATATTATTAATAGTAATAATATTCAGGAGCGCAGAAGATAACCTAAAAACAAAAACAAAGTGTGTGATCGATGATTCAGTGTTAAATATCATAAAGGCGCTTTATTGAATATATAATAATTACTTACGTGATAATACAGTTATCAAAAGAACATAAACATGTCGAGCAAGACGAGTTTAAGTATTGAAAAGCTAAATAAATAAAATTATGACACATGGAAATTGCAAATGGAGGCAATACTCATTAAAGATGACTTGTGGGAATATGCAAATGGTTCAATAATTAAACTCGCCTCGCTCGACAATTTTATGCAGATGTGTTAGTTACAATAAATAGTAACTAGAAGATAGTTCGAGATACAATCGATAGATTTCATCGATAGGTTTAAGATGTTCTTTTGTTTCTTATCCCTAGTTCATGTAAGAAAGTGCAATAAAGGTTTTTCGGCTCAGAACGGTGTGATAGATTTATCCAAAGAATAAAATAATAGCTATTGTGATCCTACCTCTGAATACAGAAATAACAACACTTCAATTATCAATAAACTATCAATTATATACTGCCCTGCATTCTGTCTATTTTGAAACTTCAGAATTAAATAATTGAAATTCACTGTCCTCGATGCTTAGAACCTCCCTTTCGTTAACATCACTGAATGAATCTATTATTTAACAACTGATAAGAATTGCACCAAAACACAAGCCATAAAAATTCCCTGTTAACGTGGCAGTAATCAATCATCGATCAACAACTAGATCGCAAAACCAAATTCCAATAATTTGTATTTTATTCACAATTTGAAGCTTCCAGATTCAGAAAAGTTGTCCAATAATCCACAAACAACGTTGATAGGCACTTTGACGAAATTCGCGTATAAAATACGAATGAAGAAATGGGTTCAGGTGTAAATTTCTTCGTTGGAGGATCCAGGCAAGAGCAGGAAGAGGCGCGAGATCTCTGTTCCTCCAGGGAACCATCTTCTCGTCAAAATTCCGCCCACCCAGAGCTAAGCTTTCCTTCTTTTATTTCACGTGGCTTCCTGACTTTTGCCTTCGTACTGGTTAGAATAGAGACGATCGATCGAATAATAGCCAGTTATTTCGCCTTTATGAAGATAAACTTCTCGCAGAATGGCAACGTTCTTCGTGTCTGAATAGACAGCTGTCTGTCCATCGGCAACCACCCGCTGAATTGTTGTGACTGGATGTTTGACTGACAAGAGGATCGACTCTAAAGGCATCACGCTCGAAATAAAACGTCTTGTTGCAACCGCGACACTGAGTTTTCAAGATTCTTGCTGCACATCAGGTGCTACGTGCATCTAATTCGTTTCGACGATTCAATGTTACTCTTGTACTCGGGTATTTGATATTAAAAAATGGCAAAATGGGGTTTAGTTAATATCTGATCGCATAAGAATTTTCAGGGAAGAGAAAGAAACAAACGGGCGTATTTTGATTGAAACTTTAACTTTCACTTTCTAAGTAGATAAATTTAGTATGGACAAATAAATTATACGAACAGCGAAAATTACCATAAAAAACATTTAATTTTTAATTGTGAATTAGCCATTGCTACTGTAAATAATACAACATGGATCGTTTCAACATGTTAAATTATTAGTTAATTTTTGTTGTTCGTATAATTTTCTGCAGTATGAAACTCATCATAGCAAACTTTTGTATGTAACATGAAAAATTCAACATTTCTTTGCTAATTTTAAAAGGAAAAATTCCAAAAGAAGCAACTGTTTATTGTTCCTTTTGTTATCTTTTATAAATTAATACCAAAAAGTCTATAAAAATTATATAATAAAAATTCATAAAAATGATTAAATAGAGAAATATAATAAAGGAGTGTCACCAGACGTAGAAAGGAAAGGCGAAATGGACACGTCGGCATTAAGGAAAGCGTTCGATCGCAGAATGACTGTGCACTGGGCTCGATCTGCCCTTTCATTTGACCTGACTCACTGGCAGGCTCGAACTACGCGCTAGATCGTATCATCGTAAATATTGAATAAATGTAATTAGCCATCGGTGGGCGGAATGGTGCGTGCAAACGGCGGCGAATGTTCGAGCTGGCACGATTCCGATCGGATTACAATTTCCACGCGGTCCAATGCTTTTGGTTTCGTAAATTGCCCTTTTTCAGATCGAAGATAGCAGCTTAAGCAGTTTTTTCCAGGCAAAAGCTGCCTTCGCGCGGGTTACGCTCTCGCGTGTCGGCTTTGATGGCTGCTGGATACGTCTGTGCGCCAGCGTGCGTTATTCTATGTACAATCGATGAGGTTAGGTTGGAAATGTCACTCGATCTATTTGGAATGATCGTGTGCTTTGAAAGTATCACGGAGAATTGAAATTTTTCGTAATACAATTTCAATAGTTTACTTTTCCTCTGTATTTGTATATTTAGGATGTTTCATAACATGTGGGACCCACTTGACGAGTGGACAGGGGACACAAAAATAATGATAGGACTTCATATAAATATTTTCATATAAATATGTGTCCTATTTGATGTTGTTCCTAAGTTATAGCCACTTTTGTGTCACAGTAATCCCCGACAGCTTCTCTTCACAGAAAATGCTCGAAATGGCTACGCCCGGTTTGTATTATTCGACACACACCTGAAATTTTTGAAAGATTGCAAAGTTCTTTGACACGATGACTGCAAGCTTGCGTACACACCGAGAATGGTCATTTCGAGTGAGCTTCTATGAATGTAAGTTGTCGCGGATTTTTCCATTTTTTCCATTGTTTTTGCCGCGTGATACGAAACACCCTGTAGAGGACTGTTGCAAAATTTCGAAAACGTTAAAATTGACGCGTTCTGATGATCAAAGCATGCAGATAATTTGAAGCAGCTTTGAAGATACGCGTAAGAATGTTTCTTTTCGAGCTGCATTCGGAGTTGTGAAATATTTTTGCCAGCATCTTGAACTTTATCAACTACTGATTGATTGTTATTAAAAATGACAATTGTTATTGAACAAGAGATATCGAGGATTTATTTGTATCAGAATACAACTCTATTACTGTAGAGTGCTTACTTAGCATTTATGTCATTATGTTAAATTAAATGATTGAATCTGAAAATCTAGTTTCTTTATAATTTCGCTCACTGGTTGTAAAGAAAACGAATCCACGCAACGAAACAGACATCGTGAAGAAAATTATCGCGTTTGACAAATCAAACGAATTTTAATCTATTTTTCATGTCAATGTTTTCTTTCTTTCTATCATGTTTATTTTAAAAATACGTCGACGATGATCATGATTTGTTTTTTAAATGTTTCAAAGTATATAAACAGTATATCTTTGAACTTTTATAAGAAACACAAATATCCAGGAGAACATAGCGCTTGATATGTCGAGAGTTCTAAATTCAGAGCCGCGGGGGGCTCGTGTTTCCTTGTGGAACGAAGGGTGCGCGCTCGATTTGCCCTATGACGCACGAGTATCATAGCCCGGGCAAGGAGAGCGTGTATCCGCAGTAATAAAGTTAGCGCGGTAATTATGACAGGCTCGTTACCAGCACGTCGCAACGGGATATGAAGTGTTAATGAATGGACGCGTCGAACCAAGGGGTGGCTGGTACCGTCGTGTAATTTTCATTCGCCCGTAAACAAGCCTCGAACACAGCAACTCGCTCTTCCTGTTCAATTTTCAGTACCGTTGTTTGTACTTACATTTTAATCTATTTTTCGTGTCTATGTTTCTTTTCTTTCTATCATGTTTATTTTAAAGATGTGTCAACGATGATCCTGATTTACTTTTTAAATATTCCAAAGTATACAAAAAATGGTAAATCTTTTAACTTTTATAGAAATTATTTTTATAGAAATTATTACTTATAGAAATAATTAGAAACTATTTTATAGAACATATTTTATAGAAATTCATTTTCTTTCTTCAAATGTACTTAATTGAACTTATTACTGTGCTTTATGGAAATTTTTCAACATGATTTAAAGAAATGGAATATAATCAGAGGTTCCTCTCATCTACCAAGTATAGTAACGAATATTTTTCAGTATTTAATATGTTTTCCTATATTTCGTGTATTTTGCACGTACTTAGATTTTCTATAAATGCAGAAACTCGAACGGTTCAATAATTCTAATATTAGGTTGTCCGAAAAGTGTGTTTCTTTTACAGACACGTCTTTTACAACGATACATCTTTGTACAAACATGAAACCTAATCTGTCGAACGTTGTGATCTTTATTTTGATAGGACAAAATGGATCATACGTAATTCGATAAAATAATATAAAATTAAATTAAATTAAAAAACGAAAGAAACTTTTCGAACGACCTAATACAATGGTCTAATAATTAAATATACAATATATAATACACTTAATTATAATTATACAAATATACTTAATATTCCTAGAACAGTTTGCCAAATTATGAAATAATATACAGGGAATGTAAAAATGAACAAGTTTTGAAATAAAAGCAACAAGCTTATCGATCTATCGATCTATCGGTCTAAGATACCAGTGTCCTATTAGAGATCGCGGATTCTCTTAAGATGTAAACGCATTATCGGTCAACATTGAGATAAGAGGAAATGCGCAGTGGCCCCGATAAAGTCCGATTTTAATTTAATCTAGCCAGTTTAAGCTTTCTTAATTCCATCGATAGATAGCGGATGCTGAGATCCCGCACTGCTCGTAGATAAGAGATAACGCTATCTCTATCCTCTTGTAATCGTCGCTGATCTGCTGATTTCGTGTTGCTCGCGGTTGCCGCATAGATTGCAGGATTAGACTTCCTCGAGTTGTTTACTTTTCTATTTCAGCCTTGTCACTGCCCATTCTATTAAGCTCATTAATCATATGAAATTCTTATGTACAAACAACAAGACCAGCAACAAAACAATTTTAGTAACCTTTCAGTGACCTTAGTTTACAGATTCATCACTAGACTACCGATTGTTTTGCATTTAAGGCAAATTTCAAGGTGCAAAAATGTACAGAATGTATGTAGTATACAAACATATGTAAAATATCCACAGTACAAATCTGGTTACGTAGGTATAATATCTAGTGGATAAAACAATTTCCTTGTAGGTGCCATTTTTTAATTAATTCATAAAAATAGGAGTTTTGTAAGAATATCTGCAATATACTTATCACTTGTGGTGATTAGATTTTCTTTCAAATAATCCTCTTTCCTTCTTCAAATAATCCTAAACTTCTTTTGCTACAAATTTCATAATGTAAATTGGGTTTTCCTCCGACTAAATCCTCTCTGTTCTCCAAATAATCTGAAAGCAAATAGTTACAAAATCCACGCTATAGTGTACATATACTGTATGTAACACAAGCATCCTAATTCCTCTCGGATTTTTTTACTTTCCAACTATCTTTTCCTCAAATTCTCTTCTTTTCAGCTCCTAGATACGCACGAGGCCCGATTCAAGGATGTTCCCGTGGCCTGTCAGAACGAAAGCTGTTCATGAGAACGAGGTCGTCGTTCCCTGGCGTCCTACAGGATCGCGTCCGTCTTGAGAGTCGGCGAGGGGCACGGGGGTGGGTAAAGTTTGATTTCCGCGTCATTACACAGGCGTGAAACTGGTCCCCGAGTTAATTGAATGCAGCGTGTGTTGACAGGTAGGCATATTGGCAGGCAGACACGAGAGAGAACGAGAGGAAGAAGAAAAGGACGGAGAAAGAAGACGAGACGGAGTTGGCTGACCAAGGTTTGTGTCAGATGCGGTTGCGATATCGGTCCCACGTCCACGGCTCTTCCAAGTCGTGTACCTGTCATTTTCGGTGACCGTGTCATTCAGTCCGTTCTTCCTTTTCACGGATCCCTTTCTTCTAACTAGCCAACGCAGTCGGCAACGGGATCGCCGATACCGGGATGCGTTCCACCAATATACCCAGCCTAGACCCGCATCCGAGATAACGCGAAGATACCTGAACTCGGTCCAACTGTATATGCCAATGATACATGCTGCTATAAGAATCGAATCAGAGCCTTCTTCTCATTGTTTGTTTTTGATTCTTTTTTTGGATCGCAGGCTGACGCGATATGCGTCAATGCTTACAAAGACCTACAATGAAAATTTGAATGACAATTTGGAATTGGTTTGTTGGTTCGATGGCGCTTACCTGGTATTGGTGCGAGTTTGTCATATGCCAAATCTGATGTTTTCCAAAAGCGTGTTGTTAACCTTTGTTTGTCTCCATCGAGTATGATATGAATCATATTGTTGTATTCGTGTTAGATTTCAAAGAATGACAATCTATTTTGTTAATGCTGGAAAAAATTGCAGAGTATAATAGAATTATTTTGTGATCATTGTTTTGAAAGGATGATAGGTATATTTGTGTTGATTCAAGATGAATTGGTCCAAGTTGGTGGAAGTTGAATATTTCACAGATTCTGAATTTGGGAATAGGAGTTTGAAAGAAGCGTGGAACTAGAATAAGCGCATTTAAGCTCATTGGAAAAATTGGAAAAATACTGGATATAAAAATTAGAAGTTTGAAAGTTGGTATAATCAGGGCCGGCGTGACCTTTTGCGGCGCCTGAATACACATTCAAGTCCTACACTTAAATTTTACAACGAGGAATTATTTGTTTACAAATGCTGTTACAGATTATATATTTTTTATAAGCAGCTTTTTAAACAAATCCAAGTAATATTTTTTCGCATGCATAATTCGCTTTCAAGGGGCAAAAAATTCAATGAAAGTAGAAAATCTGTAATCGTGTATGACTTTTGCAAAAACTATTGACGTAGTTTAATTTCTCTAAAACGTACATTTCTCTGAAAGCGCCTGGATTTTTTTTATCTAAAGTAGTTTCCAGGATAAAACTGAATCATCGCTACTAAGAAAATGTCTTGCATCTGTTAATGGTATCATCATTCTGTAAAAAGTTAATCAAAATCGGTGTTTTTTAATTGGGTAATTTTCGTAAACCGCGGGGCCTCTCAAAACGCGAGGCCGGGTTCCGGTGAACGCGCTCAACCTGCCTTGCGCCGGCCCTGGGTATAATATCGTCTTCTTGAGAGGTGTTAATCCATTCCTATATTTTTAAATATTTTTCAACCGACATATATTTGTTATCTTTAATCGTACGGATATTGGAGAGGGTTGTGTTTAAATCTAAAATCTATTTCTGAAGGAATATTTTAAATTTGGAACTTCATGACGTGTTATATTGTAAGTACGATAAATTTTAAGAGCATACTATATCTGAAACAACGTATAGAAAAGTATTATAAAATTAATCGTATGAAATTAGTATCGAATATGGTTCCAGGTACCTTATAACTCTTCTTTATCATCTTTGTCCCAGTATTCCTTTATCAATGAGTTTGGAATCTCTATAATCGGTAGCCATTATCGCCAGCCCATTGTTCCTCGAGCACAAAGAACAGATATAGACAGAATTCTCATAAATTTCGATCAGCGAGTATTGTTCGAACATTATTCTATCGTATGTTGTTTTCGACATCGAGCGGAATTGGATAATCGATCGAACAACGATACGATTCCACGATATCGAGAGTTTATTTTTGCAATGTGCGGCGATCACGCGTATATCTTATACATAGAACGAGAATCATATTAGAAATAGACGTTTCGAAAATCAAAAGACAGCTCGAACTGACCTCGGTTTCTCTTTCAGATGTTTATCTGAGATGTTAATTAGTCCCACTCGAGGATGCATGAGAAAGTGAGCATGCCATCAGTGGAAGATAATGATCCGGTTTCGAAGCTCTAACCTGGTGATTCTCCACCGTCATCGTCACGATCGCGACACACTCGCTTTCTAGCGTGCTTGGCGTTCCTCGAATCTTATCAGCGTCTAAGTTGGACGAGTTACTTCGTCCTAATATCGATCGAGAAACGCTTGAAATTCGTTTAATAGAAAACTTAGATAATTATTATCGAGGAACTCGATGTTCATTGCTTCTGTTCTTTTTTATTCAACATTATCAATAGGGTGTTTATGCGTCTGTGGGAAATATTATGCTGGCAACTAAATGATTGCGAATTTTGTCAATACCATCTAATGACAAAATCAATATCACTTTATTCACCATTATTGAAACAATTTCATTTTTCACAACACTTATGAAAGAAGAATTCACTTTTAAGATTGTGTTATTGGGTTGGCAACTAAGTGATTGCAAATTTTGTCATTAGGTGGCATTGACAATCGCTTAATTACCAACCCAATATAAAAGCGCAAAAATGCAGAAGATGAAAACAATACGAAATGATATATTAAATATCTAATATATGTATAGTATTCACTATGGTATTTAGTGGATGCAGAAAACCTCTGCTTATTCACAATCCAATTACTTGGGTTCCATAATTTTTTCATATTCACCCATAACTGATAAGGTAAAATCTGTGAAAACCTAGGAATTTTTATTTTCGCAGTTAATTTGGAAAATACTATTCATAAGATACTTTATTGTCAATCAATGTATAATTTAACGACTACCGGTGAATGTAAAACTCACCATGTCAGCTTTCGTTAATTTCTACACATATCTGTCTATATGATTATTATTATATCAGTTACAAGTAAAAAATGTTATATTATTTAAGCAGACAAGTTTGGGGAAGACAGGAGGCAAGTTTCGTAGGTAAAAAAAGCCACGGTTCTGAGATATGGATTCTTAATGCTGTAGTCCTGTCGAAAATTCTTCAGTCTGTGGGCATGTTAGGCCAGGTACACGGGAACTCTCTGGAGAGATTCGGCCGGACGTACCTACATGATCCTACACTTTATGCGACCTCTTGTCACGTCCCTAAGGATTCGTATTCCTAGTCACGCGTTTAATCTCTGGAAACATGCAACCGTCTTGCAGTGGTTCCATGCTTTGGGACCAAAGTTTACTAGGAATATTTATACGTTTTGTGAGAGAAAAAATGGGCAAAGGAAAAAAGTTCAAGGTACAGATGTTGGTCATGGTAAATTCAGGTTATACAGTTTTCGCATGAATTCCATGAGGATGATGCACGTTTGTAGGAGGATGTTGAAAAAATGTGAGATATATACAAAACATCAAATTAAAGGTATAAAAAGATATAGGTAAAATTAAAAACATTAAAGATGACTAAAGATAAATAATACGATTTGAACGTGAAATTAAAAATTCATAATGCATTTTAATATTCTTTTACAGCATGCTATTAACTGATAATGTAACTTTTTCATTAATTTTAACACCACTAAATTGGTGTATTTTGTTACATACTGTGGTTTATAAAAGCAGAAAAAATGGCGCAATTAATTGGCAACAATTCCAGGTAAATAATAACTAATAATAACAAGAAAAAAGAAAACGCGTTGCTAAAGTTAAAAAGCAAGATCTCCTCGTTCGATCACGCAGCAATGTTCTTCACAGAGGGCAGATCTCTCTGTTCGGTTGGCTAAGTGTTAAAAGTACGATACGAAAGAAGAATAAGCGAAGAACACGGTGCTGATAGTATTACAATGTTCGAAAATTAATTGTAGTCCTCAAATTGGAAATATCGATAAATTGTTATGTATGTGACTTACTAAACACTAATTTAATGGGACGAGTAACGTAAAAGAAGAATATTTTACTAAAATTTTATACCAAGAGCCTGGATTTCGTGTTTTAACTTTATACACACGTATTTCTGTTTTATTATACTTGAAAGTTTATATATCAATTTGATAATACTTTGTAACGCATTCTATATACCAGCAAAAAAAAAAGAAAGAAAATTGGAATTGTTCATCTGACTCTTTCCTTAAAATTAGTCTGCATAAATATAATGTAACTGAAACTTCAGCAAACACCATAAAATTTTCGTATTTGGAATCAAACAATCTTGTAATGAGTTTCCTCTAAATACTTCAAAGTCTAACACCATCACACATGTTCCCATCTAATCAACTAGTACACAAATCCACGTAAAACTGCCCAAATCAGAAACGTGTTCCTGCATCGATCCCTTTTAACTATTCTCGCCAGATCAATACCTTCGGTAGAATTCTACAGAATTTAGTGCATCGCACAGAAGCCAAGAAAAGCCTCGGCAGGATTCTCAGAAATCTTTATCCTATTCTCGTATACCGTACCAAGGTCCCATAGTTGTTGCTCTCGTTTTCTAACCTCGAAGGTAAAGTGAGCACCGAAGATGGTCCCAGGAAGTCCTCGACTGAAGGTATCGGTGTCGCGGTGGTTCTATGGAATACTTTGTGGCGGTGAACACGTCGTCGAGCGGAGGTGAACAGGTTGTCAATGGGAATTTCTGAACGTTGGACGTCTGTAGGCCTCGGGACCAGGGGTGTATCCTTGGGGACAGATGCGTCACCGCGAACAACGCGAGCGGATGCCCGTGTCGCCGTCGCGTCTACCGCCGTCGCTGTCTTCTCCTCGTTCATTTTCTTTTTCTCGCCCTCTCTCTGTTCCTTCCAAGTACTTTCGTCTCGTTTCCTTTGCCCAATTAGTATCTATCCGTTTCCTCGCGTATCTACGTATCGCGGTTCCGAGACCCGTCGCTTCGCTCCTTCTTCTTCTCGTCGAGAAATCGTCACGCTCTTTCTTCTCTTATTATTTTTATGCATCACTAGCTCACGATAGCCAGTCTCGATGCTCGTGTCGTTCGTTGGAAACTATAAACGATCGTTGATACGCTGGACCTACTCGTTGGCCATTGACGTTCTTTCAGTAATTTGTTTGAGAAAAGTGATCTGCTATGCTTGTCTCGTCAGGTGTTTTTCTACCAACGTAATGATATTTCCGAGAAGACTAATGATCCATAAAACGTTCGTTCATGATAATGTACAGTTCGTTTATCTGGAGTATATTTATACCTAGGGAATTTTAGTTAGTATCCGGTTAAATAGATTTCTACGAACTGAATCTGCTTATGTGAACGTGCCTAGCATGCAAGGTTGGCAATTAAGTGATTGCGTATTTTAAATAAGAAGGAAAATTCAAAATTGTTGCTTAAAAATATAACTTTATTCAATTAAGTATTGTCCATTTTTGTCGATCACTTTTTGCCATCTTTCAGGCAGTGTCATAATTCTATGTTCATAAAACTTGTGATTTTTGCCAGCAAACAACTGAATTAAATGAGATTTTACATCATCAGCGTCATAAAAATTTTACCATTTAAGGAGTTCTGTGTGAAACGAAATAAATGGTAATCTGAAGGCGCAAGGTCAGGGCTACATGGTGGATGTGACAACACATCCCGATCTAGTTCCAATAATTTTTGGCGAGTGACCAAAGATGTGTGGGCTTTGCATTATCATGCTGGAAAACAACACCCTTACGATTTGCCAATTCTGGCCGCTTTTCTTCAACTGCATCGCTTAGTTTGGCGAGTCGTTGAACGTACACGTTTGAATTAATCGTTTGGTTCCTTGGTAAAAGTTCAAAGTACAGAATTCCTTTACAATCACACCAAACTGACAGCATAATCTTCTTTTGATGAATCTCAGCTTTTGGTGTCACCTGGGCTGGTTCATTTTGCATCACCCACGATTTTTTCCGATTAACGTTGTTATAAACAATCCACTTTTGGTCGCCAGTGATCAGTCGTTTCAGAAATGGATCAATTCCGTTGCGTTTCAGAAGCGAATCGCAGATGCCAATACGTTACGTCAAATGAATTGCCTTAAGCTGATGAGGGAGCCACAAATCGAGTTTCTTGACATAACCGAGCTGTTTTAAATTTTTTTTTAATGTACGTATGCGAAACATCGAGCTTCTCTGCATTCTCACGCGTTGCGCTATAACAATCTGAATCGATAATCGACTTGATATGAGTCTCGTCAACTTTAACTGGACGGCCAGATCGTTGGACATTTTTTACTGAAAAATCACCAGAACGAAATTTGGCAAACCAATTTTCACGCCGCCTTTCTTTTAGCGCTTCATTCCCATATACGGCACGTAACTCGTTGTGTGCTTGTGATGCATTCTTGCCTTTTCGGAAATAATACAATAAAATATGTCTGAAATGCGCGTCTTGTTCTTGCATTTTTAAATTGGGATAAAGACGAAGCTAAATAACTAATCGATACAATTTTTTACTAAATTAAAGGTGAAAGTTTAAACAACTAGAAAACAATATAGGTTAGGTGCTTTAAAGAAGTTGAAAAAACAAAAGAATGTGCTAAGACCACCTATTGACAAAATCTGCAATCACTTAATTACCAACCATGGTATGCTGTTATGTTTTGTTACATGTGAACTCCAGGTATACAAATATACTGTTTCGATCAGTTCAGATAAATGGAATTCTACTGTCATTGCAATGTAACCAATCGTTGGAATGAAGAAAATCACTTAGCGGTAATGTAGTTTCTATAATATTTGTTCATTTATATTTCTCCTAACCTATTCATACATTTCAATTCGTTTCGCGCACATATATATTCTCAATGTATTTCCCAGGAAAATTTGTGTACAAAATGTGAGCGTAACAAGCGTTGTACAGTTTGTGGAAACGAGATCAACGTCTGTCACACAGGAAATTGGCGGTTCCCTTACTTGAACTACAACTTTCACTAAAAATGTAACTGAAGAAACACAGTGAAGTAACACAAAGGATTTCATGAAAATAGTATCTCAACGAATGTTTTTCGTTAGCTGACCTAGATATTGATCATCTGCAGGATTGCGGTCCGTACGAAACGCAATAACATTTCCAGCTCGTCTTCCTGTTTGTCAGTGCATTTCCTCTCATCGTGAAACGTCGGCGTATCGCTAGACTCGCATATTTCGTTGCGGCGGAGTGCGGGATAGGAGGAAGAGCCGTGGCCGATCCATCAAAACTGTGTGTCAGTAGCCATTAGCACGCTCCCAGCGGCACAGCATCGAGTGCTACCGCCTCTACATCCCCGGGTCCGCTGAATGCTGCCAAGCTTACTGTACTTTGCACCTACTTGCTCGCGGAAAAATTTGTTTCTCAACGGGAGACCCTCGGGCCAATTTCTCTCCTCTTCAGCTCCATCGTACTGTCATCTTTCTTCTAACTTCTCTGGGATTAAGTTACCAAGCTGATGGTGTACCAAAGCCATCCTCCATAATGGAGAAATTGTGGAGGAAGCCGGGGTGGTTTCCAAGATATAAGACGACTTCTCAGAGGCTGAAGATTTTCTTGTGTAGCGTCTGTTGCAATAGAAATATTACCTTCGTTTCAATTATTTTCTCTGCAATTTCAAATATTTTCCACCAGGTTTCTCGCGGACCAGCCACTGCAGATATTATTTAACCCTTTGCACTCCTTTGTCGAGTCCCACTCGACATTCTTTCAGTCTCATCTTTTTTTGTGAAATCAGGATTGCATCCTGGAAATTGTTTCAAGATATATCATACGCTTAAAAATTAGAAAATATAACAATAGTGTGAATAAAACTGGTATTTAAGTGAATTTCTTTCTTCCTTCAGTTAGTTAAATTGTCATGTCTTTTAGTTAAAGTAAATTTCAAATAAAACACTTAAAAGCATTGGCAGCTGCTGCCAACGAAATTGAAATAAAATTCCCAGTGGAAAATTTCGCTTTCGTATAGACAGTTCTTTATGGACAAAGTTTCTTAAGCAATCTTAAACTACATTTATTTCTTCATAAAACTGGAAAGAACGTCCGAATATGGAATTTAGTTTTGGTTGTTTAGCGAATTAATTTTCCAAAGATAACTAAGGATAATTTGTCACATGTTAAATAAGAATTGCCACGCGAGTGTCATGTATTTTAATACTCACAGCAATGTTTACTACTTTTAATAATAATAAAAGCAACATTAATCGGATAATCAGCAACAATGTTCAAATTGTAGGTTAGACTTAGTTGACCTATTTAGCGTAGCGCGAAATAAGGATGAAATAGCGCGGCATTGGTGACCGAAGAGTTCCGTGGCCATGTGTTTCGTACTTGCAGCAACAGAAGCAATAGCAGCAACAGCCATTCCGACGGCGGCCGCGTCAGCAGCAGCAACGGCAGCTTTAGCGGACGGTCGACGATCATCCATCACGAAGGTGTCAGCCTCCCCCCTCGGTCAGAAACAACTAGCTATGACATTCTTCGCGCTGCCACTGCTTCCTTTTGCCTTTACCACTCTGTACGTCTATCCGTTCGTTCCCTCTTTTCCTTTCTTTTTTTTTTTTTGTTTTTCTCCGATATTCTACCTCGAAGCTTTTCCTTCTTCTGGAAAGCGAGATGGAGAAAGGGGAATGTTGAAATTCTTGTTCGGAGTGGAAGATCAAAAGATTTAATTGAAATTTTGTAAGAAGACGGCCAGAGAGCAATATTTGTAGAAAATTACACACAAAGAAAATTCTTAATTTTTATTTAAAAATTTGTATTTTATTTTTACTAAGAAAATTCCTAATTTTTATTTAAAAATTTGTATTTTATTTTTATTAAGAAAATTCTTAATTTTTATTTCTATTTTATTTTAAATTAATAAGCGAAACTAGATTTCATGCTCTGATGTTCCTTCCACTTTTATAAAGAAATAAATGTAGTTTAAACGATTCCTTCAGAAACTTTGTCCATAACAAATTTTCATTCGCATAAATTTCGTACGATTTCCATCGAATGAAAATTTTCTTATCAAAATTAATCATAACACGTACTGTCGGTGTAATCGAATTGTCCAGTTAACCGAATGACTTTGCTGCTATATGAGAGAAGATCATTTACTTCGATACATCCTATAAATATCAGACGATGCTAAACAGGAATAAATTTCACTTTCCATTCCTATTTTTCAGTCTCTCAAAGTCAAGAGACTCAATTTCCTCGTCAATTGACGTTTCGATAACCGAGTTTCTGTTGTAATTAATGTTTTAAATTCACAAATTCACTATCGTATAAACTTTTAAGTATTGAAATTTTCTTTGTAGCATGCTGTTTCTATCAAACATTTATTTTACAACACCGTTTTATTTAGATTTTTATCTGCTGCTTTTTTTATCTTGTTAACAAGCGAAGACCAAAATGGCTACCATGTGAGGAAGAAAGATGGAAGGTCGCGAGCTACCTGCACGCCAGTAGCGTTTCTTTGCTCGAGGGTTGGTACGGTAATGTTTTAATTAAGACAAACGCGGTCGTTAGTAAATATGGTAACGACTGCTGTCCGACAATGAGAATCAATCATGCCACTTACGCGTGTCGGTTGATCGCCAGGCGATAAAACGCGTGGCTACGACCAGCACGTTGCGCCTGCAACGAAAACTCTTGCTCGTTATTCCTTCACTGGCGTTGGAATTTTCTCGGCCGTTACGTTTACCATACGTTTCACGAACACATTTTTATTAAACGTATAACCTATAAATTTATCTCCTTAATCTAACCTATAATTATTCATTTCTTCTCTACTTCTCCATTGCGATTAAACTTGGGGAAGTTTGCTATAAAAGGAGAATAAAAGTAAACATTGGTGAAATTATTTTCCCTAATTTTCTATTCATTTCGAACACCTAAATTTTATTCTTCATTTTCCTTCAAAATCTTTCCTACGTTTAACTATTAGGTTGGCAACTAAGTGATTGCGGATTTTGTCAATACTACCTAATGACAAAATCCGCAATCACTTAGTTGCCAACCTAATAGCTGTAACTATCTAACCAATGTAATTTTTCACATAAGTTTATCACACTTTATAATCCATTGAAATTTTTTGGATGACAATGGACGTTGTATTTGCGAGGATTTGAATGATTCCTTGTAAAACAGATATACGCGTAACACTTTATTTTTTTCATTGCATCACATCTACCACGTTTCATTTCGTTCGTATGATTTCTACAGTTTAATTCCAACAGTGGTAATTGTAGCGTTGAGGAGGTTAAGACGACAGAAATTATAGTTTGTTCAGGGTAAAGGAAGTTGAGAGAATTTTTAAGGGTTACGAGTGGATAGGGGTGAGAGAAGACGAAGGATTTAGGTGTAAGTCGAGAAAGGGGCTGTTGACAAGGAACGGCAGTTGTGAAGTTTTTCGGGGAACGGCTAGGGTAACGTACAATTCTATTTGTTGGATGATTGTACCGCTGCGAAATCAAGTCTGACGAAGATCGATCGGACAGCATTTCGGGCGTCAACACACGGGATCGTCGGTTCCCCTGTTCAATCCCACTAAGGTCGGGTCCGACGTCACTCTCTCGCAGATGCTGCCAATCCTGGCTAAAGTTTCTATTAAGAAATTCCATTTAATGAAAACGCGTCCAGGGTTCAGGCGTTAACATGAGGAGAATGGCACAATGGCACAATGGCGCCTTGATTTCGAGCTTGAAACGGAAAAAAGAGAAAAAAAGAAGAATTTGAGGGCAGTTCGTATAACTTGTACTTTAATTGACTACAACTGAAATTTAGATACTTGTTTTATTTCCTCGTTTAAGAACCGCTTTGCTGAGCGGCGAATGTTTTTAGTCGGTGACAACTTTTTACAATTATCGAGATTAAGGGTATTCCTTATATAATCTGATATTTAACTATGTAAGTATTAGTTAGGGACATTTGTTGATGACAAAATGATCGGTATAGTAACAAAATTTAGCAGTAAAAAAAGTTTATCAATTTTTGAAACAACTAAGTATTACAAGCTTCTAATAGTGAAACAAGCCCATCTGGTATAACAATTACCGTCTTAAACTTCATAATTTCTATTAGTTAATGTTTGAAGGTAAAAGTTCTTTTGCTCTGTGTCGGAAACTATGTTATTTCTACGTTTTACCACGGAAAGGTATATGTTTACTAATTGTTGGTAAAGAAGCAATCTTCTTACCAACACAGGATATCTGCATTTCTGTAGATAAAGTAGAAACTTCTTACTAAGAGTTGGTAAAATAGAATATTTGGTGAATTGATTTACTGTTGGTAAAATAGGAAAAATGACTGAGAAATTAAAGTTCCTAGCTCATCCTACAAAGTTTAGTGAAAACTGAATAATGTAGATGGTGTTTGACAAGATTACCTTCACGTTGTGCCGCAGAACGAAACAGCTGTTGTGTCGAGTTTGGGGGTGGTATCTACTGTCAGATGCTCCGCCTATAAATCAACCGAGCTCATGGGAGAGACAGGCCGACGCCATGTTAACATACATAAACAAACCTCGCGCGCCCTAACTGATAAACGGCGAAAGCTACGTGCAACAAGCGATCGTACGCGAACTAAGTATCGTGTACTTTTTTTTTGCGATATTCAGTGACGCCATAGTATACGTAAAATAATAAAAAAAAAGTATTAATTTAAAAAGTAAAAATTTACTCAATAGTGATTCAAATATAAAAATTAATTTCCTAAATAAAATTTTCGGTCTATCGAGTATTTGGTAAAATAGAAGAGGACAAGAATATGAAATATAAAGTGTGTATTGGTTCGATGTTGGACGAAGAAAAATTGTACGGGCTGGCAGGAATAATTAATAAATGTCAATCAGTTCCGTGGAATCGAAGGTGTCGGTGGAAAGGTACCAGCTAAAATGATTTTATGCCTGTCTTATGAACAATCTAATGTTACCCGACCGATGGACAAAGATCATAGGACGGCTAATGGTGGAAGACTCGTTCGTCTCGAAGACCCGAGACTAATCAGCGCGAGCATTAATCATCCCCGTGGATCCTCGACCCAATTTTCGTAAGGTCAAGTCGCAATGGAGACGTTGATTGGATTCCACGTCAGACCAGAAGTAAACATCTTTTCCGTTCTTTCGCGTTCTATCGTATCTTCTTTTCTTTTATCGAAACCTTCGTTTAGCCAATAATAGAAACAATCTTCTTTATCGTCCCCCGATAACTCACTAATTTCAACTTAATCTAAATGAACCATCGTTACTTCTCAATTTGTCCCACGATTTAAATGCCGTCTAATTCAATTTTCATTTCAAATTAATCAAGATTTATCTTGGGAATAATTGGAATTTCGCTAATTTCAACTTCCCTTGAATGATCTTCGTTTTTAATCAAAATTTCTAGGGCTTCGTTTTTAATAAAAAATCGTAGCGATCTCATTATCCACGGAGAAATCGTTCCTTTCTGCAGAATCACAGCGTAGTGTTTCGCAGTGCGGATAGAACGGGTCCGTGCAGTTTCTTGCGACAGCGAAATCAACGAACCGTCAGCATTCTTAATGCGGTCCGTGGAAAAAATATTGCCGGGTAATTGTAAACCGCAGCCTCCCGGTGGCGTCGACCGTTTATCATCATCTCTATAGGTTGCTGAGTGAGATTCGGGGGTTCACCGTGCTAAGAGTTAAAACCTCAGCATGACTGGTGGCCTCGGTAGCCGATAGACGTGTCATTTACGCGTCTACGAATCAATAGCCGCTTCACTTTACACCCACCTTACATCATTAGTCATTTTATAGGGCCGTTATACAGTGTGCCCTGTTTACATGCGCAAGGGAATCCCCTCGTACGCCCTCCTCTTCCTTTCCTTTATTAGAAACTCACCTAACACCGCTTTTGTTATCTACCTCATGCTTTTCCCTTCTTTCTTTTGATTTTCTGCAATTTTTTAATTCCGATACCTATACGTTTCTTAACTGGTTATTTACATATGTTGCAACTGGATATCGTTATGTGAAAAGGAAAATAATTTCTTTTGTAAAATTTATGGTTACGCTTAAAGATAGTTTTCTTTTACATTCTATTCTAACCTAATCTAAGTCCAATCTAACCTCAATTTGCATCGCAGTCTGTGCTTTTCAATAATCTTAGGCTGTAGGAACGAAACTTTTCTAAAGGTTTAATATTTAAAGGTATAATATTTAAATTGAAAATTATCAAATATTCAAGTGGCCAAATTTTGAGACATTCAAATATACGAATTTTCAATTATTCAAATCTAAAAATATTTGATTGCTTAATCTTCAAATGTTCAAATTTCCAACGAGTCAATTTAAATGCCTACCTTTTCAAATATTTCAAAAACTCAAATTTCCAAATTTTCAGACATTCAAACTTCCAAATATACGAATCTTCGATTATTCAAACCTAAAAATATCATAACGCTTAATCTTCAAATGTTGAAATTTCCAAATTTTCCACATTAACCTTACGCAGTTTCTCATTTTCCGATTCTTCGTGTTTTAAATCATTTTCCATTCCACGCAACTCATATGCGTCACATATCGATCGAGCTTCCCACCCTCCCATGAGTTTCACGTTCTACACAAAAATCCTTGAGCAATGAATCGCAATGTAGCGTTACCGCGGCCGATATATAGGTGAAACCAGATGCGCAACAATTAATAAAATGTATCGGGGAGTGTCTAGGCGTAGAAGATGCGGCCCAACTAATATTCGAATTCTGGCGTGACACGGCTCAACTAATCATTATAACGATGCTGTGTATGCACGTATACATGTTGTACAGGGTGGTGTGCGTGGTTCGTGGACTCTGGTCCCGGCTGCCTCTCCACGAACAAACGTCGAATGGTTTTGCACGCTTACCGCTCGATTTTCGGATCTATCACCCTCCGGGAAGCTTGGCCTGGCCCGTTCGTTCTTCAGTGCTCTCCAGCCTACCCTATCGAGATTTATGGAACGTGTCAAATCGAACGACTAACCCTTGAGTTCTTAGTTAAGTCCGTGGACGTTGTACTGCGACAAATGGTCGAGTCGAGTCTTAAAAAGACGTGGGTACTTCTAGAGTTGCTAGGAAATAGTTGCGAGTGAATTGTGATAACGGAAAGGATAAATAGAAAATATTTCGTTGTAATAGAATTCTGTGATTTTCATTGCAAACACAGGTATCGTCGAGCTAATGAGGTTTGATCGGTGCATTAAGTGACTCTGCACGATCTTCGTGTCGCAAGATAAGATGTATGAAAGGTGTTTGCACGTAGTACTACGTCGACTTTCAACTTCTGTTACCGGGCGTTAATGGTATTCCACTGGTCTGTAAGGTTCGTACTACGTTAATGATTCTGCACTGACATTTCATGAAAGAGATTTTATCGATAGCGCATTTTCTACACGTATCTGTTAAAGAAAACGTTACAACTTACGCTGTTTTGTTCCGTCAACAACCACGTAGTACAACGTTAACGACTGAAACTGCTATTATGTTCTGCTACTACCTCGATAAAAAAAAGTGTACGCTGCATCATCCTTCCTTAAATTATATCCGTTAAAGGCTACGGAGTACCACTAAAACTTGATACATCGTATTTCTCGCCTATTACATTCGAGCAATTTGAAAATTTAATATATAGTCTTTTCTGTCGATTTCGATTTCAATAGTTTCTCTTTGTGGTCTCTTTCAACGTTTAAGAAACGTTAACGACAGTAGCTATGCAGATTAGTACTAATATCGTCCGTTTCATCAAAGTATTTGAATTAGTCAATTATTCAGTATACCAGTAAGCTACGATATTTGCATCTGTACCACTAATTATTCATCTATTTATATATTTAACGTCATTAATCATTACATATATTAACACTTTACCGACCGATAACCGATTAATCGTTTCTTTGTCGCCGACGCTTATCGACCGATAGCCGATTAATCGTTTCTTTGTCGCCGACGTTTATCGACCGATAGCCGATTAATCGGCTTTTTGTCGCCGAAACCTTCCTCATTATTTGAGCAGCAATTTGTTATTTAGTACTAACTACATTTGCGTTGCTTTGTAAGCTGCCACAGTTTTATACCAATTTGAAAAACGTACCGTTCGCGATGAACGAAAAGAATGGTATTGGAGAGTCTAAACCGAAACAGTCGGCGCCAGGGTGAATCTGCGCCTGAGCTGCCAGTCGGACGTGTGTACGCTGTTGAACCGCTAACGGTCAGTAAAATGATTGCGGATTTTGTAAATATTAGCTAATGACAAAATCTGCAATCACTTAGTTGCCAACCCAATATATACATTTTCGAAAGCAGTATGATCGTGACAGACGTGTGTCATCACAGTACTAATGAAATGCCGAAATGTTTGATATGTGTAACAGGCATAATGTATATAAAAGCGTCTGATGGTAAGTGTGCAAATCTTTTTGCCAGCTACCGTAACTATATATCAGCCTTTACGACCGTGGCAATCAATAGCCAAGAACGACACATCTACCGCCCACCATAGAAAACTCGACACAGTTCCGTCGTTTGCTTGCAATGGTGGTTCGCGTGTTCCTCATGGAAGAAACGGAGTAGAAGCGAGATCCATAATTTTCCATGTGCCAGTGCACGGTCGCGTGGCGTGTAAGATTCTATTTGCGGTGTAACCACGGCGGGAATTAACGAAGGAACGAGAACCAGCTACAGCTAACCTCGAAAGCGGAGAGTCGAATGCGCAAGGTGTTCCCGCGGTGAAAACTTAACACCGTATATATAGGGTGTAGAGGTTGTGTAGAGCGTGGAGGCTGCCGCTTCCTTCATCTATCATGCGAACCATGACAAACCGAGGCTCAAAAGCAGCCGCCAGCGTGGCAGCGACTTCTTGCCTTCTACGCTTAGTCTCAGCTGAGACTCTCTACCTGTCCGCTACGTGGGATCTGCTCTTCTCTCCTGCTCCCTCCACATTTATTAACATTTAAGCGTTAACGACATTTCTCTGGCGTTCACGGGGCATCGAAGAAACCGGAACCGTCCGTTGCTGGCTGCTCGCCCCCAGCCGCCACCTCACCCGGATTCGAGATTCCTTTCGTTTCGGGCGACAGCTTCTCCAACACGAAATTCGACTCGTCTTTGAGCAACTCTGTCACGATGTTTTTGCCTACGGCGATCTCCCGCCTTTGGAAATAAATCGAATGGCTTTTAATTTAACCTGCACCTTCTCTTTCTCTCAGGGCACTGTTCAAGATTTACGGGGTTAGAGATCGCGCTGTAATTCGCAAAAGTTCATGAAGTATATAAAATGTAGATGCTGCAACTATACAATTTGAAATGTTATTGATATATATATATATATATAACTAAGTGCTTAGTTGCCAACCTTTTGTTTGATAAACAGCTTAAATGAAAAATGTAGAATTTTTCATCATCTTTTTCTATGTCCTGTATTTCTTATGTGAAGACATGGAACATGCATACTTTCAATCCTTTGTAGCAAATAAATAGTAATAATTGCATTATGTATGAAATGACGTTCGCGATGTAAAATTCGTAGTGGTCTCTTTAGGGCTGTATCGTTAAAGGGTTTAAGTTCGAAGCTGATTCGTCGATTAGTTTGCTGTAGAAATTAATCTGAACAAAGTATCGTACTATTTACATGAGTAGTGGAAAGGAATAACGTTGCATATTGAAGTTGCTGCATTCGATGTTCCACTTGCTTTCTAATTCCACGTGTTCTGTGGATTCTACGCTCTGACACTTCCATTTGCTACTACGTAAAATTGAAAAAGTTTCTTGTCGATCGATAATTTTGATCAGACTGCAAACTGCTAGCTAAAATACAATAAACAGTTATTTTATAGAACTCGAAGAAACTGATTTCCTGGATGACATAAAAGCACTTTATGGAGTATCATTGTCATCATCATCATTCGAGTGTCATTGTAGGTTAGAATGAAGCGTGTCGAAGTCGAGGGAGGCCATGTTAGATAATAAAGGTAACTGCATTATCGGACAGCAATTTTCCAAATCGTCTTCCTATGTCATTTTTGCCCATAGATTTATTGATTTCTTTTTATTGATTACTATTTCGCTGTTTTCGGATAGTTTGATGTTAAAGGTGGTTTATGATCTGTGCTTTCCAAGTATAGCAACCGCGCGATGCTTCATCATCGAAATATCGAGACTACGGAGCGCGCGATCGAATTGGTCACGAGGCGGTTTTTGCGAGCAGCGAGTTTTTGCAGGGGCCGCATTATGTCTTTTGCAGTTTAACTTTCTACATTACATGAAATCCCCGGCGTTTCATCACCGCGCCACTGCGCCGCGAGATTTCACCTCTCTGTGAAATGAGTTCCTCGTTATTTACGTTTTTGCGCCAGCCTACAATTACGCGACACTAAACGTCGAACCGAGAGCCGGCCGTTTTCTCCCGGCCGACATTTGCTTTTCGTGAATCTCGCTTCTTCGTTCGCGTCGCATTCTCCTGTCCAACGCTTCAAATTTTAGAAACGAACAAAATCAATGTACCTTAGTTTCTCTCCGATTTAGACTCTTCAAATTTGTTCTACTAAAAATTTCAGCTAGAACATTTTTTAAATAAAATTTCAAGATATTTTTTTAGTAACTTTCAGGGACTTACTTTATATTTTATAATTTACCATAAGATTTCATTGATCCATAGAAACTGTCATGAGTGCTTTTGTTTTATTATTATCATCCTAATGTCATTATTCGTAACCTACTCTACTCTTCAGCTGTTATGGAATAATAATAGAACATTTACTCGTCCACTGTGTCTAACTTTATTATTTTTTAAATTTAGAAAAGACCTGCTGCGTTGAACTTTTTCGTCCACGATGACCTTGAAGGATTAACGAATGAAATATATTCAATGTATGCAATTGCATAGAATATAATTCAGTGTAAGAAACGTATAATATTTGTATTTTCTCGATTGAAAAATTCTGTACTGTAAATAGGGAAAAGAAAAATTGATGAAAAAGTAAGTCGGTTGACAGCTTGTTCGAAGCAAAAGTCGCTGGAATTCAGAAGTTTTCCGGTGTTCAGCTATATCGGTCGGAAAGCAAAGTGGCGTGAATGAGTCGTCCCTTGACGATCGTAAGATTTATGGTCGCGACGGTTGGACAGGGAGGCCAAACATTGCTCGACTTGGGGCTAGTAACCCTTGACTTCTCGTGGTCCACCCCCTGCGATCCCATGCGGTTGTGGTAGTAGTCGTACGACTCGTGATAAAAATATGACTACTTTGTACGATAAGATATTTTCTTACCATGAAGCTTTTTTTTTAATGTAGTTGAAGGAGACATTGACTACTTGTATAAGCTATAATTATTTTATAGAAGATAAACTGTGTTTATACTTGCATCATTTACGTGGTATTTGTTATTTGTCCATATTTTTTTCACACGATATACTTTTGTATTATTTAAATTTATAGATATATATTAATAATTAATAATTATGTATATATAATAAAATTAATTTTTTCCATTTTTTTCCAATTTTTAAAAAAATTTCTAAAATTTATTTTATACCCATTTATTTCATTAAATAATAGTAAGAAATTTTATTAGATAAAAATTAATTATTTAAATACTAATTATAAGAAAGATTATTATTTATTATTTTAAAAAATTAGAAACCATTCTAATTCTATTTAAATATTTTTAACTATATTAAAAAATTATTTATACAATTCTTTAGACCAATAAATTAATAATAGATTAAATAAAATTAATAATAATTTCCATTTTTGAAGTTTAAATAAAATATACAGAATCGTCGATTAAATAAAGCTTGAGATAATAAACTTTATTTAATCAACGATTCTATATTTTTTTGAAAACGTTCACCATGAAACTGGAAATTATATATTTTCATATTTCGTATGTAAGGTTAGTTATCCTAACCTTATCATTGTCCTAAATTTACAGAAAAAAAAACTTGCAAAATTCTGTTATACTTATCTTTGCTACATTGTACAACCAATTTTCCCATTATTTTAGATTTCCAAAAAATTGTACGAAATTCTAAGTTATTAGGTTGTCCGAAAAGTTCCTTTCGTTTCATAAGGAAATAATAGACGCACAATGTTTTTTCTTTTATATCAGTTTATTGAATTATGCACGAACATAATAATAGAAATTGAACGAAATGGATTGTACTTAATTCAATAAAACAATACAAAACAGAAATAATTGTTCATCTATTATCACCTTGTGAAACGAAAGCAACTTTTCGGACAACCTACTAACACTTCCTCAGTATCGCCATTTCTATAATAGTTGCTCGTTCAATTTCAAGCTCCACCGAAACAATTGCCTCGCAAACTTTTCCCCATCTCATGCAAGATCTTTCAAAAAAAAAAAAAAAAAAAAAAAAAAAAAAAAAAAAAAAAAAAAAAAAAAAAAAAAAAAAAAAAAAAAAAAAAATAGAAAAACAAAGAAACACAAAAAGCAGAGGAAGGAGCATGGAAGAGCAGGAAGGCCAGTATGCTGGCAAAAACCGTGATATCTAAGGATTCGTCGAAAGTGCGATTCCCCGGTTTTCCAGTTTTTTCTAGGGCCGGCCAGCCGGCGGAAGGGCGGCGTTTCCATCGCTGAGAAAAAGTTAATAGCGTGGAGAAATTAGCCCGACAGAGAGAGGTGGCAGGGGCCAGGGGAGAGGTGAACCATAGAGGATCCATGGTTTCAGCGGCAGAGAGTGGGGGAGCAAGGGGAGAGCCAAGGGTGATCGTTGATCGGGGGTTGCGTTTCGCTGGGGTGTTCTGCACAGATGCAACGATAGCAACAGTTCGGTCGGCTCGTTCGGACAGGAGGCCACATATGAGCTCGCTGGCATCGTATGGGCTTGACTCACACGCATCACGCGCAGTCATCCATCATTGTCAGTCTCTTCACTGACACAGCCGTTCGTCCGGTCTACGAACGCGCATACGGGACTCTCTCGATTCGAGAGATCCTCTCCTTCCCTCTCGCATCGTCAACCGGCTTCCTCCAGCTCTGATTTCCCGCGAAACTGAACCTCGCTCGAGTGGAGAAACGTACGCACAACTATCAGCCCGATTTGCTTCAAACGGGATCTCGAAGCTCAGCTCGCTTTAACTGCATCGTTGTTTTTATTCAATTCCGGCAGGAATTGTGATAGGATTATCTTTGTGTACCTTTGTCGAGGGAACCGTTGAACAGAAGGATTATAAAATATGTACGTAAATAATATGTGTGTGGTTGTAGATATTGCTGATAAATCTTGCTGTGCAGATTGTTGTACAGTCGTACTGTACATATCGTGTGCCTACGCTCGAAACAATTGGAAGATTGCTTTCCATGTCAATTTGATTTTTATGTTTGTTCATTGTGTTTGTTCATTGTCTTTAATGATTGCCTTAAAGATAACTTTTATTACAGTATCTTGTGAATAGCATGTCAATCTATCAAGTCTATAAGACTCGTTCTTACTACGACTCTTTCACTTGTGTTTATTTGGTTCTGTAGCGGCATATGCGTCTTAGGACGTTGCGATACGCAGATGCTTCACATTGTTGTTTCGCCACAGAGGATTAACACTGTACGACGCACATAATGTAATAAACAAACTCTGGACAAAGCAATTTCGCTGCTACGTGTAACCTATCACCGGCGACAAGTTCAAACCTTTCGGTAGCCCCTCGACCAATATAAATGAACGACCATGTCATCTAGACACAGTCAGTTGCACGAACGAACGTCAGTATCGAGTCAGTCAATCAGTCAGTCGCGCGAATAAATATCAGTACCGCAAGATGGCGCAATCTTATAACGCGTATTATCAAGCGAACAACGCTTGCGATTAACTTTGTATTCTACACTTTAAAATATCTGAAAATATAGTTAATTAAATTAACTCGTCTCGTTATTGATATATCCAACAACACGTCGCACCGCCCACCACAGTTCATACGATAAAACTGTTCATCCTAGTGAATAATTATTTTGTAGAACTAGATATTTGTAGATCTTTTATTTACGTGTCTGTTAATTAATGTCTGTAAGTATATGTTTTAGGCTTTTCGAAACTAACAAACAATTGTTCATAGACACGTTTCCGCAAATATTCAAAGGTACTGGCTGATGTTTCTTGTTTCGATGGAAGACAAAGGTCCTGAAAAGTCTGTGTGCAATTGTTTGTACATGTAAACGAGCCTTCAAGTAGACTAGAGATCTGATTCTAGTAAAGTTCGAAGTAGAAAGTTTGTTATAGTAAAAATAGGATTGGATCATGGGGCTAACACAGTAGAAGGATTAGAAATAGGAATGTAGATTGTATTCGAAGTATATTTGAAAACTAGGTAAGGTATTATGTATTAAGATCATAATCAATCAAGTTTCGGAGTTGGTTTTTATTCTGCTTATTTTTGAGGAAAGAAAGATCTTAACCCTATAATTCAGTCTACGATTTATCAAGAATCAAGAATCAAATACAAATAGCAGCTGTACTTGTATCCAAGTCTAATTTTAGCTTTGACGTTAATTCCAGACTAGAAGACCGTGGATTGTTGAATACAAATTGTGTGTGATATTAGGTTGTCCGAAATGTTTCTTTGGTTTTCTAAGGAAATAATATACGCGTAATGTTTTCTGTTTTATATTAGTTCATTGAATTATGCACGAACATGATGATAGAAATAGAACGAAATGGATCATACCTAATTCAATAAACTAATATAAAACAGAATATTGTTGTTCATCTATTATCACCATATGAAACGAAAGAAACTTTCCGGATAACCTAATACTATTGAAGCAGTGAATATAACATAATACAAGTGAAAGTATGATAAAATGCAAGACACAGAAGGAAATTTATACCAATCTTTGTTTCAACATTCTCTAAAAGTTGATATTACGAACAGAAGACATTGTATCACAATGCAAGGAAACAGAAATCTCATAACACAGAAAATGAAAATTATATTAATTTTTATTTCAATATTCTCGACAAGCTTCAATTTCAAACAGAAGACATTATATCGAATGAGTGATTACTTTTGACCGTACCCCCTTCAATTATCAGTGATACGATGATCACAAGATTGCGCATAGGATGCCTGGAGGAACGTCTGAATTTCGAGGATCCCTTAGCTGTGCTGGCGGAAGGAGGAGCAGGCCGAAATGTATGTATTCGGATCGGCGTTTCCTGCGAGCTCCGTGTCAGCGAAGGGAGCGACGATGATGGATGACTCGAAATATCAGAGCAATCGAACTGAAATATTATTTTTAGCGCGGCTCTCTCGAGCGGCGTGCACGATCCATATTTTACCAAGGCGATGCGCCGCATTTATCACCCTATTAAAATTGATTCGCGCGCGCAAATTGCGCGCTGTCTTCGTATATCGTGTTCTCTGGCCAGTCGTCTGTAGTTTCTTCCTGACGCGAGACTCGTCTGTTTCCTCGATACGAAAACGTCGGGCCAGTGTAAAGTCTTCGAACATGTGTATTAAAAGTAAATTCCTGCAACGTAGGGTAAAACGAAACGGGTATAAGTAATTATTTTCTCATAAGAGGATCGAGCGTGGAATTTTTCTTTTGATCATAACCATTCGTAACTGCTGCGTTAAGTAGTAAGCGAAATGTATTTACTTTCGAAGCAGTCGCTCTTTTAAGTAATTAATCACTGACATAATACTCTATAGATAGTAATAAAGCATTCGCTTTATTTATATTATTATTGAGATATTGTTGAAAATGACAACGTGAGTTCGTGCTCGCCATCCATATGAAGAAGCGCTAGTTACAATAAATAGTAACTAGAAGATAGTACTAGATACAATCGATAGATTTAATCGATACGTTTAAGATGTTCTTTTGTTTCTTATCCCTAGTTCATGTAAGAAAGTGCTATAAAGGTTTTTCAGCTCAGAGCGGTGCGATGGATTTATCCAAAGAATAAAATAACAACTAGTATGATCCTAGCTTTGAATACAGAAATAACAACAGGTTATGGGCCCAGGTTCAATAATTAGTTACTATTTTTATTGAAAATATTATTAATAGTAATAATATTAAGGAGCGCAGAAGATAACCTAAAAACAAAAAAAAAGTGCGTGATCGATGATTCAGTGTTGAATATCGTAAGGGCGTTTTATATATATAATAATTGCTTGCATGATAATCCAGTTATCAAAAGAATAAAATAATAACTAGCATGATCCTACCTCTGAATACAGAAATAACAACAAATATGTATAATTTTATGTGCTAAACTAGATTGACCGCGTAGGAGTGATACATGTTTGTGAATTGAGTGTGTGGAAGTATGTATGCGCGTGACGCTTCGAAAACAAAGGAATATAAACTGTTCAGTTAACAGTGTGGTATGGAAGAAGGTGCGACGCGTGCAAATGTGTATCGATGAATATCTTTGAAATCGTTTATCAAATAAATATATAACTATTTTAATATGAATTCTAAGTGTAAATTTAGTGTTCTTATACGATTATTTCAGCAGTTAAGATTCAAAATTCTCAACAATTATCGACGAGATTCAACGATGCCTAGGTGGAAGAAAGAGGGGAGGAATAAAGGAAACGAAGACGAATCCTGTTTAATTTTATAATGATATTTTTTATTATCATCCATTTCCATGTCCACTTATCATCTGATTTAGTGCTTAATCCGTCGAAAGGGGTTAAACGAAATCGCGAGCGGTCAGAATAGGATGAAACAATTCTCTCTGTTTTATAAGTTTGTATGAACGGATGTACACAATGATCGCCTCCCATTTACAGTTATCTCTTTTTTTTGTCGCTTTTCCATTTTTTTTTTCTCCATTTCACGTTCAGAAGATGGAATCTTCGGATCGCGTGGTTAATCATACATTCAGAATCGAATAAACAATGTGTATTTCTCATGTACCTATGTATATGCGTGTACATGTCCGTGTGTACATGTGTCCGTGTGTACGATTATCGTAAGCGCGCTATGTACAAAGAAGTCCTCGTGTAAACGATCGTGGCTCCTTAAATGCCATTTATTATTTAATTTTTCCTTTTTTTTTCTTTTTATACAAACCAGATACGACGACTGGCGCACTATTAAATATATTCCCACTGTCGAGTCGAGGTGAAAATCCAGGTTTCACGCGTCGCTAGCTACGTGATCTAATCTCGTAACCATTTTATGCTATTGTTTCTCCGATAACGACGCGAGTCCCTTTATTTGGTTCGCTTACATCTGTAGAGTCTAGTAGAAATTACGACGAAATAGGTGGATGATCCTGACGAAGAAACGATCAAGTTATCATCGTAGCGTTCACATCTCGTATAGTCTAAAACGCGAAGCAACGAAAAATTTGTCTTTCCGTGTACGATTAAAAATAAACGTCGAAAGAGTATAACTGCGTGCAATGTGTACAAACTGAAACTTCGTCGACGTTCGACGGATCGTTCAAACTCTTTCGTGACGTTTAATGTGAAAGAAAAAACGCTTGAAAGATGTGTGAACGATGTCGAGGAGCGAAACGAACTTCCGATGAAGTTCCGCCATTTTTTTCACGAAACGTTCTCAACCTGCTTGAAAAATTACGAGTACACCTTTCATCATCCTCTAAAGCGACTCGTTTACGCATCCACGATTACTGTCTTCTGTCCTTAGTTAGTGTCACGACCCACACTATCGATCTTCTCTTATTTCATTTTCTGCAAATCTTCTGGCTAAATTAATCCTCGCCTCGCACTAGCTTCCTATATGTACACGCGTTATTTCACTAAGAATTATTGCTTGTGAATTGCTAATTCACTTTCCAAATATTTTATAGTATTCGAAATATCTTTTGCCATTTCCTTTCAACCGTTAGGCGAACAGGTTACGATGGTTTATAAGGAAATACGGAAATAGCATCATCGATACGGTTGCTGTTTCGGCGGATCGTTTGGGCGACGATAGGTGTCGCGTTAAGCACACACGAACTCGAATGATTGGAGACCGGTCACGGAATTATCTATTACATGATAGAAATCGTGCTTGTTTTAGGTTAGAAAGATTGCACTTGCACCTCGTTATTTTTACTATTTTTCTAAATTTCTAATTTATTTACACACACTCTATCACGTGAAATCGCACTGTTTGAAAATCACTTGCCGGTCTTCTCAACTTCTTCCAGTTGATCGTCGGTACAGGTGAAGCAATCATTGATACGGACGGAAATGATTGAAGTGCCCGGTGCGAAGATCATTGAAAGCGCTCCATTTCCTCTCTATTGAAATTCATTATTGAATTATCCAGTCAAATGCTCTCTCGACGTTTCTATTTGCATCTGTTTAAATCGAGTCTTGTGTTGGAAACTCTGGATCCCTCGTATCTACCAAATATTATTTATGTTTTCAAATTATCATGGTTTCATTTATATCTAGAAAGTCCATCACACATAAACTTCGATTCGAATCGAAGAAACAAAAGCCCATCTCGCGGCTACAACAAACAGTTTCTGACCTTGAAACCCTATTTACACGATCATAGCCTATCGACGTTATTTAAGGAAATATTTATAACGAATTAGTCGCTCGGTTTATTACAGAAAATCTCAGCTTTTAATCAATACCATTCTTAAAATTTTTCTCAACAAAACAAAAAGGAAGAAACAATCTTCATTGCTACTTCTTCCACTATGATAATTTCTAACTCGCGGAAATTCACTTCCACCACCCACACAACATTCACATATTCGACGGCTGTCTCCGTTTCACGTCACTCTAATTCGTCTACATTCAAATCCGATTCTTCCTTCACAACCACTGCCTACTGATCCAACACTTGCAACGATCCTCGACGATCATAACGATCACAGCGATGACAAGGAGCGCCATCAGTACAACGCGTTCAGGAGACACTGCTCGTCGCTCCAGTCCAGCTGACAAGGGTTCTCGGTCTCGTGAACTCAGCTGAGTTGATAGTATTCCGGCGCAAAATCGTTGGCCAGGTTCGTCAGGAAGTTGAAGTCTGACGAACTGTTGCTATTGTCCGCGGATTGTGGCGGGGCAGATGTATGCACTGGTTCTGCGTAGAAGTTGCCGTAATTGTAAGAATCGGCGTTGCCCTCCGCTTGGGTGGCGCTACCTGGCGGAGTGATGACAGCGGCAGTGGCTGCGGCGATCGCGGTTGCCGTAGTGGTCATCCCTGGCGCTGGAAACGGGTCTGGTGAAGACACGTAACTGTTGGGAATGTTGGACGCTTCGCCGCCCTGATGGACGTGAAGTTGACTGGTTTGCTCGTAGTAAGCGTTTGGGTGGCACTTGGTGCCTGCTCGATAGTCTGCGGAACTTGGATGCATGGGAGGCTGATGCGTGACGTAACCTTCTGCCGTGTGTTGCTGTTGATGTTGTTGCTGCTGTTGGATGTCGTTGTAATAATGTTGCGCAGTTTGAACAGATACAGCAGCGTGACCGTGAGAGGCAAGATTCTCACTACTGGCGTGATAGTTCCCGCTGTTAGGGTAGCCGTAATTACCCGGTGTCATGTAGTTTTCGGTTGTCTGGTCGTGTTGAGCTGAGTAACCTTGGCTGGTGTTGTAGGCGTTGCTACCTTGCATGGTTCGATGATAAGGCGCGTGATAGGGTGGGCCTGCTTGTGTATAGCCGTTGTACTCCCCTGCAGCGTTGGCGTATTGGTTTTGTTGTTGATGAAACTGCATGCTGGAGTTGTACATGGTCCTGGAGGCAGCGCCTGTAGTCGCACGGACGTGATGACCCACTCGGGATCCTAGGACTTGGTTTTGTCTGGCGTATAGGGGATGGACGTCACCTGGGTAGGAGATTCGAGGTTGTTGATACGTATCCCTGGAGCAATAGTTATTTTGAGATTGAGTTTGTTGCGCGGCTGCCGCAACACTTTGTCTATTAGGTACTCCGTTTCTATATTCAATGGCAGATGTCGATTGGTACACGCTTTGTTGTGGGAAGTGCGTTTGTTGATTGTTGCTGATGTTCCTGCCGCCGTGAGGAGACATCGTGCCCGCGTTCGTCGACCCATGCATCATGGGAGTAGCCACGGAGCTGGTAGACGAGGGAGAGCTTCTTGGTCTTTGCATGTACGCTGCGTGTGTAGCTTGAATCCCCAGAGGACTTCCCTGCTGCAATTGAACTGATACTGGCGTTCCAGGCGTCGAAGATGGTGTCAGACTTCTGGTAGAATTTTGACCAGGCAGTACAGGCGTACTGACAGTCGAATCGGGCATTGCCAATAAGACACCATTGCTGTTTACCGAGCAGAATTCCTTGGTATTCGCAGATGGAGACTTCTTGCTGACGGAAATTTGCTGCTTGCCCGGATTCGGACTCTTGTGGCCGCTCTCCACTTTTACTCTGACGTCGCTGGACAATTTCTTGGTAGCCACGCTCGGGGATGTCACTTCGCTACCGTCTTGTGATCTCGAGTCATCGTCTGCTATCATCTTTTCAAACGAACTGGACACGCTGTTCGTGCTACCAACGCTGCTGGCTCCATTGCTGTTCGCGTTGAAAGCTGGATTGCTGTTATTGTTTGTTGCTGTGGGCGTGTTGTTATTGTTACTGCTGCTTCGCCGACCAGACGAGCTCAGTTCGGTCACGTCACCAGACAGTGTGCTGCCCACGTCGCTCACGCCAGATATATCACAGTTGTGGCAGCTCTTCTTCTCGTCGCTGTCTATCGCCAGCATTTTCTCGCCCTTCGACTTCTCCATTCCGTCGGACGCCGAGCCATCTTTCTCGTCACCGTCCTCTTTGCTTAGTGTTTGACGTTTGTGTTTCATTCTCCTATTTTGAAACCAAACTTTCACCTGAAATCAGAAGAACGAACGGTTTGCTTACGCTAGAAGCCAGTTGATAAAGAAGGACTGCACATCCACGATTTCTTTTCAGTCTTTCTTACCTGCCTTTCCGTCAGGTCCAAGGATGCAGCAATCTCGATTCTTCGCGGTCTACACAGGTACTTGTTAAAATGGAATTCTTTTTCTAGCTCCAACAGCTGTGTGTTCGTGTACGCCGTCCGCAATCTTCTTGGCAGGCCATTTTCTGTAACGTAACAAAGTTGTCTCTTTATTCCTTTTATTCTTCCACAATATTTTCGGGATCGAGAACATTTAAATGGCAGAGTACTTTACCAGAGCGTAAATACTCCGCCGAGTATAAAGTGTGTTATCGAATTGTAAATCTTAGATTGTTTGACGTTGGATAAGTTACGCGGTCTAGTAATAAAGGGAACATTTGGATTCGCTAATTAGTCGTCTAATCGCTATGTTAATGGGAATTGCTTAGAAATTGTAATTGCGTTTCATGCTCATCGTGCATTAACAAATCTACGCGGATCTTTCGGAGAAGATACGATTATTTCATTCTCAACGTCGAAAGGGTTCACCTTTACATTTCTTGACAATCTGTCATTAGTCTTATCATTATCTAACCATTCATTTCGTCTACGATCAACAGATTCCAATTACTTAATATCGCTTACTTTTAGACGATTTATATGTATCTTCAAATCTATCAGACTATCGTCTTCCTTACTAACTAATTGTTTGTAGTCGCGTGAATATTTTCTTCAATCATCTCGTACCACTATGAAATTCTCTTCTTTGATAAACAACTGACATGAAAGTGAGAAACTCAATGAAAATGGACTTGTTATATTCTTCATTTAACTTTATTTGAGAGATAAGAAATACAGGGAATTGAAGATATTTCAACACGTCCCAAAATGATCAGATGATCGTCTTCTTTCCTAATTAATTGTTTGTAGTCGCGTGAATGTTTTCTTCAATCATCTCGTACCACTATGAAATTCTCTTCTTTGATAATCTATTGACATAAAAGTGAGGAATCCAACAAAAATGGACTTGTATTCTTCATTTAAATTTATTTACGAGATAAGAAATACGGAGAATTGAAGATATTTCAACGCATCCCAAAATGATCAGATGATCGTTTTCTTCCCTAACTAATTGTTTGTAGTCGCGTGAATATTTTCTTCAATCATCTCGTACCACTATGAAATTCTCTTCTTTGATAAACAACTGACATGAAAGTGAGAAACTCAATGAAAATGGACTTGTTGTATTCTTCATTTAACTTTATTTGAGAGATAAGAAATACAGGGAATTGAAGATATTTCAACACGTCCCAAAATGATCAGACTATCGTCTTCTTCCCTAACTAATTGTTTGTAGTCACATGAATATTTTCTTCAATCACCTCGTACCACTATGAAATTCTCTTCTTTGATAAACAACTGACATGAAAGTGAGAAACTCAATGAAAATGGAATTGTTGTATTCTTCATTTAACTTTATTTGAGAGATAAGAAATACAGGGAATTGAAGATATTTCAACACGTCCCAAAATGATCAGATGATCGTCTTCTTTCCTAATTAATTGTTTGTAGTCACATGAATATTTTCTTCAATCATCTCGTACTACTATGAAATTCTCTTCTTTGATAAACAACTGACATGAAAGTGAGAAACTCAATGAAAATGGACTTGTTGTATTCTTCATTTAACTTTATTTGAGAGATAAGAAATACAGGGAATTGAAGATATTTCAACACGTCCCAAAATGATCAAATTATCGTCTTCTTCCCTAACTAATTGTTTGTAGTCACATGAATATTTTCTTCAATCATCTCGTACTACTATGAAATTCTCTTCTTTGATAATCGACTGACATAAAAGTGAGAAACCCAACAAAAATTGACTTGTCATATTCTTCCCATGTATTCTTCAATTAACTTTATTTATTTCAGATACGATAACCAAAGAAGAAAAGAATTAAAGCAAAGCAAAACACTGTCCTTGTCCCTGTGCTATCTCACGCGACTTCTTTCCATCTCTTCGGCGTAAAGTCAAAGGATGTGGCTCCCAACGAGCTTCGTATACATCGTCACCCCTGAACACCCATTGAACGTCAACATAGCATCCAGTAAAAGCGAACGTTCGCTTTTTGCTCGATTACGACACACTCAAACGGCAGCTTAATTAATGATTATTTAGGCTTCTGAGCGAGGGACGACGGTGGAAACCGATGGCGCGAACAATGCACTAGTCGAAGACGCTGCATGTAGGCGGAGCCACTGTTCCACTCGACGTTCCGTCGAGTTTCATCGTTCCTCTGCAACTTTCGGCTAAGTTCTCAGCCGGCGGTATTCCATGTCGATGCGAAACATCTCTGGTAATTATTATCTGGTAAGAAACTTGTCGTAAGATAACGAGGGAAGCTTCGCGACGAAGGAAGAGGAAGTCACGTACGGTTCGCGATCGTTTCAAAAGGGTTTCAGAGTAAGAAGCAACGTTTATTACGGCTCTATGTTGCTCTTCCTGGTTAAGGGCGTATAGTAATTTACGTGCTGCAACGATGTAAACAATCATTAATAGTCCGCTATCGTAATTACAGGATTTTACCAAGCGGCTGACACGCGGGTAATATTTCAATCAAAGTCTATATGCTTGCACATTCGCGACCGCGCTCGCGCGCTCATACAGCCAACCTGGAGAACCTCGCGAAGGAGGGAATATTTAAATAGCCGACACACGGCTTAATGCAAAATTCAGCTGGGAAAGCGTGTGGCCGATAAAGCAACGGCAATTAACTGAACGTGTTCGCTGAAATCGATTTTTCCACCTCCATCAACGTGATCCACATGATCCACGTTGTAACAGCAACAGGACGATTTTTCTCGCTGTTTTTTTTTTTCTTCCTGCTTGTGTGCCTTTTTTTCCATCCTTTTCGCCTGGAATTCCTTTTTCTTTGACGATGACGAAATAGCACTCGCGTAACAGTCGCCGGTACGCTTTGTATGAAAATCCAGCTGGCTAGAAGTGGCTCGCCTTGGACACGACGTTTAGAGCGTTTACGATTGTTCACTGTCGCCAGAGTAATTGAATCGTTCCTTTCTCAGAACGCTATTTTACCCCCTCCTTTTTTCGTCATATCGTGTCCGAGAAGCGACAGGATCTTTGATTGCTATGTCGGAGAATTCAAAGGATATTTTGCAGTATCTTTGACACGATATTGTACACGATAGATATCTAACGTTCCAGTGTTTTGTATTCTTCTTCTAAGAATTCAATTCTGAAGTGATTATACCTATCGAACGATTCGCGTTAACAAATGGGGGGCTGAGAATCGTAGTAGCGCAAGGCAAGATTCTGAGGATTGGAATTTCGTCAGGTACTTCCAAGTATTATTCCCTTAGTTTCATGGTCAATTAATTTCATTCTCTGCTACAACTGGAGGAAACACGACCGTACAGTCTTCTATGAAAACTAATTTCTGCTCTGACGTTACTCTGATTCTCGTCTTTGCGAACATCAGTCATCCTTCGATAGCATTGCTCTTCACCGAGTAATCAAAACCATCATCCTCCTATGATACAAAGGAACAGTTCGATCACAGAAGGAATTTTCCATCCAGTCGACGTTTCTGTACGAAACATAACCGATCACCTGAACGTCCTAACATCTGGCTGCCACAAACCCACTATTTCGCAATTATTACAGGAGCTTGTTTTCTCAAAAACGACCCAAGTAAAACGACAGAATAAAAAAGCAGAAGAAGGAAAAAGGGACGAAAAACTAGCGTTCTAGGACGTGACGCTGTAGGAGGGTGCAGAGGGGTGTTCCGTTTCGCAGGGCTGAGATGCTAAACTACCCCATGGCGTGCAAGTGGATCGGCGGGCGAAGGGTGGTTCCGCGCCGCGATGAGTCGTCAGGGGTCGAAGGAGAGACCGAGAAAGGGACGAGCCAGATAAAAAAGAAGCGCTTGCAGAGGGTGAAGGATGGACGCCGCGAAGGGGTGGGTGCAGCTAAGTCTGCACGTGGAGTTTTCATAGAGTAACCGAGAGTAAGGGTGGAAGCGTCGCGTGAGTGACACGGCCCTTATCGATATTTCCATCTTGGGATTTGCCGTGGCGAAACGTCCATACTTCTATCTGATCGCTTTCAAGACACTGTTTGTGTTTGCCTTGTATGCACACCTTTTATGTATGTTTCCAACAGATGGTAATTTTCTATAGTCTATGATTGAATAAGGTTATGATTATGTTAGGTTATCCGGAAAGTTTCTTTCGTTTTATGAGGAAATAATAGACGCACAGTGTTTTTTGTTTTATATTATTTTATTAAATTACGTACGATCCATTTTGTTCTGTCGAGAGAAACACCGCGACACTTCACAGACTTGGTTTGATGTTTGTACGAAGGTGCACTGTTGTAAAAAACACGTTTGCTTAGGAAAGACGCTTTCAGGATAACCTAACATTTTGTATATCTTTGTATATAGCGCGGTTTCTGAACAGTCTATCTATAAAGTACAATTTACTAATTTCGTTAATAATATTAGTTAGCAACATTTAGCAAACATTTTAGAAAATTGTACAATAGAACTGCACAAATTAATTGCGAATTTTTATGAACGTAACTAAGGAAATAGGAACTAATTTAATGTTTGTTTCACCGTTTAAATATTGCACCAGGCAATTGTTACTTCATGAAACTACTAATTCTAAACACTAATTTTATAAAATTGTACAACAGAAGTACACAAATTAAATGCCAATTTTTATGAACGTAACTAAGGAAATAGAAACTAATTTAATGTTTGTTTCACCGTTTAAATATTGCACCAGGCAATTGTTACTTCATGAAACTACTAATTCTAAACACTAATTTTATAAAATTGTACAACAGAAGTACACAAATTAAATGCCAATTTTTATGAAAGTAACTAAAGAAATAGGAACTAAATTAATGTTTGTTTCACCGTTTAAATACTGCACCAGGCAATTGTAACTTCATGAAACTACTAATTCTAAACACTAATTTTATAAAATTGTACAACAGAAGTACACGAATTAAATGCCAATTTTTATGAACGTAACTAAGGAAATAGGAACTAAATTAATGTTTGTTTCACCGTTTAAATATTGCACCAGGCAATTGTTACTTCATGAAACTACTAATTCTAAACACTAATTTTATAAAATTGTACAACAGAAGTACACAAATTAAATGCCAATTTTTATGAACGTAACTAAGGAAATAGGAACTAAATTAATGTTTGTTTCACCGTTTAAATATTGCACCAGGCAATTGTTACTTCATGAAACTACTAATTCTAAACACTAATTTTATAAAATTGTACAACAGAAGTACACAAATTAAATGCCAATTTTTATGAACGTAACTAAAGAAATAGGAACTAAATTAATGTTTGTTTCACCGTTTAAATATTGCACCAGGCAATTGTAACTTCATGAAATTACTAATTCTAAACACTAATTTTATAAAATTGTACAACAGAAGTACACAAATTAAATGCCAATTTTTATGAACGTAACTAAGGAAATAGGAACTAAATTAATGTTTGTTTCACCGTTTAAATATTGTACCAGGCAATTGTAACTTCATGAAATTACTAATTCTAAACACTAATTTTATAAAATTGTACAACAGAAGTACACAAATTAAATGCCAATTTTTATGAACGTAACTAAAGAAATAGGAACTAAATTAATGTTTGTTTCACCGTTTAAATATTACATCAGACAATTGTTGCTTCATGAAAGCACTAATTATGCAATATTAGTACTTAACCTCTTGGATATTAGGTTGTCCGGATAGTTTCTTTCGTTTTGTGAGGAAATAATAGACGCCCAGTGTTTTTTGTTTCATATTATTTTGTCCAATTACGTACGATCCATTTTGTTCTGTCGAGATAAACACCACGACACTTCACAGACTTGGTTTGATGTTTGTACGAAGCTGCACTAATGTAAAAAACACGTTTGCTTAGGAAAGACACTTTCAGGATAACCTAATATATTACTAGAATTTTAGGAAGCTAAAAAAGTTATATAAAAGTAACCAGAATCTCTTGGAAGTTAAAACTGAAATAATGTAGAAATTTATTTATAAATTTACATAATTCACAAATTTTTCTACGTGTTTACATAATTCAGAAATTTACTAAATTGATAAGATCCGAAAGTCCTCATAAATTTTTAAACATACTTACGTAATTCACAAATTGCGTAAGAAAGACACTTTCCGGACAACCTAATTCGAAATTCTGAAGAAACTAACGTTCTAGCGAACAATCAAACGTATAGATTTTTACGAGGGTAGCTGTGTCATTCTTCAGACGTTCCATTCGTCAGAACACGCATCAATTGTAATACGGTGCATGCCATGGTCTAACGATATCCAAGTTGTTACAGGAGTAGGTATTTCTCTGTGATATATTACCATCCTGAAGGATGAATTTGTGGGGATGAAGTATAGTGTGTAATGGTTATAAAGGGTATCCATTACCTTCCTCAATTGTGGTTTTAAGGGGTGAATTCAATGTAAGTAGGATTACCATGTCAGTGTCCCTTTTCTGGTGTATCCATTGTCATCAGAATTATTTTACTTGCTTTTTATCTTGCACTAGGCAACCTGCAGTAATAAGATATTTCTCGTCGTCTATATAAACTGGTGGAAATAATTGCAGCATCGCGTATTACATTTGTTATTTCTACATTTTCTTAATATCATAATAATCTTAGTAGATACAAAGTTGGTAGTCTGTAAGACTTTCTCATTTCTGGTGTCGTGGTTGATGCAATAGAATCATTCATAATACTGTCTCATTTTTCAAATCTGTAATTACCGATTCTAATTATTACTTTTAGCAATATATATTATCAAATCTGCCAGAAATCATAAATCGTAACTTATGAACGAAAGTACACGTTCTGCTGTTACATGAAAATTCTAATATAGCTAATCACGTGGCAAAATACACAGGCCAGTAAATTAGCAAAGAATCGGAGATCCCATCGAGGAACGTGATCCTTCCTCTTCTTTCACAGCGTGTCGCGGATTCGTTAATTACGCTGCTTAAAAGTCAAGGTCGAGCTGCCTATTAACGCGTCACCAGCCGACATTTACGTTCAGCGCCGGAGACGTATCCTTGTTCCATCGGGCCGGTGCAATAACGGAACGCTGCAGCCGACCATAAATCATCCGGGCTCCTATGAAATTAGCAGCACTGTTTTCGTGCGAATTCACTGGCGGAGCCTACGCGCCGCGCGGCCAGAATTTATAGAACTCCGATAAAACGAGCTTTAGGTGAAGTCTGACTTAACGCGGCACGCTTCACTGATTTCTCTGTGCTCTCCATTTCGCTCTTCTCTCTCCTTTTTCTTCTTTCTATTTTTACCTCCTCTTTCCTTTCACGTTTTTCGATGTTCCACAGTCGTGAATCGATCGCGTTTTCTCGTCCCATTAAGTATCACGCGGCATCGTTATCGCGACTAGCATCGGAACGCGGTTCGATATTGCTCGAACGACGATAACGCGCTAGAGATTCCGGGAAACGATCCGTAATAGCGTGGAAATTTTTGTATTCATTGCTAAGTAGTAAAGGCGTGGATCGTGGTCACGAAGTAGAATTTTTTTAAAAAACGTTTTCGCCTTTTGTCGACACAATATCATTTATCAACCGGCCTTTTCGTAACCAAAGCTTCTACAATTGCAGAATTAACAACAGTTGATAAAGAAGAATTAATTCGAGGTGGTCAGTTTAGTTTCTGCGACACACAACTGTGATAGAATTTTTTCGTGACAGGTAATACGAAGGAAAATAAATAAATATCTTTCGGTCAAATAAGCTTGAATTTTGTTTGTGATATTTCTCAGAGTAGTTCGATTTTGGTTTCTAAATCGAATGTGCGAATTAAGTCTTTGGATATTGTTGGCCGATTTCTGGAAGGTTAGGACAGTGCTAAATAAATTTTTTGTTGACAGATATGATACACAGGAAAATAGAGAAATAAGAGAAATAATTTCGGTGAAATAAGCTTGAATTTTGTTTCTGATATTTATCAAAGTAGTTCGATGTTAGTTTCTAAATCGAATGTACGAATTGATTATTGATTATTGTTGGCCGATTTCTGAAAGATTATTGGACAGTGCTGTGTAAATTTTTTGTTGACAGATATAATACGAAGGAAAATAAAGAAATATCTTTCGGTCAAGTAAGCTTGAATTTTGTTTGTGATATTTCTCAGAGTAGTTCGATTTTGATTTATAAATCGAATGTACGAATTAAGTCTTTGGTTATTGTTGGCCGATTTCTGAAAGGTTAGGACAGTGGTGAGTGAAATAAAATTAGGTAGCTTGCAATAATTCTTTTGTAAGTATGATAGGCGTATCTGGGTTAATCGTTGATGATCAGGCGTGAAGAATACCTTTTTTGGTTAAACACGTTCTTTGTGATATTTTTTTCGAGCAACCTTTTCACGGCAAGAAGTGTGGTGGCGTAGTAAATTAACAAGTACACTGACTTCTTACGGTAAAAAATACCGCTGTATAATTAGACTCCTGCCATTACTGGTATAATATTCTTTCTGACAATTGATATTATCAGTGTATCTCGTAATCGTCCTACCGCATGGTTCTCAGAGAACATGAAACTGATAATAATCATTAAACCGTACTACCAGCTCTATAATGTCTTCATTTCCTGTATAAATAATTACAATCTCAATTAACTTGCCCCTACCATTCACTCTAACACGTTTGTGGCGGATCTGATTTTTATTACCTACAATCATTTTTATACAATACCTGTTTCTATATTGTCAATCTTTACATATATTGTCAATCACACGAGTATCGACACATCTATTTATTCCATTTGTTAGAAAATTTTACCAATTTTATTTTATTCGCTAGATATCTTATTGGAAGTAACACGTGATACGATTAAGATAGCAAATTTATAATAAATCGAATATGAATATTAAATAAATATTAGCAGTTGTCATAATATCTATGACCAGCGTTCTATGTGTTAATACTAATAATTAAAATTTCTTAACAATAAAAAATAAAACGATCGAGAGTTTAGAATGATCCATAAAACACAGCAGACCTAAATTCACCTATTCGATCTTCGCTACTGCCTAATTCCAATTCTGCGCTTTTGAAGTGGGGTTAGGTTGGCAACTAAGTGATTGCGGATTTTGTCATTAGGTGGTATTGACAAAACCCGCAATTACTTAGTTGCTAACCTAATAGTTCCATTTAGCTTCAGTTGGTTTTCTTTTATATTTTCGTAGAAGGAATTTTGTAGAATAACTGTAGTATTTAGAAATGGTTTACGCAGCTTTTTACTGCAATTCAGTTTGATTGCTTTCCTTTTTTCATTTTATCCAGAGTTGAATTTTCTACGGTGAGTTCAGTATTTGGCTGTTTATTGCTCGCTGAAAATCAAGTAAAGGGGAAGCTAGTGTGGGTGAAACAGGATGTGAGATGCTGATGGTCAACAGATTTTTAGATACACAGTGTGTGATAAGAATGGTTTGCAACAAATAACATTGCTTTAAGTGTTCTTCATTATAATTATTAGGTTGACAACTAAGTGACTGCGGGTTTTGTCAATGCCACCTAATGACAAAATCCGCAATCACTTAGTTCCAACCTAACCCCGATACTTCGAAAACGCAGAATACTGATCCAAAATATCAGTTTATTTTTCGAAATATCAATCTATGATTTTCAGTATCAGAGAGAAGCACAGTTTGAGTCACAACTTGAATATATCCTGAACTTTAAATAAAAAACTAAGCTCCTAATATCTCGGTCCTCCACTTTATCCTACAGAAGTTCGTCGATAATAAAGAACAATCTTGGATCGACATTTTGAACGCGAAATCGCAGCTTGTCTTGGTTGGAACCGCACGAACCATAATTATTGAAACCGAATGGCTGTGGCCGAGGGTAGAGGGGCGATGGTGGAAGAACGAGAGCGTGCAGAAAAGAGAGGGTGGCGTGCTCGAAACTCGGCAAATCCCGCGCGTGGGCTTTTCAGAGGATAAGGGTGGTTAGAGGGGTGCGTGCCGGGCGAGATGGAAGTATCGCGTGATTGACGTGGGCCTCATCAGCATTTCGGTCTCGCGATTGGCTGGACGAACCTGTCAATCAGCCGATATTCCACGCCTATTGGTTGTGTCTCGTGCTACTCTGTGCTCCCTTTTCCAAACGTTTGTACCACCGTTCAGCCGAATCTTTGTGCCATTTTGCTTGTTTAATTTCCACAAAAATTCTCCACACTTTCAATATATCGTTACTCTGATTCGATGGTAGGACAATTGAAAAAATGTGAACTTGAGAGCAGAGACGTTTTAGAATTTACAAAGAAATGTTGGTGAGTCATTGCAAAGACATTATAAGACTACCATTATTCGCGAAAGCAGCACGACCTTCCACTTGTGGCGTCGCAAAGCGACTGAAGGTGAGCCGGTCTTGTAAAACTAAGTCCAAGTTGATAGCCACGTAAATAATAATTTTGCTCTCTAACGCAAAACTGATGGATTTATAAATATACCGTTTTGCATGATAAAAATATAAACGTGACAGATCTTCTATTCGCTAAAAGCAAATTTTAAATATTTCCAGTTGTGCTACTATCAAAGCAAAGCAGCCATATGAACAATTTATGGATATCGATAGTTGACATTTTAATATTACAATCTTTTATTTTCCTTTATATATGAAGACCATAGCAGAAGAACACATGTCAAATTTTCTATCTTTTACAGAGCTCCAGTTTCAAGATCCACTGCGTCGCCAAGTCTGATGTTACCAAAATTATCTTCGTATTTAGACCTGGAACTAAGCACGAACTTCTTTCTTTCTAATTTTTTCAAAATTACAAAATATCTCTCGTCATAAACATCATAATTGAAGATCTTTGGAAACTGTGCCAGTTAGATTGAAACTAACCTAAAAGGCCACGATATATGGTGGTTTTGCTCAGGTATTGCGTGAACACGTGTGGAAAAGTTCAGAAAGAAACGAGAGGCGGCTCGCGACGAAAGAGGAAACCTGGTGGATAATGACGAAACGATGGACAAGAAATTACTGATATAAACTACCGAGGCGAAAGCTATTAACCTTTTGCACCGAGCGCGGTTTTTCACACACTAGAAATAAATGACGGTTTGGCGCGGTGTGTGTCCGCGAAACACGACGCCATGCCATCGAGATGTATTAGACGAACAGAAAACGCGTCGCACGCGAACCTTTGTTGCAACCGATGGAACGAAACGCGTCCTAAATCGCGCGATAACAAATAACGTGGAGGGAGAGCCGCCTCGCTAAGTGATTCTTTCCTCGCGTACCACCCAGGGAATATATTAGTCATCGATGACGTAAGTGTCCGTAAGGAATGAAAATAAGAAGTCGGTACAAAAGACGTGATTTATCGCTCGTCGCCGTTCGGACGTCTGATTTTTTTTCTGCTCGCTAAGACGGTTTCGAATGATTTCTGTCGGACGGCACTTGCTGCCTCTTTTGTTGCTCCTTGCTGATGGCATGTCGGAGGTTATTCTGTATTGAACACGTCTTTTGATTCGCCGGTGATGTAATAGTGGATCTCGAAAGTTCTGTAAATCTCTGGTAATGTAGACTGGATTCTCACTTGTTACTGACATATCGTAGCATGGAAATTTGTTCATTTCTGCACTTTATCAGAATCTGTGTGGTCCTATTTAACATCCACGATTTTATTTGTTTCGTTGATATAATAGGATTATTCATGGCAACGATTTTGTAGTTGTTATATGTATGAGATAAATGGTAGCACACTAATGTTATTGATTTTGGGAGTCATACGTTTGGAAAAAATATTCAAATATGCTAAATTTGTGGCTTGGCAACTATGTGATTGCGGGCTTTGTCAATACCACTTAATGATAAAATCCGCAATTGCTTAGTTGCCAACTATATAATTTAGGATATTTGAATATTTTTATATATTATAACTCAAATTCTGCATATATTGGGTTGGTAACTAAGTAATTGCGGATTTTTGTCATTGGGTGGTACTGACAATTAATTGACAATTAATTTAGGATATTTGAATATTTTTATTAAAACTCAAATTTTATATTATAAGTCAAATATTATATTATAACTCAAATTCTGCATATATTGGGTTGGTAACTAAGTAATTGCGGATTTCTTGTCATTAGGTGGTACTGACAATTAATTGACAATTAATTTAGGATATTTGAATATTATTATTATAACTCAAATATTATATTATAACTAAAATTCTGCATGTATTGGGTTGGCAACTAAGTAATTGCTGATTTTTTGTCAATAGGTGGTATTGACAATTAATTGACAAATTAATTTAGGATATTTGAATGTTTTTATTATAACTCAAATTTTATATTATAAGTCAAATATTATATTATAACTCAAATTCTGCATATATTGGGTTGGTAACTAAGTAATTGCGGATTTCTTGTTATTAGGTGGTACTGACAATTAATTGACAATTAATTTGGGATATTTGAATATTTTTATTATAACTCAAATTTTATATTATAACTCAAATTTTATATTATAACTCAAATATTATATTATAACTCAAATTCTGCATATATTGGGTTGGTAACTAAGTAATTGCGGATTTCTTGTCATTAGGTGGTACTGACAATTAATTGACAATTAATTTATGATATTTGAATATTATTATTATAACTCAAATATTATATTATAACTCAAATTCTGCATATATTGGGTTGGTAACTAAGTAATTGCGGATTTCTTGTCATTAGGTGGCACTGACAATTAATTTAGGATATTTGAATATTTTTATATATCATAATTCAAATATTATATTATAACTCAAACTCTGCATATATTGGCTTGGCAACTAAGTGATTGCGGATTTTATCAATACCACCTAATGACAAAATCCGCAATCACTTAGTTGCCAATCCAATATATGCATAATTTGAGTTCTCTTTAAAAAAATTACATAAAATTTGCAATTCCAAATTTGTCAAGCTTGAAATATCAATGAGAAGAGGAAGAAAATTAAGGAAGTTCCTTGGTGATTCTCAAAGAGGCGGGCAAAGTTTTGATAGAGCTTTGACCATTCGTCTGCTTACAGAAATAGCAACTGGAATGGCTACTTTCGGTGGCAGCAAAAATACCATAGTCGATAGCGTCGAGTCTCATTCTCGTCTTGAGTGGCCAAGGGGATGACGGACTGTCAGGTTTTGGCTCTCAGAATGAACAGCGGCGAGTGACGCGTGAACGGTAGAGCGTGGAGCAACACGCGCCACCGAAATAGAATTTATATTTCGAAATACTGTGACACGCTTTCGAAAATGCTTCTCTCTCTCTCTGTGTTTTCCTCCAACGCTTTACAGGAAAAATTTCCTGCCTTTGATTTATCGTGAAAATTGCCCAGTGGTTGAAATCCACAACATTCGTTTTGAATGTAACATGGAATTTAGAGAAATTGAGTTTGCAGAATAAATTGTCCCAAATTCTAAATTTCTGAAATTGTAGCTAGAATTTTATTATCTAAGATTATAATAAATTATAATAAATTCATGTATCACAATATTATAGTAAATGTTCTATACATTGTAAAGCTCATAGAGTGACTCGAATTTCTAATTATAAAATAAACAAATTATGTCTTCGAGGTGGAAACTTCACGATTGAAAAATAATGGCGGTAAATGACATCGAAAAGAGTTTCAGACAGTTGTATTAAAATAACAGTGGTCTTGTTAAAAGCGGTCTTCGTCATTCATCGAGCGAGTACGGGCCGTCGGCCGTCGCTTCGCACATTCTCCTTTGAGCAGTTTAGCAAAACAAAATGACAGGCTGCTTCACGAATATCAGAATTTCGACGTTACCATTCATCGGACCATTTTTATTTCGTTTCTTCATTTTCTTAGAAGATTTTTGTAGTTACTAAGTGGTCGAAGATTTCGTCTAAATGGCTCAAGAAATTGGAAGCTTTGCGATTAAGATACGACAGAAACTTCACCTTTCCTCAGAAATTAAATTCCCTAAAAAATGCAACATGTTGAGTTGGCAACTAAGTGATTGCGGATTTTGTAATACGACCTAATGACAGAATCCGCAATCACTTAGTTGCCAACCCAGTAATATAGTTCCGGGACTAACTGTCCCAAAAAGCAATTCTTTAGGACCAAATTTTGAATTTAAAATCCACACGACAATGTTGCAATCAGTGAAAAAATATTCTCCAGATATTTTGTAACACTAAAACTATGTTTCTAAACATATTAGTATGGTTATAATAATAATATGGTTATAATAATAAAGTAAATAAAGGCAAATATATCAACACATTGCGTACGAGTCACGAGATGTCTGGTTTGTAGCAAGTTGAACGTTGTGGCCGGGTCACGAAATATCTGGTTTTCATGTTTTTTCGGTTGAATCGATGACTTAAGCAACCAGAGACAAATGTTTTTGTTAGGTTACCAGGGTAATGAAGCCTCGCGCTTTCTTCTGACAAACGATTAGCAAAACAACAGAATGTTGACATTCCAAGCATGTAAAAACAACCAGTCAGTATAGCCAGTGCATCGGTAGATCTGTGCTGATCGTCTACCGTTAGTTACAAAGTGTTTTATCGTTGTGCATTTTGTTGTTTCAAAGTTCTTGTTTTAATTTGTAAGGAGACAGCTTTTTAAAAATCATTTCCATTTTCAACCTGTTACCGACAATTCCTAACAAAAATTATTCTATGAAATAGGTCCCAATTCTATAAAAGTAGCAAACTGACACACAGATGTAAAGAAGTTGTTTGACGATTTATCCGACGCAGCAAACAACACCTGCGACGAAAATGAATTCAGAGGTAGCAGCAACATCAACAACAGAAGACTGAATAAAAAATATAACACAAAATGCAAATTAAAAATGTGCATATTTGCATCCTATTGCTTGCCAAACGCGCTCCTGGAGCGTTCAAAAATGTGCGGTCCCTGGGAGCGCGCTAAGCGCGCACAGCGCCATACGCAATGTATTAATTTTGTCAAGAGCGTTTGAAATTGCCGCGCAATTGTAAAAACAAAAAATTCCTTATACTGACGGATTTATTGTTCGTCGTATTAAAAAATAGGTGAAAACACGAGAAGAATACGAATGGAGAAAGTGGTCCTGCTTGAAATTCTTGCTATCTGGTTGGGCTCGTTGGTCGGGCCGGTTGCCTATAGACAGGTGGGAAGGGTCACATGATGGCCGTCTTTGTAATTTGTCTTTTGTTTCCCCTTGGCCCGCAGGAAGAAAACTTGCGGGCTAGAACAAAGGACGGAAAGAGCCGCTCTATCGACTGACGCGAACAACAGAGCCGCTTCCTTTTCCTCTTGCTCTAGTATATCGCTCTCGCTCTGTTCCTTTGGACGTCGAGGACCGCGTAAACGCATGAAAAATGAGTGACGAGACTTGGAAACAAACGAGGAGACAGCCGGTTCCGTGTCCGAAACAGGTAGAGAACCGATAGCACGCGGCCCGTCCGCAGTTAATCGATAACCCCTCGATCATCTCGACTCCTCGAAATTCTAGACCGCTTCGGGTCAGCGTGAAATCTCGCCATCGCCTGTTCTCCATTAACTCCCACAGTGAACGGTTTATTGAACTCTATAGGTTCATCTTTCGATTTCGTATATGGCGATGAAATTATCTAGAAATTACGTTTTTGGTTAATTTGAAAGGTGAAAGTTGAAATACGGTTAGCTGAGAAACTTTCTTCCAGTCTTTCATTCTTTCTTATCTTTTGATATTGATGTTTTATAGATGGAGATTTCGAAAAAAATGTAAGTAATACAGCGTGGCTAGTTGTTGAAAAGAGCATAACTTTCCCTTCGGCATCAAAAGCGCAAATCAGTTACACGGAAGCCGAATGGACCAACTTCGTCAAGATTAATCGGTTGGTCTCTGAAGTACTTATTATACAATCAGCCATTTTGATACTAAAATTGAGACGTTTTTAAAAAACAAAGCAATTGAACAACCTGGCTTCTGAATGGTTCAAGTGATTACGTGTTTACCAAAGATAATTGCCAGACCAGTGTTCTCTTCAGGGACCTCGTGTACAAGAATTTTCTAATAATATTCTAATAATAAAGTTCAATCTATCTAAAAATCAAAATCTAACCTAAAAATCAAATTCATTCTAATAATATTAGTAAAGTGATCTAGATTTCTCATTTACAATTTGAAAGTTCTACACTCACACCAATTTTCTAATAATATTCTAATAATAAAATTCAATCTATCTAAAAATCAAAATCTAACCTAAAAATCAAATTCATTCTAATAATATTAGTAAAGTGATCTAGATTTCTCATTTACAATTTGAAAGTTCTACACTCACTCTAATTTTCTAATAATATTCTAATAATAAAGTTCAATCTATCTAAAAATCAAAATCTAACCTAAAAATCAAATTCATTCTAATAATATTAGTAAAGTGATCTAGATTTCTCATTTACAATTTGAAAGTTCTACACTCACACCAATTTTCTAATAATATTCTAACAATAAAATTCAATCTATCTAAAAATCAAAATCTAACCTAAAAATCAAATTCATTCTAATAACATTAGTAAAGTGATCTAGATTTTTCATTTACAATTTAAAAGTTCTATACTCACTCTAATTTTCTAATAATATTCTAATAATAAAATTCAATCTATCTAAAAATCTAAATCTAACCTAAAAATCAAATTCATTCTAATTAATGTTAGTAAAGTGATCTAGATTTTTCATTTACAATTTAAAAGTTGTACACTCAATCGAATATTGTAACTAATAACCTGAAAAATTTACTTGCAGAATTTCATTTTTTTGCTGGCAATCTCGTTACTTGTAATTTCTGATTTCCAAAACTCATCATTATCCTAAATAATATGTTGCAAGGGAATTCTAGTTTCCATAAATGTAATTCTTTTTTCCCTTCTGATCAAATACTCCATTGCATCATCAATAATGAAAAAGAGAGTGAAAAGGAAAGAAACGTAGATTAATCTCCAAAAACTCTGTCGATCAAACAGATAATTATTGACTGTGGGACATAGTTGGAGAAACTTGATCTAACGATCGAAAAATTATTCATTGGCTGATGACGGGGTGTACGGGCGATCGGGTAATTTGTGGCGGATAAATCGCCGGAGGAAACGCATGGGGGAGAAAAGGGGAGTGTGGGGGGTGGAATCGTCGTAAACTGTGGCTCATTACAGATTTATACGAAGGCGTAGCCTGGAAACGGGAAGGGAAACGAACAAAACTAAACGCGAAGGGTGGCGCTACCCGGAATGGCCGCGATGGTCGCTTTGCTTTTTGGGGTTCGCGGCCCGTACGAGCTATAATCAATTAACCAGGCAAGAACCACGCTTGGCCACCGCAGTCCGCAAAATATTTCCCACTTTGCTGCTCCAGTTTCCAGCCACTCCGACTGTTTCCCTCTTTCAGACCTTCACATCTCGATTCTTGTCGATGGTAAACGATCTTTGTACAATTTTTCCTGATAGTAGTAGTTACATACAGTATATCAATGACTTCTCTTACTTTTTTTGAAAACAATTCTACATTAATGTGAAAAATATTATATGAATTATAGGTTAGTGAATCAGTGAATTTGAAAAAGAATTTGGAAGAATTTGAAAAAGATTTGAAATATACTGTTCTAAACAATTTGTTACGCTCTGAGGCTTACTATAGGCCGTGTTTCTAACCGTCTCTCTGGGCACTACAGTATCGCCGACAGATCGCCTGACATGAGCGGCAAAATATATGCAATGTAGCGACAAACGCATAATCAGTCAAGCAGCGAGTTCTGTAAACTTCGATTCGGCCGTTATTTACACATACAAAGAAGGTGGCATAAGTGATCATAGGCGCGAACGATGGCGTGACCATAGCGTGGTGGGGGTCGTCTCCAAGAGAAGACAAAACAAAGAATCGAAGGACAATCAGTATCATTTGAGGACTCATTCGGAATGCATCGAGAGGTTTAAACGAATAAAATCCAGGTCGCTTAGTGTAACGAACATATCGAGAAAAATCATAAAGTCCGGTCAAATTACTGTAATAAACTAACTGTATCATTGTTAAATTCATTTGTGACGTCTTCATTATAATTTCAAATATTGTTGGAAATAGAAGTTTATGTTAACCCTGTTAATTCAGTGTTAAAATCATTTAAACCACCTCTGTTCTCTTAATCGAAACAGGGGAACGACTCTTTCGTGGTGTCGATTATCCGAATCGTAGCGAGAATTTACAAATGTCGCTGATGCGCTTTCTTCGCGATCGCGAATGGTGGTAACACAATTAGAGGTTAATTACGATTGGTTCTATCGAACTGATTATGAGAAGAAAACTGGACAATTGTTTTGTAGACGTGGTAGGTTATTTGTACTAATATATAATAATAATACTATATTGTGGTAAAGATTAATTAATCTTCATTTTGAAATTTTAAGATATTACTTTTAAAATATTGAAAGAGAATTTGAAAATTATTATTAAGCACACACACAAGAAGTATAAGAATTAACATAGGTCATAATTCTGTAATTTTGTTAGCACAGTATACCCTTTTAAAGTGAATAAGACTAACATTGTGAATAGTTAAATATCAACAAAGTTGAAAGTTATTAAAACATTTTGAAATTTTTAAATATTACTTTTAAAATATTGAAAAAGAATTGGAAAATTATTATTAAGCACACACACAAGAAGTATAAGAATTAACATAGGTCATAATTCTGTAATTTTGTTAGCACAGTATACCCTTTTAAAGTGAATAAGACTAACATTGTGAATAGTTAAATATCAACAAAGTTGAAAGTTATTAAAACATTTTGAAATTTTAAAATATTACTTTCAAGATATTGAAAGAGAATTTGAAAATTATTATGAAGCACAGACACAAGAAGTATAAGAATTAACACAGGTCATAATTCTGTAATTTCTTTAGCACAGTATACCTTTTTAAGAATAAGACTAACATTGTGAATAGTTAAATATGAACAAAGTTGAAAGAGTTATTAAAACATTTTGAAATTTTAAAATATTACTTTTAAAACATTGAAAGAGAATTTGAAAATTATTATTAAGCACAGACACAAGAAGTATAAGAATTAACACAGGTCATAATTCTGTAATTTCTTTAGCACAGTATACCTTTTTAAAGTGATTAAGACCAACATTGCGAATAGTTAAATACCAACAAAGTTGAAAGAGAATTTAAAAAAAATTTGCAAGAAGGAAACCGAAGAAACTCGGTTCATCCTCAACTCATCTTGTCAAAGTATCTACATGTTCAAGTGACGTCGATATAAAGTTTCCTATGTAGATTCATGACTCCGAGTTTGAATAACCCTGATAGTCCATTCCATGGAACATTCCAGCTTCCCCCACCACCATTAGCTCTTAACGAAAGCGGGAGATCTGGGAGCAGGTCGAGCCGGTGAAAACGATGAAGAAATTGTAGCGCTAGTATCGAGGGGGAAGATACGAATGGCGTTTCGTTTACCCAGCGGAGGTTTACGTGCAGACGGCCGCTTTCATTAGACAGGATGGGGGAAGTCCTTTCGTTCATTAGAGCAAGTTCAGTCGGAGCACACGCGTGATGTCCTCGCGCTGCTCGTAATCCGCTCAAAACCATATGCAAGAAGCACGTAACGACAGGGCGCACCTTGTTATTACCTGCTTCCTGCGCTCGACTACGGCCGCAACAGCCCTCTCGCGTGTCCGTGTGGCCATCGCATTTTTCGCGAAACCGAGGCTTCTTCCGAGAACTCGAAGCTCGCATTAGCATAACTTCTCGTCGCTTTGTTCGTTTCGTTCTAGTACGAGTGACGCAAAAACGCGGTTAGTAAGAACGAACCGGTAAGAGGAATCGCGAGATAACAGGAATGAAAGAGGAGAGAAAAATATTAGGAAGAAAGAAGGAGGGAGGGGGGGAGAGAAAAGAAATGAGAGAGACAGAAAGAAACAACGTTGAAACACAGGCATCGAAAGTGGAAGCAAGAGGAGGACCGAGAAAGAGGAAAACCGCGACGAAAAATTAATGAAAGGGCAGAAAAGGCGAAAACAGGGAAAAAAGGCGAGCTCGCGGAGCCAGGAGGAGCGCGGCGCTGCAGCTGGCGCTGCCACGCTACGGCGGCCATGTTGGCCGCGTGCAACGTGATTATGGTGGCCGCGGACGAGTACAGGCCCTTCTTCCTGCAAGAAAATTGGATGCACCGAAGAAAGAGAGAGCCGGAGACCGCGAAGGGGACGTGTGTGCGGCCGAGCGCGCGCGCGCGAACCACACTGGCCAAGCCGAGTCCGAAGGCGTGCCGATGCAACCTGCAATCATCGGGGTGGAGCGACCACCTTCGACCCGTGCGTGCATCTCCGTGAGTACCTCTCTCGGCTCCTTCACCAGCACTCTTTCCACCAGCCACCTTCCTCCGAGCTGTCGTCCCTCCTTCTTTTCAAATTTCGTTTCGTGGTTGCGCGATCCTTGTCCTTCGTACCGCGAACCGCATTTTTTTCCAAGGCAATGCTTTGATACGAGGGATGCGGCAATTGATGATAGGGTTGGAGAAGGCCGTGGATGGGCATTCGGTTTTTCGGACGAGATGTTCTCGGGGCCTCTTCTTCGTTGGGTGGGGCCGAACGTGTTCTTCCAAGGATACCGAGCAGATTGGTTTTCGGATACTGTATTTTGGCAGATCATTTGTTTTCTTACGGGAACGAGCTGAGAGAAACTACATATTTGCGAGAGATTGGAACACTATGTTTATGTATATGGCATCTCTTTATGTATAACTTTTGTCGATCTAAAATTAAGATTTTAAATATACAGGATGGTTTAAAAGTGGATGGTACTTGAAGCAAGTACAAGATTCTTAATCGACTGGATGAAAATTTGTATTATAATTCTATGCTCTGATAATCTGATGGTATACTTTCATCGTTAAGTTGAATATTCTAAAAATATGCTGCAAATATTAGAAAAGATTTCTATGGAAATGAAATGATGAAATCCATCGTAATGTTCAGCCAAAAACTAACAAGTACTTGCAATTCGATCAGACTTCCTCTTAAGCAACGGAGCGAGGAAAGAAATGCAAACGACTGGTGGAAGAAACCACCCTCTTCCGCCTGCAACTCGGTTCATCAACCAAGTAACTGTAGGTTCTTATAAAAATGTATGAACGTGTTTCAGAGACCTTGTAGCCGAGGCCGCGCTAATTACGACTAAAGGATATATCGATGTGGATCGCGGGTTTTCAAGCGGGCCCAGGGATCGGGGAAAATGCACGCGTCGAGGAAGCGGATCTGAACGCCGCGCCGCGCTGCCACGTCGCTTTGATTCATTGCCGGCAGCTCGGAGAATTGCCGGTTACACGGCGGCCGTTTCATTTTTTCGATTCTATCTGCATCGTCGCGATAACAAATCTGTGCTCGCGGCACCGGCGGCGTCGCGGCCAACGTTATGCACGAGGATCCCTCGGCTGATCACGCGAACCACCACCGGCAAATCGCAACGAAACCGCGACCCAGGACAGCTGCCTGGTTGCACGACCGCTACCAGCCGTGGATCGACTCTGCACGCCTCTGAAATTACTATACCACGCCGTGCACCACCGGTCGAGATAAACGTCACGACACCGCAAACCCAGACCACTCACTAATAATTCATCGCTGCTCTTTGATCCTTGATATACCAACGTGTGGGGCAAGTTGTGGCGTGGCGCTGGCTTGAAAGGTTTGCACGCAGTGGTTTGTCGGTTCGTTGCAGTGGTTTCGTGTTTTGCGAGTTGGTCAGGCTTGAGTTCGTTGGATGCGGGTTGCAGAGTGGACAATCTTTGTTTCTATTCTTGAAACGGTTGATCGAGTGAGTCAGCATAAATACTATTGGGCTGGCAACTAAGTGCTATCAAGCAGAACTGCAGTTTTGTCATGGAAGAAATAACTGGCAAGTGATAAAACATTCTATTGAAGTTAGTTTAGGGTTAGGTTCGGTTGGCAACTAAGTGATTGCGGCTTTTGTCAGTACTACCTAATGACAAAATCAGCAATCACTTAGTTGTCAACCCAATACTTGGTCCTTTTACGCAGATTGATAACGTAATAACTGTAATAACTTGGTCAATAGTTTTCAATTCTTAAGAGTAGATAACAGAATATATTTGTGCATTGAAGAAATATACTTCATATATCCTTGTGTGTGGTAAATGTTGAGGTTAAGGTTGACTGATTGAAGAACGAGTGGATGAATTTGTAATAGAAAAGTATATTGAAATAATTAAAGGTATAAGTATAATGTATAAGTTTATGGTGATTCAGATCCTTACTTTCTTAGTGTTACTAAAGGAAATTACCAAAAAAGTTAAGCTTATAGCTTTGACTAGAGGCTACAGGGAACATAAATAGAAATCTGTTTATTAGTTCCTTTGTTTCTAGACCTTGCAACCCAAAACATAATGTACAATAATATGCACCGCTCCTTATTTAGAATATATCTGCGTAATAGCAGTCTCCGTGTCACGAATATACATAAATAAAAATGTAGAGTTTTTCTTGAAGTAGTTACTTCAACAGTAAATAATATTCTTATATTTAGATCGAGTATGAAAGCCTGACTGGACACTACCTGATATCCTTGCGTGGGTTAGTTTCATTTGTTTGGAATATTCAGATGAGTGGAATCTTGTTGTGATAAATGTCATGCTGGTATGATCACTAGTTCCTACATGCAGAGTTGGTACGTCTGCTTGCAATTCTCTTCTGTTTTTCCCTGTCGGCCCACGTTTTTTTGATTATTTGAGTATCCGGTATGTTGTAATGACTGTACAAGGTGGGGAAATATAGAGCATACAAAACTAATCTGTGTGAATAAATTAAATATCAAAACCCAAACCTATGTAATAACAAATCTAAGCGGAGATACAAATTTACTGATGGTTTGTCACATTACAAAAGGTACTGATCGATGATATATCACGTTTTTGGATAGCAAGATCTACTGTAAAGTTCATACCGTTACAGTATTACGAGAGTCAATAGAGGGAGCAGGAGAAAAGCAGTCATCAATCGATCAGAGCACGCACAGTCTGCTTACACTGCTTCATGTATTGCTGCTAAACACGATACGAGGTCTAAGATGAGTGCTCCTTCATCAAGTATCAAGCACAGCTACGTCAAACAACAATTCACAAACTATGACTCGAACCGTTACAATACTCCAACAACTTTCATCAGATTCCCCAACTCATCCAAACGACACCACACGATCATCGACGAACATAACCCTCTTAACCAATCTGTACCAATCTATCCACTCAACAACGAACACTGTCTATCCAAGAAAAAACAAAATAAAAATCAAACGATCATTAATATTCTCCATGAAGGAACAACACCTGTACGAAGTGAACTGTGAAACAAACTGCGATTCCCAGCAAATAGATTCGTGACGCAAGAAACATTCGCGACACCGGTAGAATAAGCAAATGACCAAGGCACGCTAATAGGAAGGTTCGGCCGGCTGGGAAGAAAGCGTGCGGACGGATGACCGATCGTGGCCATCCGTCAGAATTTTTGCGGTATTTCGAGATAGAGGCGCCGGTTAATACCCGCGGATACACAGCTAGAAACACTGCTCACCCGTAATCCTGGCGATTTGTACGAGTCGTCCTCGAGCTGCTATCTAATTACAGGTACACGCGGCATATTCTAATCGCAGCCGCCAGCAGGGACGTCGGAACGCGCCGCGATCAATTTCGCGTTCGTTTCTTTTATTTTTCCTTCTTTTTTGAAATCGTTCAGTTGTCCGCTAGATTGTACGTACACCTTGTACCTTGGAACGTGGTCGACCAGTCGAACATCGTTATTGCTTCCGCGTTGCGAATTCTCCGCTTCGAAGGCAGTTCGTAGAAGATTTGTAATCGACGTAGCTGGTGAATATTGAAATTGTTGGCGATTATTGCGGAAGTGGTGGGTTGAGTATGATAGTTTGAAGCAAATGCAGTATCACTTGATCTACTTATACAAGTGAATCGAGTCATACGTAGTTGGGCTTTAGGAGAGGAGGATGAGAGAAGTCCAAGAGTACTGTACTTACTATTGGATTGTTGGATAGTCTTGGATTGGACTCTTGAATCTGTATTCTACACCATTGTTTCATAATGTGTCACGTTTTAGGATAATCGTTCTCAGTTTTCGAAGATGATTGACACAAGTATTCGTATAGTTTCTGTCAATAGCGATAACAAGCAACCATTTTTGTTGGAACACATAACCTCGAGAAGCCAAAAACTGCGTGGTAAATGAGGTAATTCTGATAACGCGTGTATGAGTCAATAACAGCGGTTGTGTTAACCTGTAGAATAAATGTACATATGTGTATGTCGAAAATATGTATAGCTGACGTATAGCTATGTATAGCTATTTATATTTATATATAAATAACTATAGTTATATGTATACTTATTTATATTATGTATAGCTATTTGGTCACAAAGACAAATTTCATTTATCGTTTATAATAAACGTATAACATAAACAAATCCATATTTTTATCAAAATGATTAAAAAAAAAATGAAATCTAAATAGAAATTACATTGAATATTGTAACGATTTTGTCTTATCATGTATACTATGAAAAATTTCAAGATGTAAATTCTATGTACAGTTATTTATATTTATATGTAAATAATTACATTTATATGTATAGTTATTTATATTATGTATAGCTATTTGGTCACAAAGACAAATTTCATTTATCGTTTATAATAAACGTATAACATAAACAAATCCATATTTCTATCAAAATGATTAAAAAAAAAAATGAAATCTAAATAGAAATTACATTGAATATTGTAACGATTTTGTCTTATCATGTATACTATGAAAAATTTCAAGATGTAAATTCTACGTACAGCTATTTATATTTATATATAAATAATTACGTTTATATTTATATTTTTATTTATATTATGCATAGCTAGATGTATAGCTATTTGGTCAAAAAGACAAATTTTATTTATTATAAATAAATATGGATTTGTTTATGTTAGTAATAAAGTATAGGTTTATTATAAAAGACAAATTTTATTTATTATAAATAAATATGGATTTGTTTATGTTAGTAATAAAGTATAGGTTTATTATAAAAGACAAATTTTATTTATTATAAATAAATATGGATTTGTTTATGTTAGTAACAAAGTATAGGTTTATTACTAACATAAACAAATCCATATTTTTATCAAAACGATTAAAAAGAATGAAATCTAAATAGAAATTGCATTGAACATTGTACAGAATTTGTCTTATCGTTTATATAATGAAAAATATCAATATGTAACTGCATAAAAGTGCAAGGAAGAAAACATAATTTCTTCTGGACCTTCTTCTAGTCGTCTAAAGTTGAGAGAAGCTATTCTAATTGATAACATTTAATAGATACCGCTCGAACATTCGGAGATATCGTTGTATCGAGGAAGTAGGAGGTGGTGGAAAACGATTCTGGAGACGAAGGGTAGTCGGTACGCAAAACGGGAGTGGTCTCTGGGGGATGAAAAGCGCCATCTTCCCATTAGACGCGAGATTGATTTTGCGAGAAGCTCCTTACTGTAACAGGCGGATCGGCGTTACCGCGCAGATCGCTAATGTGATTAAAATAATCCGACGATAATCAAAATACAAAGGGCCGGCCAATTTCGGACGAGCTTCATCCCCGTAATACCATTAAGACCGCGCTGTGGCGTCCATAGAAAAATAAGCCTTCCCCTTAGCGAGCGGATAATCGCTCGCACACTCTCCGAACGATTATTAATCAGTCTTCATGCTGTTCGATTTTTTATCCCGCCGTGACATCAACGAGAACATGTTTTTTTATTTTTCTTCCTGTGTTCTTTTCTTTTGTCAAAAGTTTCTGTTGCGTTTGAAGAAAACTGAAAAAAGGAATTTGATTGAACTTTATTGATTTCAATCTTCGGATAATAAAACTAATCAGATAATAGTGGAATGTTATTAATGTTTTTTGTTATTCTTTGTTGTTTTTTAATTATTTCACTGCGTAGCACAAATAGGATTTGAGGAAATTGTCAAATATAATATATCAGAAACATACCATAAATTTCATCATATGTAATTGTTGGTTATTCATATTATTTATATTTATTTTCCATAAGAAGTTAAAAGCGCATATTTTTTATACCTGCTGTCAGAAGTGCAAGAAATCTTGACAGCAAAGAAATAATTATTTTCTAAATCGTCCATTCTGAATCCTTCATCTGTCAGAGGGTTAGACGTGTTTCACTCAAAAAACAATCATAATTGAACATTTAAAAGTCGATTTGTAATTTAAGAAATGAAAGAAAACAGGTGAAACAGGTGCGCAAAGAAACGAGAGCGCTTTGTAAGTTCTTAACCGTTTCAACAACGTTGCATCCAGGTTTCCTTCTCAAAGTTTGTGTCTCGCTCACGACATCCCCTGTCGTTTCCTTCGCTCCACCCTGAACATCGGAAACTCGTAGTCGGATAAAAAGTTTATTTTAATCTATACAAATTTTAAGTCTTCTGCGGCCCTCCTGGCAGCGGTGCAAAGTGTCACGACGGGAAATAAGATCGACCGCCCCTCGAACGGTCCCACCCCTCCACTCTCTTTCGTTCCTGCAAATCTTGCGTCTTTTTAGCTTGTACTTCTCCGATATCCCCTTGAAACTTTTTCTCCACCTTGTGGAAAAGACGATTCCTTCTACAATTCCTCCACCTGTTTTACTGCACCAATATCAAACATGTCTTTGGCTGTCTTAAATAACAAAACTTGTTACTTGAATTATAGCAATTCCTCTGTCTGTGTTATTATAGCAACAATATCAAACTTCTCTTTGATCATCTTACAATTCTGCAATTTGTTGGTTGAATTTCGACAACTCTTCGTACAACTCCTCCACCTGTTTTATAGCAGCAACAACAACAAACATGTCTTTGGCTGTCTTAAATAACTACAAAACTTGTCACTTGAATTATAGCAATTTCTCATACAATTCTTCTGTCTGTGTTATTGTAGCAACAATATCAAACTTCCCTTCGATCATCTTACAATTCTACAACTCGTTAGTTGAATTTCGATAATTCTTCGTACAACTCCTCCACCTGTTTTATAGCAGCAACAATATCAAACCGATTGTTGATCATCTTCTAATTCTATTGGGTTGGTAACTAAGCGATTGCGGATTTTGTCATTACCACCTAATTATAATACATAATTATAATACCTATAATACAAATAGCCACTTGAATTAAAACAATTTCAGCTACAATTTCTCTACCTGCTTTACCAACAAACAGTAAAACAATATCAAGCAATGAGTAACTACATCAAACCTGTCCTTCGTCCTTTTACACTTCTGGAACTTGTCTCACTCGAATGCAACACTTTAATTTCCTCCTAACCAAATATTTTCAAAATGAGATATCCAAGAGGTGCCAAGGTTAGTCCTATCCTTTCCTTTCATCTTCCCACGATCTTACGTATTACATCAAACCAACACCTACGATATGCGACGTAATAGCTCACCGCTGCATCATCGATCGATCGAAGATCGAGCAAAGAGCGCCGTTTCGATAGTCATGGTGGTAATCGTCGCTAATCGTCCGAGCGTTTCCCACCGTCTCGATGAGCAATCGTCCAAGTTGCGTAATCATCGCGCGAACATACTCGTCGCTCTCTGTCGCGACGTTCCTCTCGTTGTAAATTACACGCGCGTCTTATTATCTGACAGATTCTCACGTGTCGTCAGCGAGAAAGTGATGTCCCGTACCGCGTCAGATCGATCGATATTCGCGTAATTAGGCGTTCGTCAACTGGCCAGCCTTTCGCTGCGAATAGCAGAGACGTGACTGACAACGTATTAGTTTCAATGTCTGTGCGAATTGAACGACGATTATTATCTTGTATTCCAATAAGGTCATCGAAGTAATATCTGGAGATTGTTATCTGGTTATGTTTGCGTAATTTCAATGCTAGAAACATGGTGATGATTATCCGAGAAGAAGGACTGAGTGTTTATTAAAGTTTCGGTTGTATCGTTGCACTTCAAATGGAGCAGGTGCGAGTGCGAGTGAATTGGCTGACGCGACGTGTAAATATTTTAGATAGAAGTTTCTTATTACTGGCGAATGATAAATGGAATGAAGCCTCGTGTAGGTAACCGCATACCTGTGTCAGTTACAAATTTTCTTAATATACTTTTATCAAGTATACTTTTAATTTTAAGGTACAATTTACGTTTTCAGAATAAACAAATTTGTGTATAAAATTTCAAGTATGCATCAGAGTTTCAAACTATTATTATAGTTTTGCTTATCGATTGTGACATATGGGTCGAAGAAACACAAAAATGGGATCTAATTGTTATTAAATAGGTTTTGAAGTTCGATATTTAATCGATGCACACAGATCAGTTTTGTGTACCCTGTATTTCACCACAGCCATTGCACACACCGGATACACGCAGATGAAAGAACACGTGGCGGACTGTAAAACAAAAGAGCGTCGGTAGTCGTACCAACTCTGCATGTAGAAACTAGTGATCATACCAACCTAAGATTTGTTTCAACACCAATTTCGTTGGAAAATATTGAAAATTGGAAGTTTGGATATCTGCACCCATCGAATATTTAGTTAGGGACAATTCCTGAGGTAAGTAGAATGTTACTATATAGAATTCATACTAAGAACGATACACAGAGAAAGGGGAGTATACGTGACAAAACAAGGTTCACGGTATGCTTCATTAATCGCGTTACGCTGAATTATTGCGTTCGCAGTAATAAATCCTTCGGATGATTCCGGCGAGGAAAAGCGGCACTGCGATGTCTATTCTAAGTACGAGTCTATCGTGCATCGTGATATATCAACTAATATCGTACTTAACGTTCCTAGACGTAAACTAATTATTTTTAATTGGGTTTCGATCCTCGCACGTCATCCAGCTTTCTCTTGCATGCCCTTATTATTGATTATTAGAATTTCTTTCCACCAAATTATTTGATATATTGTAATGACGACGATTAACTCACAGAATTTATGAAATTATAGTCCATTTAAAATTATGCGGTATTCAAGGTTACCTAAAACACAAATCCTTCCTTCTATTTGTTTTTATTTTCATGAAAGTATTGAATTCTTTTATTGACCGATAGATCCATTTTCAATGGATTAAACAGAAAATGGTTATTTAACGTGAACTGAATATAGTAATGTGCTATAACTAAGATAACTAAATAATTAATTCACAACTCTCGTCACCACGCTGACCACACTGACTTCGCAACTAACTACTGACTGTTAATTCTTCCTTCTTCCGCGGCCATGATCACGTAGGCCTTTTTCCCGCCTAATTGTTCGATTAAAGGACCGACGACACATTGAAGCCACTTGGGTCCACTGAAGTTTCCAGACCTTTTGGCAACATTTTTTCTCACAACATTGTTTATGGTTCACCCGATATTTCTTATACAATATTAATTCGTCCTTCTTCCGCGGCCATGATTACGTAGGTCTTTTTCCCGCCTAACTGTTCGATTAAAGGACCGACGACACATTGAAGCCACTTGGGTCCACTGAAGTTTCCAGACCTTTTGGCAACATTTATTCTCGCAACATTGTTTATTGTTCACCCGATATTTTTCAGACAATATGTCCACGATACTGCAAAAGTAACTATAAATCAACCGAAAAGAAGTTAGAAATGATCACAGTGGGTTAACCAGAAGACCAAATTAACTAACTTCGAACTAACACCGCGCATCCATTTATGCAACATTTTCCAGGATCCATTTCACTTGTCATCTACAATTCAGCTTTTGCTTGTAAACCTGGATCGGACTCGGTCCAGGACGCACTTGCACCCGTCGTTTCTATCCCTACATCCTCTCCTAAGTCGTATCAGAAAGTAGTAAGCGGCACTTGTTCTTCGAAATTACAGTGCCGATCGTAAGTCTTAAAACGTGACTAGATTCCAAACGACAGAAACTTGAACCTTCGAACAAAGAGAAAGAGGAAAAAAGAGAGAGCGGAGGGAAAAGAAAAGAAGGGGTGGGGGAATGGTAGCAGACTTACAGAAGGAGGATGGAAAAGGGTTCCGAGGTTGCAGTTAAATAAAACCGACAAAAATCTTCCCTGGGGAGGGCGCGAAGGGTCGTTTTTGGATGGCAAGGCACGAAGACACCGGCCGATGGCAAGCGGCTCAGACGGTCGCCATGTGTATAATAATGTTAAAGAATGTTAAATGTGCGAGGGTTTCGAGGGCTGCATACATTAGTTGTTAACAATGCTATAAAGGACACTCGGCCCGTGTCTCGCACCCCCACACGCGGCACCACCAGATTTACGATCGCTCCTTTCCGCGCCCGATTCTTATGTAACGCTCCTCAGCGACATGGAGGGTGCAGGCCGCCTGCGGATCGCTTATGAATGAAAATATTATTTGAATCGCCTGCCCTCTCGTAGTTTTCTCGCGAAAATTTGTGATTCTTCGAGAAGAGTTTCTCTTTCGATTCGACTTGCACGAAATTATAGACATTTCTCATAGTGTTTGAATGATACAGGATTTTAGTTGGAAGAGTTTTATTGGAATGTTGACGTCGTGTGAGAGCGACGTGTTAAGCTAATTGATGTGAAGTTTCAATTTCAGGAAGCTTCTAGTTATTTGTAATTGCATTTATTTGTAAATTTACATTTTTATGAATATAACTGAAGAAATGGAATTTAAATAGTGATCACCGAGTAGATGTTGTAACAGGTACTTGAATAGGAATATTCTATATGGTTTCGTACATTGTGTGACGTTTGTACACTTTTACGTATTGTTGTGAACTTTCAATTTCAGGAAGCTTCTAGTGTAGATATTGTATTTAGTGTAGTGTAGTATTGTGCAGGTATTTGAATTTGAATATTTTACATGTTTTCGTACATTGTGTGAAATCTGTACACTGTTACGTATTGTGGTGAAGTTTCAATTTCAGGAAGCTTCTAGTGTAGATATTGTATTTAGTGTAGTGTAGTATTGTGCAGGTATTTGAATTTGAATATTTTACATGTTTTCGTACATTGTGTGAAAAGTGTACACTTTTACGTGTTGTTGTGAACTTTCAATTTCAGGAAGCTTCTAGTGTAGATATTGTATTTAGTCTAGTGTAGTATTGTGCAGGTATTTGAATTTGAATATTTTACATGTTTTCGTACATTGTGTGAAATCTGTACACTGTTACGTATTGTGGTGAAGTTTCAATTTCAGGAAGCTTCTAGTGTAGATATTGTAACAGGTACTTGAATATGAATATTTTACATGATTGCATACATTGTGTGAAAAGTGTACACTTTTACGTGTTGTTGTGAACTTTCAATTTCAGGAAGCTTCTAGTGTAGATATTGTATTTAGTGTAGTGTAGTATTGTGCAGGTATTTGAATATGAATATTTTACGTGTTTTCGTACATTGTATGAAATCAGTACACTTCTACGTATTGTGGTGAACTTTCAATTTCAGAAAGCTTCTAATGTAGATATTGAATCTGGATATTTAACATGTTTTCGTGCATTGTGTGAAATCTGTACACTTTTACGAATTGTTATGAATTTTCAATTTCAGAAAGCTTCTAGTGTAGATATTGTAACAGGTACTTGAATCTGGATATTTAACATGGTTTCGTGCATTGTGTGAAATTTGTACACCTTAATGAAATTTATACATATTTAAATATTCCGCAGAATGCACAATCATCCGCAGCAATTCGTTTTGAAAAGTGGTTCAGACGTTTGTAGTTGATAATTGGGTATCATGGTTTACTTATGGATACAATTTTGATAATATGCAAATTTTTGGAAACATTAGTCGTTCCCAAAGCAGTTTATCTTACGTGCATCTAAAATTACATCTGAGAAACAATACTTATAAAACAAGATCATTTTCCAACCAGAAAGATTCTGAGACTTTGTCTAGTCTGACTACGATGGATGTTCCTACTGTAGCATGCAGTTGCGCTGACAGTGTCGCTTTTACATTACAATAATCAAATTGTACATACATATAGGAACATGGTATCAACGGTGAATAATAGTCAAGAATCACTTTAATAACAATTTCTCTTAACAATAACATTAATAAAATTTCAAATTTTATTACCTTCTTTGTACCATCTCTATTTTTCTTCACTCAATTAAAAATATTTACCCGTTATTTTGTAACAGCCTGTACAATATAACTTTACTTAAAAAGAAAACTAACTTCAGTTAAGAAACACCGGCAGCTTCAAATAATTCAAATTATCATGAAAAATGAAGAAACGTTAGATAGCATACTTCGACTAAAGAGGGCAGTATATCTAGCGCGATAATTCAAAGTAACCATAATATGTGTTCCTGTGTCCTTCACCGTAAATTGGCTAAGAAAGTATGAACGCCCCGTTTCGTGCTCATATCGAGCATAGTCGGCCATAATAAACGAAGACCTTGACGGTTAGCTCACAGTCACTGACAGTATACAGAGATCGGTTCGCGGCTGTTGAATACAGCAAAAGGTTTAGCAAGAAAGAAAAGGGAGGGGGCGCGGTTTCGCGAGAATTTCATTTTCCAGGCTAATTGGCCGCGCCACACCGTGGCCTACAGTAAATTATGCGGTGCGTCGTTTCGTTCGGATTAAATGGAAAAGCTAGTATCGAAGACAAGAAAGAAGAGTAGGAAAAAGAGAAAGAGAATTGCATTACCGTAATAGATGTAATTCATCGTGGCCGGCGGCACTTGACCACGCAGCATTTCCTAAGCAACCCCACACGCGCTATAACTTATCACCCTTGTCAACTCGTGCAAGCTGCAACCCTTGTGATAATTGTTTAAACCGACCACTGGCCACCCCTTTTAGCAGAAAGGACCGAGGCCGGTCGCTCCGGGCGTCGCGCGTTCGTGTATAAACTTTATGTACTTAGAGGCAAGCGTGTAGGTACTTAATTACGATTAAATTACTCCCCTTAAAACCCGTGGCGAACTTCGAAGGCAGGCGCTACGCCCGATAATAAATCGTCGAACGGTGGACGCTGCTCTTGCTCGTCCCGTCGCGGTTACAGAAATTCTTTGAGACGAAAAGTAACTTTCTTTCTTCTTCTCTACGATTGCACTTCGTACATTTCTGAAAATTCATATTTTGAAAGTAAATATGACTGTAGAGGATCACGATAGTATTTTACTATTTGCTGCGGGAAAGTTTTATGTCTGTATACACATTCTGAAATTTCTTTGGTTATGGTTAGTAACACTATTTTAACACTAGTAACACTATTATTAGTGATACAGTTTGTACATTTTTGCAAATACATATTTTCAGAGTAAATATGCCTATAGAGACACATTTTGAAATTTCTTTAGTAGTGAGACATGGTTAGTAACACTATTAGTGATGCATAACCTGAGAGTAAATATTCCTATAGAGGCTCAGGATAGTATTTGAATATTTGCAGTGCAAATGTTTTGTGTGTATTGTATGCGCTAGATAACACATATTGAAATTTCTTTAGTTATGGTTAGTAACACTATTTTGACACTAGTAACACTATTATTAGTGATACATTTCGTACATTTTTGCAAATACATATTTTCAGAGTAAATATGCCTATAGAGACACATTTTGAAATTTCTTTAGTAGTGAGACATGGTTAGTAACACTATTAGTGATACATATTCTGAGAGTAAATATGCCTATAGAGGCTCACGATAGTGTTTGAATATTTACTGTGGCAAACTTTTATGTCTGCATTGTATGTATTAGGTAAAACATTTTGAAATTTCTTTAGTAGTGAGACATGGTTAGAAACACTATTAGTGATACATATTCTGAGAGTAAATATGCCTATAGAGGCTCACGATAGTGTTTGAATATTTACTGTGGCAAACTTTTATGTCTGCATTGTATGTATTAGGTAAAACATTTTGAAATTTCTTTAGTAGTGAGACATGGTTAGAAACACTATTAGTGATACATATTCTGAGAGTAAATATGCCTATAGAGGTTCATTATAGTGTTTGAATATTTACTGTGGCAAACTTTTATGTCTGCATTGTATGTATTAGGTAAAATATTTTGAAATTTCTTTAGTAGTGAGACATGGTTAGAAACACTATTAGTGATACATATATTAGGTTGTCCGAAATGTTTCTTTCGTTCCATGAGGAAATAATAGATACACAATGTTTTTTGTTTTATATTATTTTGTCGAATTACGTACGATCCATTTTGTTCTGTCGAGATAAACACCACATTTCATAGACTTGGTTTCACGTTTGTATGAAGGTGCACTGTTGTAAAAAGCACGTTTGCGAAAGAAGGACACTTTTCGGACAACCTAACGTATTTTTTTAATTATTCCGTGAATTCTATGTATTTTTGCACATTTAAATCTCCCAATAAACCTAGCCATAAATTCACCATTCGTAATTATTCATTACGTGTAATGTTACTATATAACAAATAATTTTCGTACGATACTTTTCTCCATATTGCTACGTTTGCTACGAATTGTTATGGAATATTTTTAGACAATTTCATATTTTTTATCATATACAAGCCAATCAATGTCACTCTTTACATTGCGATAGTCGACACTAATCATTCTCTTTCTACTAAATATCTTACCTGCCCAGGAATAAAAAACAAGAGAAAAATCTCTATCTCTCATAAACTTTAAACTGTGAAAGTACGTAAAGATATCGTCGTAGACTAAATCGAAAAATAATAGAAAGGCAAAAAAAAGAATAAGAGCGCGTTGTGCGAAGAGAGTGTTGTATCTCGTGCTCGAAAGCGAACATGAAACGCGATGAATAGACTTTGGACGGCCTCCAAAAAATATAGCGAGACAAGAACAGGGGCGATAGAGAGCGCGCTAGAAAGAAATGGAATAAGAAAGAAAGAAGAGAGAGGAAGCTTGGCTCTCGTAACGAGAGAAACGAGTCAGCCTGGAACACTCGAACGGTAAAGCGAAACGAGGCCGGACCAAGACGCCTCGGAGGAGCGAGAGCGCGATAGCGAGCAAATAATAGGGAAATGATTTGCTCCTTGTTAGATAAAGGACACTGTGAGGGGACTCGCGAAAAGAAATATTGCCCCGAATGAAAGGAAGTAGGCGAACGAAGAGGATCGAGCGGTGTTCGGCCCCCGGGGGAGGAAGCGGATTCTTTTTCCTCGTAACCGCTCTTCTTCTTCGACTAGGTCGTGCCAGGTCATCCGCGTACGCATTCTGCTCGATTAGCAGCTAAATAGCGCCCTGTGTTTCTCTTTCCGATGCAACTTGTACCTTTCATCTGGGCTCATCACATGCTGCATCTTATGCGTTCAGCCTTTATGGATTTCTTCAACTCTTTTTCAGTCAAAAATTCAGTCCTCAGAACGAAGGAATTTTACATCTGGTACGTGAATTTGGTAGTTTGTTGGAATAAGAAAATATTTTTAATGAATCGACGATTATGGAAGTAGAAATTATTGAGTTTATAGTCATCTTTTGTGGATTTATTAGGTTAGCAACTATGTGATTGCGAATTTGGTCGTTAGGTGGCATTGACAACATCCACAATCACTTAGTTGCTAAGCCAATAGATTTGGTAAATAACAAACTGCTGAATTTAGTAATTTGTTCCAATTGTTTTTGAGAAATTCGATATAAAAGTGATAAAATATGTATAGAAAAGTAGTGGTTAGAAATATAAACAGATTTCTTCAATAAAGTTCATCTGGGCTCATCATATGCTGCATCTTATGCGTTCAGCCTTTCTGGATTTCTTAAACTTTTTTTCAGTCAAAAATTCAGTCTTCAGAAGGAAGGAATTTTACATCTGGTACGTGAATTTGGTAGTTTGTTGGAATAAGAAAATATTTTTAATGAATCGACGATTATGGAAGTAGAAATTGTTGAGTTTATAGTCATCTTTTGTGGATTTATTAGGTTAGCAACTATGTGATTGCGAATTTGGTCGTTAGGTGGCATTGACAACATCCACAATCACTTAGTTGCCAAGCCAATAGATTTGGTAAATAACAAACTGCTGAATTTAGTAATTTGTTCCAATTGTTTTTGAGAAATTCGATATAAAAGTGATAAAATATGTATAAAAAGGTAAAGGTTAGAAATACAAATAGATTTCTTCAGTAGCTTTTCGTTCAACTGATTTGACCTAACAGAATTTGAATTTGGTAGATGATAAATCGACATGGTTGGGTACAGTTTTTTTCAAAACGTGTTTTTAAGTGGTTCAACGTGTAGTATTGTTAAAGAATCGATGGTTACAGTAGAAGTACAGGAGTGGAAATTGTTATATCATGACGTACAGGGCTGTTAGCTAGGAAAACACGATGGAAGTTCGATTTTCGTCCAGTCACGTTTCATCACTTCGATATCGTGTCCCATCTTTCGTTGCTTATTCCAATTCATTATTTTAACATCGATCCGATGATATCACAGCATTGCCAACTATAATCAATAATGGACTGTTCACGTAATTACACGAACATTTAACATTCGTTGCTACCACAACATTTTTACAAAGTTTCTCCAATTAAAGTTTCCAATTATTCATTGTGAAAAGAGATTCCAAAGGATTCTAATTTCTTCATGACAGTGAAGTCTTCGAATCGATTCAACTTTTAATTCATTTTCACGCAGAAGCTTCTGGAATTTTTTTTAACAAAAACATTCCACGGAATATCGACTGCTTTCAAACTTTCAATTCTTTCCACACCTTCACCCGGATGATACTTTGGAAGAATTATTTCTATTTTGACTGACAACGACTTTGTTTAAAAACCTGCAAACTCTTCTACTTGGACAATTTTATTTTATAAAATATATTCTTCTAACACTTCCAATTATTTGACATTTTTTCTCATAGTATATCCATCCTAGAAAAATTGTGCCAATTTCGTTTCTTATGGACTAATTACAAATTAACGATTACAGTAAAAAATCCCCTGAAAAGCCAAGAATTTTTTAATGATTTTTAATGATTCACTTTATACTCCAAAAATATCATTCCCATTCCAATTCTTATGGACAAACAAGAAAACTAAGAAACCATCTGGAAAATAAAAGGTTTCAAAGATATGCACCAATTATCTCACCAATAAAAATCTCAGCAAACGATTTCCTTCAGATATTTTATATTTCAAATTATTCCCAGACTCCCAATATTTTCTACAATCTCACTACATATATATTGGGTTGGCAACTAAGTGACTGCGGATTTTGTCGTTAGCTGTCATTGACAACAGCCGCAATCACTTAGTTGCCAAGCGAACCTAACCTTAAACTAACCTCAATAGAATGGTTTATCACCTGTCAGTTATTTCTCCCACGACAAAACTGCAGTTCTGCTTGATAATTAGGTGGCAATGAGAAAATCCGCAATCGCTTAATTGCCAAGCCACTGCTACACTGTGCTACACTATACAAAAATACATTCTACACTTTTCGTGAGCAACGAAAGCGTCGGTAATCTGGCGCAAAGATTTCTCCCTTTCCCAGCAATTCCACGAAGCTCTCACGAACTGCGATCGTTTCCCAGTAAACTCATGACAGGTGCTTAGCGACGCGTTTCCCAGCGCCGGAAAATCCTCGATTAGATTCACGAAACGGCGCGTTTAGTCGGGTTGGAAAACACGCCTCGGATTCCTGTAACGACGAAAACAACGAAAAACAGAAGAACAGGGGCAGGGGGTGGAGGTGCGAGATTCTGCGAACGAATCGGCCGGCATTTCTCCGCTTGGCCGAGCGAAGGGTTGACTCGTGGGATGGTGAGCAGCGTAGGTGGAGGTCGAGGATAGGGTATGCATGGCGGCGGAGAGTCCGGTAGCGATCATCAATCAGAAAGGCAGTCAGCCGTCCGTCGGTTGGTCGGCTGGTCAGCCACGTCCAACGCGTACGGAGTTTCGCGCGAGGAACGCATCTACCTACGAATCCGCGAGTCATGCTTCGACTACCGGGGCCCCTGACAATCGATCCGTGCCGCTAACCTACGCTCCTCCGCTTCTTCTTTTCCTATGTGTCGGTGAACAAAGAGGGAGACGGAGATGGGTTAGGGGAAGTTCGAGTTGCGAAGGTTTTACGTTGTTTCAGAGTTGGATTTGTATATTGCTTTGGGTGCAATCGTGTGTTTCATCCTATCGTGTCGTTCAGCTATTCAAATTTCAAGTTTGTGTAGAGGATTGCGGTTTCGTGAAGTTCTATCCGGTTCGTGTGTGTTTGACACTGGTACAATTTGATTATGGTTACTGTTGATCTTTGAATAGCATTTTGAAAATAGTTCATCTTGGTGTTTAGTTGTTTCTAATTTATGGTAGGTATTGGTAGTAATACATGGATCTATAGATTATACTTTTGTTAGTGTTAGATTTGTCCGAGCTTTTACGTGGTTGCACTACCAATAGAAAAGAATTATAATCTTCTCAGGCCTCAGATATTTCAAACAACATAAAGCTCTATCAATATACTGATATGTAGATAATATGACTTTGATTTACATAAATTAATGTACAATCACAAATCCGAGCTTTTACGTAGTTGCACTACCAATCTAAACGAATTATAATTTTCTCAGTCCTTAGATATTCCAAACAACATAAACAATATCCTTTATCAATATTCTGATCTGTATATAACACGACTTTGATTTACATAAATTAATTTACAATCACAAATCCGAGCTTTTACGTGGTTGTACTACCAATCTAAACGAATTATAATTTTCTCAGCCCTCAGATATTTCAAACAACATAAAGCTCTATCAATATCCTGATCTGTATATAATACGGCTTTGATTTACATGAATTAATTTATAATTACAAATCCGAGCTTTTACGTGGTTGCACTACCAATCTAAACGAATTATAATTTTCCCAGTCCTCAGATATTTAGAATAACACAAGCTTCTATCAATATCCTGATCTGTATATAATACGACTTTGATTTACATAAATTAATGTACAATCACAAATCCGAGCTTTTACGTGGTTGTACTCCCAATCTAAACGAATTATAATTTTCTCAGCCCTCAGATGTTTCAAACAACATAAAGCTCCATCAATATCCTGATCTGTATATAACACGACTTTGATTTACATAAATTAATGTACAATTACAAATCCGAGCTTTTACGTGGTTGCACTACCAATCTAAACGAATTATAATTTTCTCAGCCCTCAGATGTTTCAAACAACATAAAGCTCTATCAATATCCTGATCTGTATATAACACGACTTTGATTTACATAAATTAATGTACAATTACAAATCCGAGCTTTTACGTGGTTGCACTACCAATCTAAACGAATTATAATTTTCTCAGCCCTCAGATGTTTCAAACAACATAAAGCTCTATCAATATCCTGATCTGTATATAACACGACTTTGATTTACATGAATTAATTTATAATTACAAATCGAACTTTTCGGCGACTTTAACAGTTTTCCATCACATGTTCTATTTAAAAGAAAAAAAAGCACACAATGTAAAATGACACATCCTCCAAGGAAAAAGTAACCTTCCTCTACATTTTATATCATCGGCTCTCATCCCACTCTCAAGCAACTTTACCCTTCGAGAATCCTCTTTCAAAACGCCATCATATCAAACGCAGGGGCCTTCAAGGTGATCACGCTTCGATAATTAAATTACGAAACTCTCTCGCTCCCCTTTTTTATACTCTCTCTGGATGTTTCATGTTGCATGACTTTTTATCGGCGGCCTGACATTTTCTAAACAGAATGGCTCGGTATTCTGGACATGACCCGTCACGACAAGCCGAGCCAGCCGCTGGGAGATCTTTCAACGCAACCATCGGCTAATTACCCCAGACAATCCCCTCTCCTGCCACTGTCACCCACCCCCATGGCCATGGTGCGCGTCTCCGTTTCTCCCTGGAGGCGGCGGCGTTCGCAGCGTGGCGCAGTTTCCGCGAAAGAAAAGAAGCGTAAGAAGGGAGCGCGGCTAATGTTCCTTAAAAGTAAAGTGCTTATAATAGTAGCCGCTTGTAGCGTTGCCGACGATCGCTGCTAAGTTGATTTTAAAGCCACCTATTCCACGCCACGCTCGATTCTTCCTATTGTTCGGTTGCTTTCAGAGGAATCACAAATTGTCTCGGGCTTTTATCAGCCTCCTGTCATTTGTATTTATCTTGAATTGCGTGAAGAAGTCCGAAATAGTTGTACATACGGTACTTTCTCATTTAGGGATTCCCCTTTATACTGATTTTTGTATTTTGTAATTTTTTGGGTAGTTTCTTTTCTGTGATATTCTTTAGAAAACTTCACCGTTCTTAGATAAACAAGTGACAGATGTTACGTGGTCACGTAGTCACATAGATGGTGAATATTCACGCAATTTGTATATTTTTATAAATGCAATTAAAAAATGGGCTTTAAAGAGAAATTTTCGTCTTACAAATTTCGCAACGAGTACTTCGTTTCGGATATTTTGTGTATTGAATAACACAAGTGAAAATAAGAAACAAGCAAAGTAGATGCAATTCCTAATTTCTTAAATGCAACTGTGCAGAAATAGGACTTGAACAGACATTTGTCTGATTCTCTAAATTTTGCAACAAATACTTCCTGTATTACGTAAATTCTAGGTTATATTGTGTTGGCAACTAAGTGACTGCGGATTTTGCCATTACCACCTAATGGCAAAATCCGCAGTCACTTAGTTGCCAAGCCAGTAGATGGCGCAAACACTCTCAATCTAGTCATCGCTCATACTCATCCAAAATATCAGTTTATTTTTCCAGATATCAATCTACGATTTTCAGTATCAGAGAGAAGCACAGTTGAATATATCCTGACCTTTAAATAAGAAAACTGAACAGAGCTAAACTATCTGAGAAACAATCTTGCAAGCCAGCTTTCTACATCCACAAAAACTGTCTTCTGCTCTCTTTTGGCTCGACTTCCTGCCTCGCTGCGACCTCTGCATCCCCATTCAGATTTGACAAAAGGAATAGCCGCTATCGCTCGCGGACCTCCGTCCTCTTTCGCTCGTTGTTTCCTCGTGTCAACGTCCTGCGCGCAGAACCAACGACGAATCAAACGGCCATCAGAGCAGGCAGGGCCTTTGAAAGCGGCGCTGTCGAGCGAAGGCGGTCAGAGGAAGGGGCTTAACACTTTGATCGGTGAATGACTGGCGACTTTGCATTATGAAGCTAAACTGTTCGCGTCGAAGAAGCGCGCGGACTAAGCTCCCGCGAAGTCAACTTTTTATCGCGTTGTGAGGCCCGTCGCGGGCAACAGGTTTTGCACGATCCTCGGGGACACGCTAGTTTCTCGATTATCCTGCTTTAAGCGCACCTCTAACCAAACTATTGCACTAAAGATTGCTATAGCTTTGAATATAACAGGAACACCGTCTTTATAAACAGCTACGCTTAACGCTTACTTCTTAGTGTGTTTTGAGATGTGGTGCACTTTTGGAAGCAAACTTTGGTTCACGTGTATCCCACCGGAAGTTCTACGTTTGCTACTCTGTCGCTGAGATTGACGCATGAATAACTGGCAGAGTTCCAATCATATGCGAACGATGCTATTTGGCTGTTTGGGTTTCAGTTAGTTTTGTATTTTGGAAGAAAATGATTTGTTGATTTTCGAAAGTGTACTTTGTACGTCGTCGAGTAATAATGTTTCACCTTGTATAAGGTATATTAGGTTTGCTACATATTAATATACTGTTGGATACAATTAGAGAATTGCAATTACCAATGGTTCTATTGTATCAATTAAACGAATGGAAGACAGGATGCCCTATAAGCTTGATAGATTGATATGATTTTGGTTTAACCCTTTGAGCGCTGCGCTGTCCTATGTTAAACGTGCGCCATGGATGGCCCACTCTTTACGAAGAAGCACACCGTGGGCTGGGTATTTTTTACGAAAGAGCGCAAGTTGAGCAGACTGAATTTTCATTGTAAAATATACTGATTGTGACTAAAATAAATTATGCAGTAACCTGAGAGGCCTCAATAACCATTTACTTCATGAAGCAATGATAACATGAACAATATCAAAGTTTGAAATTACATCTTTTAAATTGAAAATTTAATAATTTCGTATTGTATGGTAAATCTCAAAGCAGAGTTCGATACATAAGCCAATGTTACATTTTTGCATTGGTAACGCGAGTCAGTCCTGCGATTATGTTTAGTGCAAACAGCGCATCTTCGTCGTGAAGAATGTTTATTATTTTCTTTAGTTACGCAGGATGTAGGCAAATGCATCTCCGTTAACCGAAATGGAAGGTCGTCCGAATGAACTCTTCCTCCTTTAGCCTCCACTCTGTGTGGTGGGTATTTTTGCAAAATATCTTTTACGAGAAGCAGATGAAAATTTTCAAACGTTCCAGTTTTATTATTAGCGCTTTTGTAAAGAATATATGCGTTATATATAGCGAGGTCTAAGAGGTGGAAAAAATATTTTTTATACATTTTGTGCTTTTTCCAACGCAGCGAAGTGAACTGAAAATCATATCGATTTTATCGACTGCGCCCATCAAGACATTGTCGTCCGCTACACACTTTGCTTTTCGCTTTGGTTTGCCAGTTTGATAATTAATTTTTTTCGTTTCAACGAAATCATCAGAATGTCAGGTGGATAATATCCATACGTCTCTTTTATCGCCCCACTTAAACGCCACCTTTAGCCTAAAAATGTTATAGTAAAAAATTTTAGATTATGTGAGAACGCATATATGCGTTCATAACCTAAATTGAATGTTTCTGTGAGAACGCATATATACGTTCACAGCGCTTAAAGAATTAAATAAACACATTAAAAGTAAAATTATAGTAACATAAGGAACGAGAATGAAAGTTCAAGTTACATGAAAAGCCGCCCTCTAATTATTTTGAGTATTAAATATCTTGTATACATATATTCTCAGTATATTTCAAACTTTACCAATACATTCATAATAATAGAGTTCCATAACAACGCTAGTCAGATTTTTTAACGTTTCCTATAAGACACGCAATGATATAACCAAAAAGAATATTTGCAAATATTCGAACAGTCTCGCGAGCAGCTGCAGCTACTCTCCGGCGTATTCGTCGGAACGTTAGCTAGTGAAAAAACTGTTTCTTCCATTCTTGCGTGATTAGCGAAGAAACATCAGAGTCTTGCCACCATGAGACCACCAAAAGTGCAGACGACATCTTCCATAATCGTCGTTAAAGAAAAACAATACCGTTCATGGTCCAGTATCGACCAAACGAGCCGCGAGCTGGAGAAATCGTCGGGAGTCGTAATCTCCGCTGAGAATCATGGTTTTTTCCTTGAGAAAGTCTCCTGGCGAACATCGGCAACGATATCAGCCCCGGCCTTTTTGTCGTCACGCCGAGGAATCTTCTTTTCTATTCCCGTTCGTTCGCGCGAGTCTCGTTTTATATTAAAAATGAACTGTCGCTTGCAACGACCAACGCAGACGGGCATTCGACTGTAGCGCCACTTTTATTTGATAAATCGTACTACGATCTTCTCCGTCGGTCATCTGAATTTCTGATGCATTATTTTCCCCCGGTAGCACCGACTACGTCGAATCGCGCTGGGGGCGGTCGACCAGAGGGTGCAACACGATCCACACGGGCTGCTCTCTCCGATCTCTCTCGTAGAATCGACGGGGGACGATTTGGAAATCGATAGCTGCTAGTTTAATCGTCGTTATTCCACTGTTTACCGTAGGAAGATTGCGTGTGTTTTTGTTGTGACGAAGAAAGTGGACGTTAGAAAATTAGAACTTCAGCATGGTGATTGTTTTGCACGATGATTTGGAAGATGTATTTTCATTTAACAGCAAAGGAAAAACAGGCAAGCAGTGATAAGTTAAAAGAATGGTGAGTAAAAAAATACCAAGGTACAGTCGTCCTTTCTGTGGGCTGAGCTTTTGTTGTCACTTATTACAATTACAATTACAATTTTAAATTACAATTAACAAATAAAATTACAATTTTGTTGAAAATTACAGGACAATGTTTGTATCTTTGAATCTCTGATTTTACTTAAAAAATTGAAAAATAATGAATTCAAGAGTTGTATAAAAAGTACCTATGTTAAAAAATACACCATGGTTGACGGGTGGAGGAAAGCAGAAAAAGGTACACGAAGAGAATTTGTGTATATTTGACAAAGAACAGAGTAATCTGAACATAGTAGAAACACAAGAACAATATGAAGTATGAACAGAGTGTAACAAAAGTATAATTTAAAAGAAAAATATACAAGCGGAATCATAAAACGAAGATAATTGGAAACGTCTAATTGTAAACGTATATAATGTGTATAGTAATAAATGTAATAACAAAGGGAAATTATTACATCAACGATCATTTTCTCGTCGACATGTAACGACGCAACTATGTCAACACTCTGATGCAGAAACCATCGAAGCAAAAGTTATTAGGTTATCCGGAAAGTTTCTTTCGTTTTAGAAGGAAATGATAGACGCACAATGTTTTTTGTTTTATATTAGTTTATTGAATTATGCACGAATATAATAATAGAAATATAACGAAATCATACGTAATTCAATAAAATAATATAATAGAGAACTTGTTGTTCATCTATTATAACCTTACGAAACGAAAGAAACTTCCCGAATAACCTAATAGTATTGAAACAGTGAATGTAACATAATACGAGTGAAAATATCGTAGAATGAAATTTATACCAATCTTTGTCTCAATATTTTCTAAAAGTTGATGTTACAAACAGAAGGCATTGTATCACAATGCAAGGAAACAGAAATCTTCTAACACAGAAGATGAAAATTATATTCATTTTTATTTCAATATTCTCGACAAGCTTCAATTTCAAACAGAAGACATTATATCGAATGATTGATCACTTATTAAGACTTATTAAACCTTAAGGATTACTCCTAATTCAATAAAATAATATAAAAGAGAACTTGTTCATCTATTATAACCTTACGAAACGAAAGAAACTTTCCGAATAACCTAATAGTATTGAAACAGTGAATGTAACATAATACGAGTGAAAATATCGTAGAATGCAAGACACAGAATAAAATTTATACCAATCTTTGTTTCAACATTTTCCAAAAGTTGATGTTACAAACAGAAGACATTGTATCACAATGCAAGGAAACAGAAATCTTCTGACACAGAAAATGAAAATTATATTCATTTTTATTTCAATATTCTCGACAAGCTTCAATTTCAAACAGAAGACATTATATCGAATGATTGATCACTTATTAAGACTTATTAAACCTTAAGGATCACACCTAATTCAATAAAATAATATAAAAGAGAACTTGTTGTTCATCTATCATAACCTTACGAAACGAAAGAAACTTTCCGGATAACCTAAAACTATAGAAACTACCTTGAACACTAAGAACGAAAAATTATCAGATTCGCGGTAATTAACATTGAACCGAAAGTGTAGCTAAGTAAACAATTAATAATTTGTTTCCATTGTCGCACGAGACTGAGACGAGTTTTGAGCGCGACGTCCACTCTCATCCATCATAGTTCTCGTTCCCTTTGCTTCGCTGACTTTCCGCGCGTTTCTCCCACTTTTTCGCTGGAGCTTTTCCGTGCTACTTCGCGAAACCTGCCAACGGTTAAACGGTTTATAAACAGTGGCGGTCCGGCGATTTATTAGCCGGAGGTTGCTCAAAACTAACACGAAAAATGCGTTCGCCTGCCTTATATTTCCCCCTCTTCGTCTACTTTTATGTAATTTGGATGAAATAATTGAAATATTCTTCTTATATAGCTATCATATGGTTATATTAGGTTAGGTCCGAAAAGTTTCTTTCGTTTTATAAGGAAATAATAGACGCACAATGTTTTTTTATTTTATATTAGTTTATTGAATTATGCAAGAACATAATAATAGAAATAGAACGAAATGGATCATACGCAATTCAATAAAATAATATAATAGAGAAATTGTTTTTCATTTATTATCACCTTATGAAATGAAAGAAACTTTCCGGACAACCTAATAATATGTGGTTTGTGTACATAATTGTGTTATGTATATGAATAGCATAATTTGTGTATATATTGGGTTAGCAACTAAGTGATTGCGGATTTTGTCATTAGGTGATGACAATGTTAAATATTAGGTGATTAAAATATTAAAGATTTAATTTTTATTTAAGTTATTAATGAATTTATGTATATATATATTTGTTAAAAAAATAATTTGTAATTTATTTTAGTGAAATATAATGATTAGTAATATTAGTAATATTTTTTGTTAAATAAACAAGTTTTAAGATATATAAGGAATTAGGCAAATGAAATATGTTCACTTGTTTAACAAAAACATGGCTTGATGATTTTAATTTTAGGTCTATCTGTCCAATGATGAAAATTTAATGGCTGCAGTATAATTAACTGTACAAAGGTAGCATAATCAATTGTTCTTTAATTAACGACGCTTATTTACCAACCCAATACAAATAGTCACTTGAATTAAAGCAATTCCAAGTACAATTTCTCTACCTGCTTTACAGCACACAGTAAAACAATATCAAGCAATGAGTAACTACATCAAAACTATCCTCCATCCTTTTACACTTCTGAAACTTCTGAATGCAACACTTTAATTTCTTCCTAACACAATATTTTCAAAATGGGGTACCAAGAGGTACAATTACCTTATTTAAATATTTATTGGCTTGGTAACTAAGTGTCATTACATGGTATTGACAAAATCCACAATCACTTAGAAGCCAACCCAATAAATAGGAGAAATTAATAGAAGAGATGGCTTGGCTAGATTTCTTTGCTATTGATTCATCCTCTAACGAGTATTATACATACATTGTATATATTATACACATTATACACATTATATTATACACATATATACACATTGTATATATTTTGGCATATTATATGCAATCTTTGCATCTTCAAATGTCCCATAAGTGCATAAACATCCGCATCTACTAATTGCATTATTTCTATTAAATTCCCTTCCGTATGTGACAAAATTCTGGTATTGTATATTCCATTACAATCCAACGATTTCGAATAGATAGATGAAAATTGTATGCAAGTTGCCATCGCGAAAGCATAATTCACACGACTCGTGGAACCCGATCTAATCGGTGAAATTCAGCGAAAGTGTGAATAGCAGCGTGTAATTAAGAGAGAAGCATAGAAAATCAAGCACCGTTTAATATGTCCTCAAATCTGTCATATTGCAGCGTTTCGAGATTCTGTTCCTCTTAAAAATGTACAAGACAAACACAAATTTCTTTCAAGTATAAACAAGGGAAGTTTGCCTCGTTATGACAATTTTTCTTTAAGGAACATCTATGTATCCTCGATTTACCAATCACTAGAGTAAAGTAAGAGGAAAAACTGTATGAGTGAGTCCCTGTTTCCTTAGAATATTGCCATCAATTTGTTATTAAAGCCAGCGATAGTGGTTTGTCCCAATTTGCAAACGATTTGCACATACATCAAGGAAAATACAGTACTACTGTACTTTTATTTTTATTTGGAACTAAGATGACAAATTGAAGAACAACTCTTTCAGAATAAAATGTTGTTCCACGAGTCATTGGTAGTAAAATCTTGTGGATAGAAAAGTATTCCTGATGTCGAAAGGCTTAGAAATAACAAATCTTGCAAACACTGATATCATGCATTTATCAAATTCTTCAAAAAGATAGCGATTTTTCTTCTTTTCCATCGAATCCCTAAAATTACCATATTTCACAAATATTGTCACATCATCCTAACAGGTTCTCGCTTAAACCAGTGTTCCAGAGATTCTACAAACTTCTGTTCCACTCTATCAAACAATTACAAACCACGCTCATTACAAATATTACAAAATCTCCAATAAACGAGCGATTTACATGCCCATCCATCGAATACTCTTTTTGAAAAACCATTGGCGCACCAATGTATCTACGCTGCTATTATTTACATCTCACTAGTGGCGCTCCCTTCGGATCAGATTTCCGCCGCCACTTTTCCGCGATTCATCAATCTTCGACAGGGGTTGTCGAAACATTTTTATCGAACAACGTTCATTCGAAAGATGGGAACCGAGCGACGGACAATAAAATGAACAAACTGAGGACGAGAAGGCGAGAATCGAGCGAGAATCGTATGCCGGACACTTTGATCCACGCGACGCTAGCAGAAAGCGGCACGAGACGAGGCGGAAACGGAGACGACGAGGGTGAAACGGAATCGGGAAGGAAGAGGGCTGCCATGGGCGCCCCACGCTTTTATAGCGGCCCATTTGGCGCAACAACGAGCGTGGAAAGTTCTTTTAGTGTCGGTCCACAGATTCCCCGAGCCGAAATATGCGCACGATTATGGGGTTCCGGATTATCAATTTGTTATACCGTGTTTATTATTCAAGCACCGGTTCCACGCAGATGTGCAGTTGCTTGTTGTAACGCGCTATCTATACGTTGCCGATTCCCGTTTTTACGGACGTTTGCCAAGTGTTAGAACTGCAGTAACTGTTATCGTAAATTTGTTAGGGTGTTCCTTCTTCTTATAGGGCGTCTGCTGTAATTTTATTCGCTGCGGATTCATGGTACAGCCTGTTGTTTTATCGAGTGGTTTCGTTATTCGATAAAGTTGAGTGTTGCTTTTTCTAGTTATCTTTGGCAATAAGATTTTCTTCAATCGAATCGTGTCCAGAATGTCAGCTTCCAAGATTCCATTGAATTCTATAAAAATTATTTTGATATATAATTTTATACAATTTGAATATACAATAAATTCTGACTAAACTACGTGTGCTTGGCGTTGTATGTTCGAAGAAAAACTTCACACGCATCAAACTAATATTCTGACATTTTTACTGAATTAATTTAGAACAGCAGGAATTTAAATCGACGTGTCTGGCAACAAGAACGCGGAAGAAATCTCCCCTCTGATACGAGTCGCTGAAACTTTTCCATTCCACTTTGTACAGCATTGTAGAGCAGCTGATAAGAAGAGCTCACGAGGATTTACGTCGAAGGATTGAACTATCGTTCGATTTTATGACCGAACCAACTACCCTGGCCTTCTGTTTTCGACGATTCAGCCACCCATGATCTTTCCAAATTTAGAAAAATCGAATTTCACAGAAACCATCGTCTTCCTTTCTCTGCTATAACGAAACGAGTATTATCATTTTGACTTAAATCAAATTACTATATTTTCTTACTTGTTTCTTTAATTACGTGTTCAACAACTTCTGAAGAAATTCTGAAGTATGTTCTTTTTCAAACGTGTGCTTTATCCCTCGGTTAAATACGTTCTACGTGATATCATAGTCTTAAGAACACCCCTCTGCTTCCCTTTCATCTTTCTTCTTTTTCTCTTTCGTCGAGCAAACGCAGTGGCTTCTAAGGAGCTTGCTGGCTGGGATTTCCTAGGAGAGTTATCTTTAATTCGCCGCGGATTTACTTGCCAATGAATCTTTAAATTAGATGCTCCTCTCTCTTTCACTGGTGCTTTCCTCTTTCCGAGACTCCTAATCGTTCAATCACCTTTATCACCGAATCGACTGGAACCTCGGCTACCTTCTTTCGCCAATATCTCTTCCCTTCGATTTCACGTGCTTCTTATTTCGATGCTGATTTTCCTGTAAGTCTACTGGTTACGTACAGTGCACTATCAATCTCTTAACATATTTATTTTGTGTGTGATTTTCAACAAAATTTCATTGATGAACATTTTTATCTTCATCGATCCTAAAAGAAGAAAAGAATTTCTACTTATTTGGATGTTGATTTCCCTGTAAGTATACTGGTTACGTGCAGTGCACTGTCAGTCTCCTAACATATTTATTTTGTGTGTAATTTTCAACAAAATTTCATTGATGAACATTTTTATCTTCATCGATCCTAAAAGAAGAAAAGAATTTCTACTTATTTGGATGTTGATTTCTCTGTAAGTCTACTGGTTACGTGCAGTGCACTGTCAGTCTCTTAACATATTTATTTTGTGTGTGATTTTCAACAAAATTTCATTGATGAACATTTTTATCTTCATCGACGCTAAAAGAAGAAAAGAATTTCTACTCATTTCGATGCTTATTTCCCTGTAAGTCTACTGGTTACAATTCCACCTAATGACAAAATTCGCAATTACTTAGTTGCCAACCTAATATAATAGCACCGATCCTAAACGTCATACTTCTTTTCTAACCTCAAATTTAAGAAAAGTCCTCAATCATCGTACGCGAGATTTAAACTCTAAAACTTCCAAATGTCCTTCTTCCTTTTCAATCTCAAATTTCCTTTCATCATACGTAATCATAGAAACATCCTTCCTCGCTTTCGATCTGAAATCTAAAAACTAAACTTGGACACTAAACCCATAATCCCAGCTGCGAATAGAAATCTGCTCTGCCTTTCGGACATTTTAAATTTACAAAAAACATCCGCCTCCATCTCATCGTCAACTATCACAACCCCAACCGAATATTCACAAACACCAATCCATCCGCCAGGAAATCTTCATCGGAAAATTTCAATTAGAAGCCTCACCGGCTGTTCCTGGAAGACGAGGCACGTTCTCTTCTCAAGACAACCCTAGTTTGCCTTCCGTGTGCGTCACCGCGCTCGCATTAAATTCCAATCTGTAACATCGACGTGCGTTCGTTTCCACGCTTTAGGCTACGTTCGAAGGAAATGGAAGGGTGGACGACGTCTGATTAGACGAGTTATTCGGCTGGGGGCGCGAGAGGAGCCGGCAACCGATGATGGTTTGCTCGGTAATTCTTGCCGGATCCATGGCTGACAAAAAAGGCCACGGATCCAACGGTGTTTTTCACGATGGCTTGTTCGAGGCGTCTCATCAGTCACGTCGCCGGCTAGCAAAGCGGAGGCGCCAGCCCACAAGACTCTCCTTCGAAACGCCGATGTGTCAATTAATCCCTGCATCCCCCGGGATACGACTAGGCTAGAGGCTGGATTATCATTACCCTCCTTGCTATCTGCTTCCAAGGATGTGCCACCCTGCCGATGAGACACGGTATCTTCCTCCTGCGCCGACGGAGATGTCTTCGTGGCAAGCAGACAAGCTACTCGTCGTCACCCCTTTTGCAATTAATATCGTCGCGATACTCGCCATGTTCACGCGATTGTTCCGTGGCTTATTCGAGTGTCGTGTGATAGTTTCGAAGAATCTCTTGCGATAGAATTTGACAGGAAGTGGTGTGGAGATGCTTTTGGAAAGAGTGGATTTTGATGAATGTGTATATGTTCGGTTAGTCTTCGTATGAAATGTATAATAGTTATGAGATATGATGATTAATGGAGGTGATGAAATTTTCTATGATACGGTGAATTTGAACTGATATCGGTAAATCTATGAATAGAATCGAAGAAATACACTTCGTGAGAGATCTGGTTCGTCTTAGATTGCATACATTTTTATTCTGTGCAATTTTGCGTCTTCAAATTTTCCATAGTTGTTTAACATTCATAGTTTACATATAAGTTTGTATGTTGTATAAACATGCTATATGAAGTGTGAATTTTCAAAAGCGTAATTAAATGAACGACAATCGAAGTTGTGATCCAGTTAACAACGGAAACAATCCGAAGAAACTCGATATAATTCTTTAGTTAGATTTCCAGGTAGTTAAGAGCCATAAACGCATTGCTTGACATTTCATCGCATCTTCACGATCTAACTTTGTCTTCTAATTACAAAGTCCATGACAATGAAGTACATAGAAACAATGAAAATGTACTAACGAGGGAAAGTCTGTCAGAAAGAAACGGGAAAGTGCACAGTCAAATGAGCCTCTCTGAAAGGATCAAACAGAGAGCCTTTCCCCTTACAGAAATAACAAATCTCTTTCGATTCAACTATTTGTCATTATCATAAAATCCTAACAAACTTACTTCACCTTATTTCTCAACTTTTTTCTACTACGTCACTAATTAATGAATTTTGAAATGTAACTAACCTGACTAATCAAACCTACTTGATTCTGTTCCGTTCGTAAACCATTGGACACTCCTTTGATTCTTCTAAATGTAACTAACCTGTTGTTATTTCTCTATTCAGAGGTAGAATCACAATAATTATTATTCTTTGGATAAATCTATCGCACCGTTCTGAGCCGAAAAACCTTTATCGCACTTTCTTACATGGTCTAGGGATAAAAACAAAAGAACATCCTAAACCTATCGATTAAATCTATCGATTGTCTCTAGAACTATCCTCTAGTTACTATTTATTGTAACTAGCGCATCTGCATATGGATGGCGAACACGAACTCAAGCTGTCATTTTCAACATAACCTAAGCAGAGATTCATTTCGTTCACAAAATACTACTATGACTATCTGACAGTTACAGTGTGAGATCAAATTCAACCGCTTCGTAACATTCAAAATATTTATTCATTGATAGAATAGAAGAAATTCTATTCTATTCCCAATTCTATCTGAAACTTACAATAAAGAGAATGTCATAAAAATTATTCAGCAGTATCTCGTAATCAAATTATTAATATAAAACTAAGTCAGATAAGAGAAAACCAATGCTCTAACAATATTCTATCTGAAACTTACAATGAAGAGAGTGTCATAAAAATTATTTTGCAGTATCTTGTGATCAAATTATTAATAAAGAACTACGTCAGATAAGAGGAAACCAATGCTCTAACAATATTCTATCTGAAACTTACAATGAAGAGAGTGTCATAAAAATTATTTTGCAGTATCTTGCGATCAAATTATTAATAAACAACCACGTCAGTTAAGAGAAAACCAATGCTCTAACAATATTCTATCTGAAACTTACAATGAAGAGAGTGTCATAAAAATTATTTTGCAGTATCTTGTGATCAAATTATTAATAAAGAACTACGTCAGATGAGAGAAAACCTAACCTCTAACAACATTCTACCTGAAACTTGCAATATAGAGAGTGTCGTAAAAATTATTTTGCAGTATCTTGTGATCAAATTATAAATAAAGAACTACGTCAGGTAAGAGAAAACCAACCCTCTAACGATATTATGACAAATACACTACCCTGAACATTTTGTACATTTTTACATCTTTCAAGTATTCTTTACATTTTTCCACAGCTAAATTTCCCACAAACGGGTAAAAATCAGTAGTCCACTTGTAATCGACTTCGTCTCTGCCCCAAATATTTTACATCTTAAAATTTCCACATAGGAGGTCGGGTCACCGCGAAGGGGTGTCGTCCAGCGTAACGATAAGGTCCGGCAAGAGAGGGTTGGAAGGCAAAACGCGGCCAGGGGGAGGCGAATAGAGTGACAGAGAAAGGGAGAAGAGGTAGATAGAGACGACGAAGAGAGGATCGGTGGCAGAGAGCAGGCCCCGTGAGTTATGGCCGTCCCGACGCTCTCTCCCGTTGGCCCTGGGCTCAATTTACAGATGATTCCGCGTGTTACCGCCTGGCCAACGACTGGTTAACCTTCCTGCCGAACACTTAATCTTCCGACGAGTCCCGCGACCGAATCGGCCCGCGACTTTCCACGGATAACCGAGCCGACGACAGAGCAATGGCCTCGAGATAAATGGAAACAGAACACGGTGCCTGTTTTGGCTCCGTTTGGCCCATAAACTACTGGCCACCCCTTTGATCGCGGTGGCGGTGCGCGACCTTGCGTCGAACGACCGCGTCGGGGTCCTCCGCCGTAGATTTATTGGTCCTCGATGGGACGACAATAGCCAACAAGTTGCTGGAAAATGGATCATGGTCCTACTCTGCCTCCTGTTTACGTTGATACTACGTCAACTGGACGAAATTTTACTTTTAGTAAACCAATTTACATTATTCTTTATTCGCAATTGTGATTGCGATACAGTCATTGTCATATTCTTGTGATAAGAATTTGAAATTTCTTCCGGGTCATCCTGCATTATTCAATTTTATCAATTTTGTACTGCGAAGAAGTCACTGTTATTATGTTGTTTCTTATGAATCTTGAAAATCAGGACATGTTCTGATATGGTACGTATAAATAGGTGCATCTTATGCGTAGTTCACGTAGATAAGAGACACTTGAGATTTGTTAAAAATTATATGTTAATATTGTGATATAATAATTTCAAATAATTAAAGTTTATTGGGAATAGTCGTGAAGATTGGTCCATCCAAAGCAGCGTTTATCTTTCATTTCTGCTGTAATTTCGTTTGCAGAATTTGAAGAAAGCACAGGCGGCTTTAACAACAACTTCGTTCGATGTTTCGAGAAGAAAGTACAGGGAATGGTGCGATCAAAGTGCACGTTTCGCAATTCCAATTAACCAGAAGGTCAGGATGACACAAACAATAAGTCAATTACACCGCTATCGATGCTCATTCGTAACACGATCCTTCGGAATTACAGCGTTTCCGGTTGCACAATTTGAAGACGGCGATTGGTAACAACAGAGGAAATTGCGTTAACGTCAAATACAACGTCCTCCATAACAATTTTCCCTCGGGTGTTAAACCTTTCGAACAAAGATGCCAATCAGCATGCAGCAGTTAGAATAAAGAAAATACACTGCTAACTTTGTAAGAAATTTGACAACCGTGACCACGATGCACCATACTTCATTATCATCAAACCATGGACAAATGTTGAACACAACCAGACGAAAAAGCTAATCGACGTGGACCGAAACGTCCAGTAAACCAGAACGAATGACACAGTGGTCGAAGACACCGGATTCCAAATTCTGCACAGCATGTGGACGCGATGATTCTCGTTCCGGAAGGCAATAATTCATCCTCAATTGAAAGAGTTTTCGGAAAGGCCCGCATGTGTTAGCCATCGGTCTATCGATTGTCTGTGCGGCAGGCTCACGTTTCATGGAACGATACATCATAATTTGCCGACGAATGTTTACGAATGCTTGGGAAACGCGCGGTTTTCGCACGTGACGAGGTCCAGATGCCGTCCCGTCGAGAAAAGGAGTGGCTGCTGGCTGTCATTAGCCGTCGGACAACGGGCACCCCGTGGCGAGCCGCAACGTGTCGCTGGACAGACGTTCCACATACACATGCTACAGGAATCATGGCGTTAATTGACTGGCAGTGCGGTAGCTTCATCAGTGCACTGCGGATATTTATGCAATTTTATATTTTCACCGATGTAATTAAAAAAATCATATCCGAATAGAAATTCGTTACTAATTGCTATAAATTCTCTGTTTAACATATTTTATATACAGTCGGATACAGAAATAAGCGGACAGATACTAAGGAAGTTTCATTAAATATTAATTATTATCAAATGTAACAAAAATGCAAGTATTTTAGCTAGTTCGATTAAACTTGATAGATACTTCCACTCGCTATATTTCTGTAGATTTTTGTATTCCTAAGTTTTCTAAAAGTGCATGAACATTCGCCGTATATTCACCGTTATTTGGTCGATGGTTCAATTATCCCCTGTACTGTTATGGTGACGTTTATGGGTGTTGGTAATTGCTCGGTTAAATGGAGTAGTTTTCGGTCCGATCGGAGGTTTGTTAGGGGTAACGAACGTAGGATCTAGAAGACTATTTTCACTTGTGTTTACGAGCTCTTTTCTGTAATTGATTTATACCCTACAATTGCACACCATTAAATGTCCTGTCCGAAGTGAATAGAAGGTTGATAGGAGTTGATGAATGACGGATCGCTCAACGTTCGTCCTGAACAATGACACGTTTGTTAATGTGTAAAAGGGGTAGTTTTATGTTCTAATAGCCTGATTCCTCACTCAGTCTTAGAATAATATATAACAGTTGTAATAAAGATAAGAAACTGGAGGAATATTAAGGTTAATTTTAACGCTTCTTGAGTCACAAATGAGAGATTTCTGGGGTTGTAAAGCCGCGTGGAGTAAGAATGGTAATCGTTTGCGAATATATACCAAATCCTATGGACTCGCGTTAATTGACTCAAACGTTTATCGATTCACCGCTAGGAGACTTGGACCAAACGAACCCCTGAAACGTTCTGTAGGGTCCTCGTAATTGATATTGTAACTTACATGGTACAGAGTAATCGTGACCGTCGAATTACAAGTGGGGTGCCTTTTAGACCCATTCATCTGCTTCTCAACGTTGTATTATCATGTGGGTCTCATTTAGAATTGGAATCTACTCTATTTTATCTGTTTCTCTAAAACACGCATAAACTCATACCATTGAATTACCAATGTACGTCTTCTCCTTCTTCTTTCCATTAAATAATTCAAAACCGTTGTAACAATAAATGCATCATCTTACAAGAGGGTGTCAAATCCATTCGTTTGCTTTGCGGTATTAATTAACAGTATTGGCACGATTATTTCAAATTTATGATTTCCTTCGACTAAAATCGATTTTCGTTATTCTACCTACGCAATTAAATATTCTTACAATCGAATTACCGATATACAAGCCCTGTTCTCCTACTTTGTCAATTCTTTCTCACGAAAAGCTTCAGAATCTGGTGATAACAAAAGTCCGCCATTTTCCAACATTATTTCCAATTTTCACTATTCTCACTTACTTACCTTGTTGGTTGCTTTTTCTCGTAGTCTTTTTCTCTTTCATCCACGGGTACTCGGGCACGTTGACGGACGGATCGGCGACCCCATGAGGGTCCATCATAGCGTGGTAGCCAGGATGATGGGATCCAGGGCTGATGGATCCTCCTGTTCCTGGAGAGTGTTGAAGGCTCGCGTCGCCAGCCAGCTGGGGCAACGCGGTCATGAACTCCGCCATGGAGGGTTGGCTGTTGATGAAGCCTGTCTCCGCGGAGCCGCATGTTGGATCCATGGCTGGGTGATGGGTCCCGTGCGGGGGCAGCCCGGCCGGGGCACCTGCCCCCGCGGCCACCGTGGCCAGCCAGAAGCCACCCCCTCCGTCGTTCGCCAGGACGGGTGTCGTCGGCCTCGTCTTCACGCTCGCGATCTCCTCGCCCGCGTGGACCAACGCCTCGAGCTGCCTTCCGGTTGGCTGCACGCTGCCGGAACCGTAAAGCTGCGTTGGGTCCTCGCGGCTCTCTTGCGGATGTGACGACAATTGTTGATTGCCTTGCATAGACGAGGATGCACTGTTTTTTATGTTCTTCCTTTTAAGATAACAGGATAGTTTGGTTGCGCAATATTTGTATAGTATTTATAGTCTCTATCTCCACTGTAACTGACGAGCCTAGTCGAGCTGTGCCATCAGAAACACGAGAATGATATTACATCCTGAAAGAATCCTTCGCACTGCAGTTTAAGCATACACCACAAGTCATAATCGCGTGTTCACTTAGCACGAGGAATATATCGTACCGGCAACGAAAACAGAAGGACCTTGGCCAGGTCCAACCCGTCGTTCACGACAGCTGCTTGCACTTGGTGCATTCACCGGGCCATTTCTCTGTTGAGTTCACTGCAGATCGAAGCACGACGGCACACAGAAAACTCACCCCGTAGGTACCACACCTCGTAGTATCACAAAACCTGGTCCGTACGGGTGAACCACATAACGCGGAAGCACACTTTCACAGAGCAAATCGCTGCTTCGATAAACAGACGTTACTCTAAATCGGCAGCACTGAGACTGGCGCGCACTCGATCGCGTCCCGATCGGCCGGAACCCAGGCAGGTAGGCAAGCAGGTAGGCAAGCAGGCAGGCAGGCAGGCAGGCTGGCTGGCTGGCTGGCTGGCTAGGCAGGCGAGCCAGTGAACGCAATGTACACTTGCCGAGTGACGTGATGGAGGAGGAGAAAGAAGCGGAGGTGGAGGGGTTCGAGAAGGGTAACCGGAGAGGTGAACTGTAGTCGAGAGAGGAGAGAGAGAGAGTGAGAACGAGTGAGGGAGGAAGGGGGAGAGGCAGATGGAGAGTGGAACAGAGAGCGAAATGGAGGGAGAAAAAGGATAGGTAGGAGTCGCCTTGGAGGATCGAGTTCGATGGTGGCGGAAGCAAAGGGTACACCAGGTATCTGGAGGGGGCAAGAGAAGTTGCGGAGAGAGAGACTCTCTCGGTGACTTCCACTCGAGGCTGGCACCCTGACGAATTCCACTGCGGCCTTTTTCGCTTCTCCAATGTTCTCCGTGGCGTGTCTCTGTTGTTACTGCTGTCTCGTTTCCTCCGTGGGGCAGGGGGGCCTCGGCGGTTGGTGGCCCAAGGGTTCTTCGCGTCGTCGAGCGTCGACTCTTTCTCGTCGCTGTGTGCCACCGTGCTTGTGGGAGAGACACGTGACCGGGTGCTAGTAGAACGGATCGACCAATGGGGTGGCGGTATCGCGGCGGCGGAGGCACAGCCCTCCGGCGTCGTAGGCGGGCTGGCCGTATCGAGGTCCGAGGGCACGGAACCGCCAGGGTACAACGAACAGACACTGCGTAGCTGTACCTCTCTGCTCGCCTGGACGCGGCAGTGTGGCCGACCGACTCTCTGCTGTTCGCTGCCACGACCACGAGGCCGACTTGGGCGGTCATGGATTCCGGCGCAACTGTGGGCGGGACGCGCGAGCGCGCCACTTCCGACGACACGCGACGTGGAGGGGAAATTATCACGTGCTCGACCACGCGGTTCCACTTCCTTCGAGGGAACGGCCGACGAAAAGGTAAAGATCCGACTGTCGAAGGATGGCCATCGGGTCTTCTTCGTTCCGTGAAATGGATTCTTGGCATGCGGATGAGTATTGTGAGTGGTAAAGGTTGTGGGACGTTTCGCAATATGTTTCTCCGAAAGAATTTCATGTGATTTTTCCACATTCGAACGTCATTTCCATCGTAAGAATCTGATTCTCGCGTCGAGTGATCGGAGTAGTTTCATGCAAATGATTTATCAACTATGAACTTTTTACTTTGTTTCCAGTTTATATGTTTCACAAGACAAGCGGTACAATTGTTTCGTGAATTCGTGGCAGGATAACTGTGCTACTGCAGCAATAATGTTCTAAATGTGTCGAGGCTTTGGCCTAACCTAACCTCTAATCTAAGTAAGCGACGACCTTTTTTCTTTCCTTAACCGCAACAGTTTATCGTTTCATTACTTGTGCACCGTTCCAATGATCGGCCAATTGCTATATTTGCTCCTGGCCTTGAGCATCCGTCGCTATCTGTAGTACCTTACTTTTATTTTAATTACACCCTTCTCTTTCCATCAAGTCTTTCCCATCTTTTTTTCCTTCTCTTTCACTTATTACTTATTCTCCCGTCTTTATTCGTTCGCCTGTAATGCCAATTCTTTTGGAAAATAGCCCAAATAGCCAGCGGTTTTTGGTAAAATGGATTTAACAAGTCCAATTTTTTACTTGTCTGTCTTCGTATTTCCCGAAACAAGGACGAGGGATAATTTCTCGTACAACAACTATGAGTTCTATTTCACAATGGTACAATTTGAATAGAAAATAATCATAGGGAGAAACTTATGGAAAACAGTCCATCGAGAATTTGGAATGCGATCGTCTGACGTTTAACACTGTGAAAACATTGCTGTAATCGCTAAAAGTGGCGAGAAAATCGTTGAGAATTTTACGAGGGCAGTAAATTCGATAGTAGATTGAGGGATGGAACGGTGTGGATTCGACGTTGTCGCCACGGTTTCCGGCCGCTGGGGGCACCGGCTGGTGTTACGGCGACTTGCCATGGGGCAGTTTTGATGACAGATTACCCTGATCCGCTTTGTGGAGAAGCTCTCATTTAGACAGCCGGTTTGATCGAAAACTTTGCCACCGTTTTGCAGGAACAAAAAATTCGTGCCACTACCCTCGTTGCACGATGCAGCCTACAATGTAGATGAATTGCTTGCTACTTCCTTTTTTTTCTCTGCTTCTGCTGCGTTAAAGATACCATGGAATAATATGCGTTTTCTCGGGGTGGAGCAGAACATACTGCAAATTCAGGTAGCAGGAAAAAAAGATGATAGATGGCAGTTTCTACTCTTCCTAACCTAATTTCACGACTGTGTCATCAAACCTTCTACTGCAAACAAATAAATATTTCAAAATTTCAATCCCAGTAAAATCTACCCTTCCAATTAATCTTCCAGATATTAAAGAAATTTCATTTTATCATTAGATTGTAAATCTCCAGAGATCGTCGTATATTTATTGTAAATAAGCAGTTGTCCAGAATATAGATGCTTGTGTACTCGAAAAATCTAACCTATGAAACGTATGCTTTGAATATGTATCGAGATGTATGCAGCAGCGGGTTAGAATCGGGAATTTTCGGCACGGAGAGAGCGAGAAAGAGTGAGATTGAAAGGGCGACAGCCGAGTCGTAACGCGAACGAGGGCGCGGATGGCTCAGAGCGGAGAAGGAGAGCGAGAGAGCGCGAGAGAGAGGCGAGCAGCCGCCACATCTGCCGCCAGATTTAACTATACATTACAGACACACGATATGTCAAAGTCCTATACTTCATATCGACTCCGCCATTTATTAAAAGTTTCATCGCGCGCACCGTGCCGCTCCGTTTCGACCCCTTCTTTCTGCTGCGCACCGAAAGAATATAGCAAGGATGCTCGAAATATAGGAACGAAAAGTTCTCCAAAGGAGGAATACGGCCGAGGATGCAAGGGGTGGCGGATCTCCGAGTCTCCCGGGACCCGAAGGATCTTTCTTCTTCTGATCGATTCGAAACTCTGATTCCTTATGTGCGTCGATACCTCGCTTCGTAAAACGGTGCTTTATATCTTATATGGCATTTTTAAATTACATATATTTTATTGTTTGTTGGAGGTAGTAGCTGATGAATGTCTTTTTTTTATTTGAATTATCCTGTTTCAAGCGTGGCCTTATATTTATGTCCTTTTTAATCCCGTGCCGTATAATATCGAGGCACAGATTGTGGTGGGTTATGGTAGGTTGTGAGTGTTTGTGTTAAATTTATGTACAATATTTTAATATTTAGTTGCAAACCGTGTATTAGAGTAGTACGTAAAATAGATGTAGAATTAAACAAATTCTTAGATAGTGGAATAATTGCGAATATTTTTTACCGTGATTCAAGAAGGTCCATCTTATTGCCAAGGTTCTTTTTCTTTTTGAAAACGTAGATCGAAAAGAATTTTCATCGACACCGTTCCGCCATTCTATTTCAGCTGAGAAATTTCCTCTTTTTTCGCAGTAACGCCGCGTGCTCGAATCCACGAACGTTCGCGCTTATCTTATCTCGGGCAAGCTTAATACTAGAAAAATGGGAGATTCCAAGCGAGGCCCCTTTTTACGGTACTGGAATTTCTGTCTGTCAGTTCTCTCCGTTTCCTCCGGCTGCCACCGATTGCGAAATGAAGTTTTATATTAAGCTTCGACTTTCCTCTTTCTTCTTTTCTTTTCCTTTCTTCGTCTTCTCCCTTCCTCGGCTCTCGCGCTCGCTCATCCCCTTCGCCCCTCTTTTTTCCCGACCTCTTCCACTCTGCTCCTCGCACCCCTTATATATTTACGTACCGATAGATCGTTATGTCGGCGTTTGCATATATATTGACACCGCCATACCTTCCGCCAAGATGCCTAATATATAGGCTATCGAGTGGCATAAAGAGACCCATGTACTATGTTCAAGCAGCTTTTTCAATAGGTTTGCGTACTGAGAACCTTGTACTCTGAAACTATTTTGCGTACATGCAATTTCATTTCGATATTGTTTCGTTTATCTACTCACTTTTGAATTTTTCCAACTCGTTTCCTGAAGAATCGACTTTTTAGTGATTGATATTTTAGTTCACTTTTGCCATAAAATTCTTCCTGAGAAGCTTGAATATTTTAAATTTGAGATTGTTTTGAATTTGCGTTTGTTGAAAATGACAACGTGAGTTCGTGCTCGCCATCTATATGCAGACGCGCGCTAGTTACAAGAAATAGTAACGTGAAGATAGTACTAGATACAATCGATACAATCGATTTAAGATCTTTTGTTTTTATCCCTAGAATGTGCAATAAAGTTTTTTTTATTGTGCTATGTTACTATATAGCTATTGTGATCCTACCTCTGAATAAAGAAATAACAACAGGGTTATTATTTTATTTTATTTTATTTATTTATTTCAGTGTTTACTTATTATATCTATTAAATTGACAATTCCAATTTTAGATTATTTTATTTCTTTACGACAATTAGTAATTAATTATGAATTATTAAGGACAGAGTCGGATGCTTTGTTTCAAGTTAGCCGGCATCATGATGGTCGGTCATAAAAGACAGTTTTCAATGTGGTTCACATCCGCCATTAAAAATAAACCATCTTTCGTCGCCATTTTAGCATGGTCTGCCAGCGGGGTTCGATCTGTCAATCACCGGATCGCTGAAACGAGTCCTCTCCGCAAGGGAAACTTTCGCCCTTCGTTCACGAAACACGACTCCCCGCCATCCTTTCTAACTTTTTCCTCTTCGACATTCGAAGTAAAAGCGAACTCGTTAAAGACTCCAAATAAAATTGTCCTTTTTTCTCTATCCCTCCTTTCTCGCTCGTAGGCCGCAGCAAACGTTTCAGTTGCTCTCCACGTCCGAACTTCGTGGAATTGTCATTGCTTTCCCTTTGAGGGTGCACGGCCAGTGCGTTTTAATTATCGTACGTGAGTTTGTGAATAAGCGTTAAAAATGTTCAAATTAAATAGAATCGTATACCATGTTTCTTCTATACCTCATTTTCTAAAATTACGTGGCTTTTATCGTCGATGAGTAACGTTTTGAAAATTGTAATTAGTATACGACTGAAACAACAGACCTTAATCTTTATCTTATCCTTAATCCTTGTCCGTCGTTAACATAAGGAACGAGTACAAAAGTCCAAGTTACATGGAAAACGACCCACTAATTACTTTGAGCATTAAATATCTTGTAGACATATATCCATTATTTCCAAAGTGCACTTTGTACGTCATCGAGTAATAATGTTTCACCTTGTATAAGGTACATTAGGTTTGTTACATTTTCCTATACTGCTGGATACAATTAGAGAATTGCAATTACCAATGGTTCTATTGTATCTATTAAACGAATGGAAGACAGGATGCCCTATAAGCTTGATAGATTGATATGATTTTGGTTTAACCCTTTGAGCGCTGCGTTATCCGATGTTAAACGTGCGCCATGGACGGCCCATTCTTTACGAAGAAGCACACAGTGGGCTGGGTATTTTTTACGAAAGAGCGCAAGTTGAGCAGACTAAATTTTCATTGTAAAATATATTGATTGTGACTAAAATAAATTATACAGTGACCTGAGAAGCCTCAATAACCGTTTACTTCATTAAGCAATGATAACACGAACAATATCAAAGTTTGAAATTACATCTTTTAAATTGAAAATTGAATAATTTCGTATTGCATGGTAAATCTCAAAGCAGAGTTCGATACATAAGCCAATGTTACATTTTTGCATTGGTAACGCGAGTCAGTCCTGTGATTATGTTTAGTGCAAACAGCGCATCTTCGTCTTGAAGAATGTTTATTATTTTCTTTAGTTACGCAGGATGTAGGCAAATGCATCTCCGTTAACCGAAATGGAAGGTCGTCCGAATGAACTCTTCCTCCTTTAGCCTCCACTCTGCGTGGTGGGTATTTTTGCAAAATATCTTTTACGAGAAGCAGATGAAAATTTTCAAACGTTCCAGTTTTATTATTAGCGCTTTTGTAAAGAATATATGCGTTATATATAGCGAGGTCTAAGAGGTGGAAAAAATATTTTTTATACCATTTTGTGCTTTTTCGAACGCAGCGGAGTGAACTGAAAATCATATCGATTTTATCAATTGCGCCCATCAAGGCATTGTAGTCCGCTACACGCTTTGCTTTTCGCTTTGGTTTGCCAGTTTGATAATTAATTTTTTTCGTTTCAACGCAATCATCAGAATGTCAGGTGGATAACATCCATACGTCTTCTTTATCACGCCACTTTTAGCCTAAATTGAATGGTTGTGTGAGAACGCATGTATTAAAATATTAAAAAAGAGTATGTATAATATTATAAAATTAAAAGGTACTTACAATGTAGCAATAGTAAATTATATTAAACAGTTTGGAAAGTATCCACATCAGTAATAAATTATACAACGTAATTTCCCGTGTAATTGCCTGGAAATTTCGATTGCAAATTTTCCTAAAATACGGTGCAACGTCGAGCAGCTACCATGAATCGTCAGGTCACGAGAAATCTTTGTCAGTAGGGTTGCAAGGAGAAACTGTGGCGAAACTCGGGCAGAAACGTCTAGTCGCGCCGCGTATCAGCGGTGGCCAGGATATAAGCAAATTAAACATGCATAATTAAAACGAAATAGCGACGTTCCTTGCGTGGCGCGTTGGCGGGGCACGGAGGACCTAAGGCGAGGAAGGTCCTCGTAGCAACATCTGGCCGCTATGAAGTATAAAGAGGCATGCGATATCATCCGCAGTGAATGCTTAATTAAAACCTCAGACTCTGGCACCGAGCTTCCCCTAGTCGCTCGCTAATCGCAAGAACTGCCACTCCCGTTCAACCGGGATCCTCCTCTGTCTTTCTGTCTCTCGTCTTCGTCCTTCCATCGCGAGTTTTCCTCTCTTTTCCATGCCAGACTTCGTCGATTGGGTATACGAGCTTCGATTTCCAAGCTGAAATTGAGAAAAACGGTTGGTTGGTGACGTTAGCAGCCTCGTTTACAATGCTGTCTAGAGGCTTTGATTTAGCGACATGAGTTTTACTTGATTCTAATGCAGAATATATTTGTTTAGAATTCAGAATTCTTATTTCAGATTCGTTCAGAATGTTTATAAAAATCTTTGCTTGTGATAGAATACAAATAGAAATTCATTTCATCCTCTGAATGCCACAAGTTAATATTTCACTTTATATATTTTGACTATTATACGCATTTCATATATTTCTACATATTTCAATTTCTCATAACCTCATAAATGTCCGCAATCTACTTATATTATCCACGTAATCACCACTCCCAAATAAATTGTCATATTAATGAGGTGGTTAATTATACGTGTTGGTTTATTAAAGAGATCAGTTATAAAATAATAATAAATAGACGATTATATTAAAATCAGAGATAGTGTATGTCCTAATCGTCGCTCGCTCAATGCTACTCTTCAACTATACGCTCGTTATTCGATTGTATCACTCGCTATACTGATCGTACTAGAAAGCGCGTTCATCTATTAGGTTGGCAATTAAGTAATTACGGATTTTGTCATTAGTGGTATTGAGTTGCCTACCCAACATTTGTATCGACCGATGGTATCAGAAAAAGTTCGAAAGTAATTTCGGTTGACGATTACAAATAACGGCGATAATATTTTGTCCGCAGTTCGTTTACCTTTGAACGCAGCAAACCAAAACAGCGTTGCCACTCTAAGGCACAGCAATACGAGTCTCTGGCGACTCGAATCTTCCATTGACTCATGTGCCACTACATTAACATTCTTGTAAAGATCGTCGATCGACGATAGAGCCATCGATTCAGCAAGTTTCATGGTTCCTCATTGGAAAAAAAAAACGGTCTACCGGAGAATCTTCTCAGGGGTGACTGTTACAAAAGAGAGAGGGATCTCCCCGCGAGAACGCCACCCTGGAACAAATCTACCCCGGAGGTATACAGGGCAGGTCTAGGGCCGACACTTGGCGCAAATTGCCCCAGTAAGTGTAGTGCATTAATCTTTGGTTTGGTTTGCTCTCGGCCACCGCGTGTGTTGCGGTGGCCGCGTTCCTCTCGTAAACCCTCGACACGCCGCACATCCTGAAACCTTTTTGGTATTTCTCTTGCCACCACGCGCGTGTCGCCTCGTTCGTTTCTAACTGTGACCAGCTAGTTCCTCATAAGTGCTACGTGCACGCTGATGAGACATCGATGATGGTGTTTCCAACTTCATCTTCAATTTCCCCAAATCACTTTTATTGCACGAGGTTAATGTAGGGGTTCTGGTTGTCGGTACTTGTTGAGAAGCGGTCGAAGGGTGAGATGGAATTGTGTTATTCGTATTTAGATTCGATGATTTACCTTACACGACGTGAACTTAATTGATACTTCAATTTTTGAGAATTTTCTTCTAATTAAGTTTTATCCTATTCGATGTGAATTTAATTCACACTGCAAGTTAATTCCATTCACATTTCATTCCAATCAAATTTCTATTTTTCTTCGTGAAAAGTTTCAATTTTCTCTCACTTGCATTAACATTTCCAGAAAGTTCGAATTAAGATAACTAAAATAACGAATTGAGTTAATTAACAAATTAAGAATGAAGATAAAACGTTTGCAAAACTGAACTTATTCAGAAACAAATGCTGCCACGAGATTGCAGAATGTTTCCTTGCTACTTACCCCTCTGTACAGTTTTCAACCCGTTCTTCAGTGGTCACTGAATCCCTTGAAACCCTTTTGTCCTTAACCGGCCACCTTAACCGTAACGTGCGCGCACTTGTCGCTTGGAGGAACGTAACCGGAGACTGGTGTTGCGTAATGCGAATACCGTGTCGCATTCCCGGAACTCGAGAACCCGAGAAACCCTTCTTTATTCGATTAAATAAATTGCGAGCGATTACGTCGACCAGGCTCCAGCTAATGGAACTCGATAGCCAGTGATGAGCAAGGGTAATTAATGGTGTCGATTCAATACCGTTTTGTATTTATTTTTCGCAATTATTTCTTTGTTGTTTTCCTTTTTCTTCGTATTGGGTTGGAATGGTTGGATTGGATTTTGTCAATACCACCTAATGACAAAATCCACAATCACTTAGTTGCCAACCCGATAATCTGAATAATTCTTCGAAAACGTATTTTTTTCATTTCTGTCAATTGAACAATTCATTGAAAATAAATCAATGATATAAGTGACAAGTCTTCGATTCGATTCTGATAGGAAACATTTATTCAGGATTCATTGCAGCATAGAAATCATTACGTTTCGAACAATAACATAACCTTACTGTAATAAAGACTCGGAAGATAGGCATATCGTTTCTTTCGTTTCATAAGGAAATAATAGACGCACGTTTTTTGTTTTATATTATTTTGTCGAACTACGTACGATCCATTTTGCTCTGTTGAGATAAACACCGCGACGTTTCACAGACCTGGTTTCACGTTTGTATGAAGATGCACTGTTGTAAAAAACACGTTTGCGAAAGAAAGACACTTTTCGGACAACCTAATAGATTACTTTGCATAAAGTCTCTGAAAATTGACGACGATGTATGACAATTTCTGCATTTTGGGGAAATTTAAACGCTCAGAATAGTTCGTAGGTTGTTTAAGAATTCATGCAAGCATAGTTCGAAGCGGTACGATTAGCAAGTTCCGTCGATTGCAACGTGCTGTTCGAGACACGAATGAAAGTGGTGTACCGGGCTATCAGAAAGTGCGGTGGGGGCTGCTTGATATTAGGCGAAATCACTCGCCGGTCTATCCACGTTGGTGTTCCCAGATTGCAATATAATGACGTCGTAAGTCGACGAATAATTGTGGAAATTTGTATATTCAGCCCGCGGGACTCGCTGTGGCCTCGATAATCCGTTCCTCGAATCCAATGAATCCTTTATGCCGCGACTGAACCAACCCGCACTTGGCTTGCATGATCCTTCCATGGAAATGTATTTCGCGTTCTGCGGGACACTAGCCAATTTCCTTTGCAATCAACGGCTAGAATTGCAAATTTTAGGTTGTAGCGTATGAAATGACCAATTTTTAGAGATTCATGCTTCATTGGAGATCAGAAAGGAATAGAATGCGTGTATGTATATATATATATATATATATATATACAAATACTAAAAAATTAAAGCCCAACGTAACTAATTTGAAATTTAGGAAAGGTGATTATTGAGATAAATGTTAGGTTGGTATGATCACTAGTTCCTACATGCAGAGTTGGTAGGACTACTAACGATGCTCTTCTGTTTTTCCGTTTCGCCATGTGTTCTTTTATCTGAGTATCCGGTGTCTTATAATGGCTGTACGTGGTGGTGAAATACAGAGTAACAAAACTAATTTGTGTGCATCAAATAAATATCGAACCCTAAACCTATTAAATAACAGTGACTACAATTCTTGTTTCTAATTTCTCGTTATTTTTAACACTTTGATTGCCACGTCGAAATCACATGTTTCGCTCAGGACGCCACGGACGGCTATAGCTTTCTTAAATGTGAAAATCGCCTGCCAATTGTATTTGGATTTCCGCATCGATTTCGTAAGAAGCAACGTGCTTTCGTGGTTTATGAAAAGGATTTGAGGAAAGCGGATATAAAAGGACAAAGGTACTGCTTTAGTAATTATCGGTTGCTCTAATTTTAGACAATATTATGCCTGTCTTGTTGACGTATTCGTATACCGGGTCTTGCTTAAATTCGGCATCAAACTTACCTACAAAGTATCTGTGAGAATATCTTGAAGATAATTTTAAAGCCATCAATTCAATTTTGCGTCAATATCTATTTCTTATATTATGTGTATGATGTTTTAAGCGACATCAAGACGAATTGAAGATAACTTTGCAATGATGTCGTATGTAGCGTTAGTAACTTTTCAAAATCTTCAGTAGCAATAGAAATAATTCAACACTTTGAAATCACATGTTTCGCTGAGGACGTCACGAGAGTATTTTTATTCTTCGAAGCATAGAATGGCAAAATAATAATAAACTGATGATGTAAGACAACATTCTTTCACAATAGACCGTTTATCTTATTGGTGATCACGGGTGACCACTGTGGTGCCTTGCTAACAGTTGATAGCGACATATTGTAACAAGGTTTCGTTTATTTCAACAAACCATTCGCATTCGTCGTTTCGTCGTAAGCAAAACGTGCAGAATATATTGTTGAAACGTGTAGAAGATATTAGTAAACAGTATTTGCTGATTCTATATATAAGAGTAAGGTATGTTCACACTTCTAACCTCAATTATGTGATTATAAAGCAGCATTTACAATTATTTTCTAAGGTGTGTTTATAATAATATTCGTAGATTACACCTCAATGGGGTACTTTTTATTTCAAAGTAGCTTCTATTTATCGGTTATTTAATTTTCATTCAATTTTTAGAATTGTAAGAAGTTCAAGCTTTCCGGTCACTAATGATCACCGTGGCGTCACAGGAGAAACCGTGGATATCACAATAATAAATTAGTTTACTGTGAGCAATATAAATAATAAAAATAATAATATACATAAATACACATAAGATTATCGCTCAGAAAAATAGACGTAGGTCAGCTACTTCATAATAAGCGTGCTCAACTGTGAATAAATTTCATCCGCAACGGTAAAAAGATTTGGGCGGCTATTTGCCGACACTCGTCCGCAAAGGGATATTGTACATAGTTACAAAGTTGTTGATCATTCAAAGTTTTTAAGAGAACTATAAAATAAGACCATTGAAGGAAAAATAATAAAGAAGTATCATAAAATTTTGAAGTAAGTTATGACATAGAAAAAAAACGTGTCTACGTGATATTCATAGGTATTAACAAGAGTGTATATTTCTTTCAGCACTACCAATTTACTGCTTATTATTACCAAAGACACTTGGATAAACAATTACTTACTTATCGAACCAAAATCCAAAGTATTATATTTCTCCTTCGTTTTCGTCCATCGCAGTCGGCCACCCTCGAACAGTCGTTTTCCAAATCGATTGTCAGATACACGCAATCATGATTCGTGTTCGCGCGTTTAGGTGTATCAAGTTATCCATGCGCGGCCCCAGCAGTGCGGCTCTACTTTAGTCGTCTCATCATCCCTTCATGGAGCTTGGTGACTTGCACGCTCGTGACTTGGCATCAGGGTCGGCGTCGATATATCGCCCCCTGGTCGACGCGTTCACGTTGCTCACCCGATTCACGGGTCCATTTGTCCATGCTTTGGAAAATAAAATCGCCAATCGTGGAATGTAGTTTCCTAGTCTTGCTCTGTTCAACTTGAGATTTCGCCAAGTGGAATAAAATTGATGTAAGTATGTGATAAGAGTAAAGTATAAATAAAGATAGACAAAGAATGTAAATATATAAATGAAAGCTAGGGAAATTCATGTAAAAGGATTAAGATTTACACATATTTAACCATCGTTTGCACATAGAATTAAGTTTAACGAGCGGTTTTATGGCTAGTTTCTGAAAATTGTATAGAAAGCCTACAAACAGGTTGGCCAAAGTAGAGTACTCCTTATTACATTTAACACGCTTTTTACGCTAATAAATAGACTATGGATATTTATGCAAATTCATATTTTCATGCGCATAATTCAAAAGATGAAATCTAGATAGAAACTCTACCTGATAGATGTGAGATTTCATCTAGCAGAAATTATTATAAAAGAAATAATTATTACTAAACTTGAATCTCCCAATGGATTTAAAGTAACTGTTAATATGCCAGAATTAAATGACTACTTTTTGATAATAAATAATTAAACAATAAGAAATTAAACCCAAACCGTCTCGTCCTAATAATAAAGTTAATGTATTAGATCTTAAAATAAAGAAATTATTGATATTAAAAATAACAATATTAAATAATAGAATCGATTAATCAATTATTCATTATTTAAATCCTATATATTAAAATTGGTCAACTAATTAATATTGCCAAAAACGTAAATATTATTAACTTAAAACTAATTACTAAAATAAAATTAAACTGTATTGAATTTAACCTAAAAATTAATCATTCAAATACATATACTTTATTATTAATTAATAAAATATATAAACCAAAAACATACAGAAAGTACTATTCTTATATATTTTTACATATTACGTGCATTTTTATACCTTCAGATTTTCCTGCATATAAAATACATATTCGTAAACAAAATGGATTTGTATAAATACATTTGGATATACAACCAGTCACTGACCAGGTAACGTCTTGGACGAGAAACAAGGTAGAACGAAGGCGTACAAAAGTTTGGCGAAGATGGTCGATCGACGTTGGCACAAATTACCTCTTTAACGAAAGGTTACCAATTCCTCTTGCTGGAGGATCGAACCGGAGGAGGAAAGATGGAGTGGTCCCAGGGGGTGAGGGCGAGCCTCCTGGAGGAAGGTTACGTGGTGTTTGGCCCTCGCCACTGCCGTCTTCCACGTCGTGACGTCCACGAGGCGGGCCAAGTGACAAATAGATGTACGCGGCGACCGCACGATTTACTCCTTGCGAAGGGATAAAAGCTTCCTGACAAAATCCTGCTGTGACAGCGGATCCCGCCGTCCCGACCGTGTTGCTTCTCTCCCGCGACTAATCGTCCCGCAAAAAAGTTTACGACTCGAACTTCCATCTGGGACAAAAACCGCTCTGACTTTCCGCCGGGAGTTTCAACTGGTGCAGTTGTCCTTTTCTCTCTAGTGTATGGTGAATAGAGAATTATAGAATGTTGAGAAGATAGTATTTTAGACTGAAGTTATGCAGAATGAAATTTTAGTTTAGGCCAGGTAAATACAGTGAGTCGCGAAAGTCTTCGCCACGTCTTATAAGGAGGTTATTTTAGTTCAAATAAAGTAGATATCGATGGACAGTAAGAAAATGTGTAAGGCATCTAAGCACTGTATTTCTTTGTTAACATATAAATACAGAATAGAACTGTTTTTGATCGTTTTGAAATATTGGCTTGGCAACTAAGTGATTGCAATCACTTAGTTGCTAACCTAATAGAATGTACTAACTTAGCAGTTAAATCTTGCAACATTTTATGCGAAGGAAAATGGTTTTTTTATGATATACAAGAAGACTTTTATGACCAATTTTATAAATATTAATTTAGAAAGAATTTTATTTTAGTGCAACAAAAAACTTACAAAACTTGTTTTCAATTTCAGTTTTAGTCCTAATGAAAATTTCAAAACCATCTGTGCACCATGAACCAGTTCTTTATAATTCTCTATAATATTTTTCAACTGATCTGGAGCTCCATTTTAATCTACAAATTCTCGCATTGAACGACTGGTCGGTTTGACGAAGTAACAACGGCGGCCCGATTAACAGGAGCGTTTCCCATTTTCTAAATAAGTCTCACAGGGTTTCTTCCTGCACGGCGATAAGTTTCCAGCTGTTCTCTCTCCAGCCAACACAACGGCATGAAGGACCGGGCGTCTCCTTCCGGCACTCCTGCTGGCTCTATCTCGCCTGCTCACCCTTCCCCAATCCACTCTCATTATTCCGAGGAAATTAAATATGTCACCTGATTCTTAAAGTTAATTGAACTTCGGCCGTAGCTCGAATCGGCCCGGCCGGCTTCTAATTCATTAGGATAATGTATTTGGGGCCACATTTAGGATAAACTCTGCTCTGTTTCATCAAGGACAAGGATGTGTTGTTTAACATAATCTTAGGATCCATTTTTGTATCGTGCAACGCACTGAAGTTTACATTTAGCTCCTTGAAGCTACTCAAAGATTAGTCAGTGTTAGTTTCATATTCTGTTGAGGTTGACTGATGGGTGAATTTGTAATAGAAAAATATATTGAAACAAGTATAGGTCAAGTATAAGTACAGACATATGAGGTCAAAATCAAATAAATTGTTATCATTATTTATTAATTTAATACATGATATTGTTGAGATTGGCTGATAGAGGAACCAGTGGATGAATTTGTAATAGAAAAATATATTGAAATAAGTATAATTACAGGTGTAGTCTATGTTGACCCACATCTTCACTCTTTCAGTGTTGCAATACAATAGAATATGATAGGGAGCTCATTCATATATTTATAGCAAAGATTACCAAGCATACATTACCAAAAATTTAACCATGGTGTGTATCTCTAGCTGAAGGCTACAAGAAACAACAATAGAAATCTACTTATAGCTACACTTTTGTTCTACACCTTATAATCCAAAACAACATTTATATTCAAAGCCACAATAATATGGACCTCTTCCAGGTTATTTGTGTACAAAAGGAAAGGTGTAGAGTTTCTCTTGAAGTAATTACTTCAACATATTCCAATTAATATTGGGTTGGCAACTAAATGATTGCGGGTTTTTCAGTACCACCTAATGACAAAATCCGCAATCTTAGTTGCCAACCCAATATGTTCATATATATTTTTGTATTACTTGGAAGTTACGTATCTATATTTCTTAAATGTTTAGTTTATTTACTTATCATTGTGTCAGTAGAGAAATATTATTTCTCAATTTTTAGATCAAAACTTACAAAATTCCGATTGTAGTGTTCTCGTTAATTGACTTTTCCCATTTATCAGTGTCACTGATATTGTTATATACAATATATAGTTGGAACATAAAAATTACACATATAGTAACTACAAAATGTATTTGCACATCATCGTATTTTCTATAGCAGCCACATACTAATTAATGTTCATTCATGTATATTAAATTCTGCATGATTTAGCAGTACTTTTATATCACTACAAAAATTTAATGCCATAAAAATGAAATGAACTTGATGGAAGGATGTTCCACTGGAAATAAGACTATGTACAAATACATTTTGTGCCCACTGTATATGAAATTTACAGATTTCTGGACTGTAACTTACAAAATTCCGATTGCAGTGTTCTCGTTAATTAAATTTAACACATGAAATTTACAGATACAAAATGGAAATCAAAGAGACACTAGTTCCATTCCTTGCGAAAAAAACCCTACGTAAAACAACACCAAATTTTCTAGTATAATACCAGATTTTTGTACACACTATACAAAGGTGAACCCTTAATACTTTACTAATTATTTAATTAACTCTTAAAAAATAACAAGGCGTAGACTATTTATCTGGTTATTTTTCCGCAGGGGTCGCATAATTTCTTGATCTTCAGGTTAAAAACAATGACGAGGCTGATCCTAATTCATTCCTGGATCATTGCGGACAATTTACCGAAAGCTGATTTATCGTATTCAACCGGGAGACTAAGTTCGAGTAATAAACTGGAGCAGGATCTAAATCCCTATTTTACTTACCAACCGGTCGCAAGGCTACGGTGGAGCAGCGAGCGCTGAGGAGAGGCGGAGGAAGCCAGGCGTGTACTAAATTTAAAAGTAAAACCTCTGCCTTTGTTGCCGAATCCCCGCGCTGAAAGAGAAGGTTGCTCTGCTCCTTCCAGCCATTCAACAGATTTAAATGGGCCCCGGAGCTTCGCGACCGCTTTCCTCTTTTAGTTGTTTTAAAGTACAGACGCTGCGGGTTCAACGATACGTGCCTCGGATTTATTTCGATCGGCCTCGTTCCATCTCTCTCTCTCTGTTCGTTCTTTTTAGAGCGCAGTTTTGTACGCAGTTGCTTTCCAGTGCTGGTGCGGAAGTAAGAAAATATATACCGTTATTTGGACAGAGAATATTCCTCGCATAGAATGCGTGATCGTTCATTTTGCCTTTTTCAGATCATTTATAAAAGTTCCATGGAAAGATTCGTTAATAAATAATTACGTAGATAAATAGTTGGAGAAGTCAGAGGAAATTGGAAATGACGTGAAATAGTTGTGAATTTGTTAGTACTTTTAGGATGAAAAGTTTCTTCAAATTGACCCATTATAGTTTTATATTTATTGATTTATTACTTTCTTACAGAAGCAATTCCATGTTATGTGGTGCATTTTTGGTATTATTAATCCATTTGGGACCATCAGCCTAAACGAGGGTCGACACATTTATAAAATTGCAGTACCAATTATTTCGACTGCTATTGGTATAAGTAGCCTTGATACATAATTATTTCGAGTTTGAATACATAAAAAACATAATAAAGTTCATTGTATTATTCTTTTAGTTATGCGAAAGTCATTACATCATTATGGAAAAAAATATAACATACATAAGGAATTCTAAAATAAAATTGTAAAACCACAATTTGACTGGTGTGGCAGTTCTAGTGCTAATGGATATTGGACATTGGACGAAGAATATGGAATTTTCAAGTGTTAGATGTAAAATGGAGATAAGTGTTATGGCAATCAGGATAGAAGATATAGGTTAGGGATATCGAACTAAGATTACAGAATATGAGAAAGCTTGTATGGAGTACGAGAAAGTAAGAAACAAAAATGGAAAGATTGTCGTAAGGTGTCCATCAATTCCGTCGTAGTCCAGCCGCAAATCAGCCGCTTATGATTATAAATCTACATCCGGTACGGGTGACCGCGCGAGATATTATTCAAAATTAGCGGGCCAACGAAAGTCGTTACATCACTGCGGTAAAAAATATAACACGAAGTAGGAATTTTAAAATAAAATTGTAAAACCAGTCAATTTCACTGATATGGTAGTTCCAGTGTTAATAGAATTGGACACTGAACGAAGAATATAGAATTGTCAAGTGTTAGATGTAAAATGGAGATAAGTGTTATGGCAATCAGGATTGAAGATATAGGTTAGGGATATCGAACTAAGATTACAGAATATTAGAAAGCTTATATGAAGTACGAGAAAGTAACAAACAAAAATGGAAAGATTGTCGTAAGGTGTCCATCAATTCCGTCGTAGTGCAGCCGCAAATCAGCCGCTTATGATTATAAATCTACATCCGGTGCGGGTGATAGCGCGAGATATTATTCAAAATTAGCGGGCCAACGAAAGTCGTTACATCACTGCGGTAAAAAATATAACACGAAGTAGGAATTTTAAAATAAAATTGTAAAACCAGTCAATTTCACTGATATGGTAGTTCCAGTGTTAATAGAATTGGACATTGGACGAAGAATATAGAATTGTCAAGTGTTAGATGTAAAATAGAGATACGTGTTATGGCAATCAGGATAGAAGATATAGGTTAGGAATATCGAACTAAGATTACAGAATATGAGAAAGCTTGTATGGAGTACGAGGAAGTAAGAAACAAAAATGGAAAGATTGTCGTAAGGTGTCCATCAATTCCGTCGTAGTCCAGCCGCAAATCAGCCGCTTATGATTATAAATCTACATCCGGTACGGGTGACCGCGCGAGATATTATTCAAAATTAGCGGGCCAGCGAAAGTCGGAAGTGGCAATTTGGCGAACGAAGAAGAGGAGAGGGAGCGGCAACGCGAGGCGGTTTCTCGTCTCGGCGTCTCTACCGCGGCAACAAAAGACCGGTTAATTATGATTCTTTTATGATTCGATTTAACCGATCCCCAGAGCCGCCGAGGAATATCGCGCACAATGTACGCCGGGAATTAACGGACTATTAGCGGCGGAACAATGGAGCCTTTTTCTTGCCGGTGAGGGCCGTCTTTCGACGACAATGGGATCGATGTAACTCCAGTTCACTGGAAACCCCCAAGCGATTGTAGCAAACGGACTTTAAGCGGTTAATTTGCCGCCTTGCTTTCGTCTGTTTCGCTTTGAAAGCCAGGAAAAAGTAACTGTTCACCGAGTTTCAGTTAGGGAGTGTACTGCGGACTACGATCCGAGGTGTAGATTGGTTTAAAGCATCGTTGCGAAGGGGTTGAAAGGACGAGGGTGTAAAAAGTGGCGGAGATTCGTAATTTAATTTTCTTCCAAGCATGTTGGCGATATTTAGAATACAGAAATAACGGTAGAACTGTATTAATTATAATGGAAGCTGGATAATCAGTTCAGGTATCTGGAGTTCGTATTAATAGCATTTCGTTCCTTCTTCTTCCTAACTACGATTTCTCGTTAAAATAATCAGTTCACGTGCGAACGTGAAATTTATTTAACCTAACCTCAATCGAGCATTAACAAATATTTCCATTTTAGAAATTCAGATGATTGAAATTCTACTATAGCTGCTGCGTAGAAAACGTAAACAGAAGTTCTGTGAATTGTAGCATACACAGAACACATTAGGTTGTCACAAAAGTTTCTTTCACAAAAGTTTTATGAAGAAATAATAGATGCACAACATTCTTTGTCTTCTATTATTTTGTTGAATAATATATGATCCATTTTATTGTATTGGTGAGTGATTAAAGTTCAATTGGAACAAAAAGGATCATACACAACTCAATAAAATAATATTTTTTGTTTTGTACCTATTATTTTCTTATAAAACAGAAGAAACTTTTGGTGCAATAACTAACTGTAATTTTGAATGCAAATTATGTTATTACAAGATACAAATATTCTACGAAAATATGAATTGTAAGCATAAAATGTAAATGTAAAATACGTTTTATCTTAACTATTATCGTAACATGTTCAGAATTTCCTTCGAAATGTCAGCGAACGCGGTCTAGAGATTTTCTTATTATCAATAAAACACAAGGATTTTCCAGTGAAATATTTTCGAGAAAAAGCAAACTTACTGGGAAAGTAGTCGTCTTTTCTGGCAGCAGCCCGCGCGAAATTAATCTCAGCAACGAGAACGAGTTCTCGAGCGTGATTTCGGCAAAGACACACGGAAACCACGAGAACGGTTCAAGCAAAAAGCTAACCTCTGACCGCTAAGCACCTGCCACTGCCATAAAAGGCAATGATATTTTTATAATTGAAATTAATTGCAGGTTGACCGCGCGCTTCCGTGTGACCTGCAATAAAAGCAAGAACTTGCAGCAACTGGCCTGTTGTGCGGACAAACGTTAAAATAACGTTAAGGCGGCGAAAACCGAAAGGTAACTGACCCTCAGCGCCACCAAGGTAAGTGGCTTTTTTGTTGGAAATTCATAGCATTCAATAATGTTGAAGTTTGATGAAGACATATTAGTACAGTTTTTAAAATTAAAATTTCACAAAATTTATTATAAATAATACTTGTTATAATTATAAGCCATAAGCACTTTTCATTCAGTCTATTATTGCATAATTACGACACACTTTTTTGACAAAATTGCATTGTATCTGTCACAAATATTCAATCTGTATTATATTATCCCAATTTATTTTGTACGCTTATGCATGATATGAATTTATTTATTTATCTTCTGGTTGCCCTATACACTTACAAAAATCAGGATTATGATCATTTCTTCATCATTGACTCAACTTTAGGTTCACAAATTGCTGGTCTTTTCAGTGTATTTGTAAATCGTTTCACTTCAATAGAACGTGAAACGCTTAAGCATCAAGTAAATTGAAAGAAAAAAATCTAAAGTGACGTAAACGTGAGTACGACCGGCAACAATCACGTGTACGTTAAAACGCTAGTCGAAGTTTTAAATATTCCAAAGAAAGAAACTTCTATATTCTATTCAATCTATCTTTCTATATTCTATGGAAGAACATAAAAAATTGATTCTCTATAATAACGATCGTTCCACCAATTTATGACTCAATCGCTCCTCCCACTACCTAATACCACAACAGTTACGTCATAAAGTAGAAAAAGCGGCGACTCTGAGAAAAGTCTACAAACCCATTCCACGCATTTTCCCCCGAAGCTGTGTAATTTCTACTATCTAGCGAGCTCATCAAACAGACGTAGCACTCGTCGAACAAACGCGATCCTCCGGCTCCCTCCGCCAGTCAATGATCCACCGATTACGTCACGAGGTAAAAAGCATTAAGAAAAATGCCGTACCACCATGGTGGTGAAACAATTCACCAAGAGCCCTCCCACGTCCAGCGAGGGAATCATCAACACGGTACCAAAAGAGTAACAGTGAACGACAGCGATCGCCGGTTTGAATCGGCGATAAAGCGTCCGCCATGAAGGGAACACGCGAAGGAGAGGCTCGCACCCAATCATCAAAGTCGCATTTTCAGTGTAATGGGTGTGTTTAGCCGGTCGTGCACGTTTGGAAAGGGACGGTTGGAAGGAACGATCGGCCAAGATCCAAGCTTGCTGAGTCTCTCGATCGTGATCGGAGCCCCTCCGCCACCAATAATCATCGTACGACCGCAATTACGGGCCTGGGGCATCCAATCGGGGCCTCTCTTCTTTCACGACATAGTTCTACTCTCTCTCTTTTTCCCCTGTTTTCATCTTTCTCGTTTCTTAGCCACTCTATTATTAGGCTGTATTACTGTAATGCGGCGACCAGCATGTCCGGGGCCAGCGAAATGGCTGCCATAATAGGGACAGACGCCAGATATCCGGCGTTTACCTCGCAGCATCCTGTTCGTGCGATTATCGTGCCACGACCAGGAATTTTACTGAAATTTTAGAAAGAATTCCCTGCCTCGTATACTTGCTTCGTTTAATCGGCCAACTTTTGCTTTGATAGGTCTGTTTGTGCGTTCGTGCGATGGGGGCTTAAGGTTCCTGCTTGTTTTATTTCATATAGCGATAACAAAAGGTCGAAAAAGGCCAAAAATCTCCTTTATCGTATCAAGTGGCATTTTTATGCGTAATGGTTTGAGGGATAGAGAAAGTATTCCCGAATATTCTTAGCTGTCTATATGAACATCGTAATAACAAAGGATCAAACCCCACCTAACCTAAAAAAAGAATCAAAGAAACAAGAATGCTGTCTCTTTGTGTCACATAGTTTTGTATATAATGGTTTATTCAAGAATAGAGAGAATATTTCTGAAATACATATATATACATTTTTATTTATACACACAGAAGAGGAACATATCATATCCAACCTAACCCTAACCTCAAAAAAAGGATCAAAGAAACAAGAATGCTGTCTGTTTGTGTCACATAGTTTTGTATATAATGGTTTATTCAAGAATAGAGAGAATATTTCTGAAATACATATATATATACATTTTTATTTATACACACAGAAGAGGAACATACCATATCCAACCTAACTCTAACTTAAAAAAAAGAATCAAAGGAACAAAGAATGCTGTTTTCTTTCGTATCACGTAGTTTTATATATAATGATTTATTGACGAATAAGGAGAATATTTCTGAAATACATATATATATACACAGAAGAGGAACATACGGCGAATCTCGTAAAAAACGAGCACGAGTCTGTTCAACTGCGACATCTAGATCTCCCAATAAGTAGTCGCGAAGAAGTTCAAAGAGACTTGGTGCGAAATCCTTCCTGCCGTATCCGCGCTTTTCAATATGGAATCGCGCGATAAACGCTCCCCAGGCAAAGAGGAAAGACGTATCTTCTCTGGCAGATAGGGGGAACTTTATAACTTGGCTACGAGCAACAGCGAAACAAATCGTGCGACTGGATCTCGCGAGACATCCGGTTTCCTTGGCCGACACCCTCCACTGCTCTTTCTCCCTCTCTCTCTCTCTCTCTATTGCTGGTATTCGTCAAACGAGAAAGCATAAAATTTATGCGTTTCAGAAATGTTATATTTAATATCGTTCAAATTTACGATTTCGAAAAAAGAGTCTATGGATTCCTCAGTGATAAAAGTGAGGATTTTTGGTGTTTAGTGATTTTGGTGTTTAGAGATTATAACGTGGTTTCGTTTCTACTTAGCGATGGCTAAGGTCGCTAAAAACTAGCGCCCTCCCTATCGATTCTCCAGCAACGACAGTCGATTTCACTGCAGCCGAGATAAGTAAAGACATTGCACGAATATTTCATTCAGCCAAACACGATCAACTGTTCGTGGGAAGATAAAAATACAGAATAATCGAGTTTTATATTTTTTTTATCAACGAAGCTTCCAACAAGAAGCCTAAATCACTGAAAAACACGTGTATATCATGGTCACGTATTTTGTATTTCGGAAAGATGAATACCAAATACTTTTGAGCTACTATGGAAGTGTCTCTGTCAATCGAAAGTACATCTATTTCTATACCAAAGCCATGTGATAATTCTCAAAGATCCTCGTTATGGTAAATCACTCTTTTCAACAAACACTAATGATTAGATTATTGGATGGCTATTTATTTCTGGCTGCAGAATAAATACTGAACATAGTATTGAAAACTATATGAAATATTCTCTATTTACGTATTAATCCATTCGTTTGAATCATTTTGATAAAACCATAAATTTACATAAACATTTATCAATCGTTGTATAAAGAAATAATAGATATAAAATAAAATATAACGAAATGGACAAAATAATATAAAACAGAAATTGTTGTTCATCTATATCTATCATCCTACAAACCGAAAGAAACTTTCCAGACAACCTGATACTATTGAAACAGTGATATGACATAATACAAGTGAAAATATCGTAAAATGCAAAACACAGAATGAAATTTATATAATAAATCTAAAACAATGTTACTTATTTCTCCTACCATCTTCTGTTCCCTGATTCACCGCAAACGAACGCACTTAAAATCGCAGTTTTAAATGCCACGACTCTGTATCCTTCACAAAAAAAAAAAAAAAAAAAAATACTAAACGAAACAAGTGCAGCTTCTTCATTACCGAGAGAAAACAAATACACAGAAATAAAATACAGAAGAAGGTAGGGAAATAAATAGAACAATCTAAGGATCGAGAGGATGGTCGTGCATCTGTCAGACGGACGAAAAGAGAGGCACACGGTTGGGCAGAGGAGCTTGGTCCTGCGGCCGTGGGTGGCGCAACGAAGACAGAGAGAGTTTGGGGGGGTGAGTATCGAGGGCGCTAATGTTCCTCAGGCAGGAAACACCGTCTCCATCCTGCACCCTCTATCTCTCCGCTCACTCGCCTATTTTTATTCGTCTTTATCTGAGACTTGAGTCGGTTCCTCTCCATTTCCTCTCGAGGAGTTCTTCCTCCTTCTCAGCCTCCCTGTTCTTCTTCTTCCTCCTCCTCCTCCTCTTACCCTGCTCTTTCTGTATGCCGCATCTCCGTGTCCCCTCCGGGTACCGATGCGGTGACAACAACATGCAAACATTCTGGTATTTGCAATTCGAATGCCACAAAACGGGGACGGGAAACCGCGGTGAAGAAGCCCCAGCCGGTGCTCGCCTCGCCGCGAGAACGCATCGAGCCCACCCCTTGCAAAAGGTACACAGCTCGCTATTCTATTAGCCCGCGGAAAGATAAGTTGTACTTTGGCCGTACGAGAGCTGTGCACGAGAAACGTATCGTTTCGAAACGGTTTCAGTATTTTTCAGCGACCATCCCCGTCACCCACCTCCGTGTTATCGTCGTGCTCCAGGCTAGCGGAATTTTCTCTCCTCTTTGCGTCTCTCATTGACTTTTTTTCACCAATTTTTGCCATTATTTCTGACGCTGCAGATGGTTTGGACAGAGTGCAGGACAATGTAGATTTAGGAAATTCTTTTTGTGAGGAATAAAAAAGCTTCTTTTAAACCTGGTGCATTCTTTTGGTGGCTTCCTATCGTTAAGAAATTTCAGTTTCTTTGGGAGGAATTGTAACCCCTTAACCTACGATTTACGTTCGAGAATTTTGCGCCCAAAACGTAAACAAGCTCGCGCAGCCTTCCAGCCATTCACACGACTTGTGTAGTACGATGATCGGTAATTTGTAGTACAATTATTGCATCAAGTTGTAATTACTTATCAAATATTCCACAAATATTTATAACTTCAGGAGGGCGCCGCCGCTGATATTTATATTTGGTCCGATTATCGTACCACGGGCTATGCCCGTAATATTCACATTTCTAGTACAATTAATGCGTCAAGTTGTAATTACTTATCAAATATTCCACAAATATTTATAACTTTAGGAGGGCGCCGCCGCTAATATTTATATTTGGCCCGATCATCGTACTGCGGGCTATGCCCGCTATGTAAGTTAAGGAGTTAAGTATCAAAGAGATTCTTGTGGGATATTTTTCTTGAAATGAAGCATTTATCAAATTTGGGGGAAGATTTGTCTTCCATGGGACTTCTTTTCCTAATTCTGATGCATTCTAATTCTGGTGCTTGTCTAACATTCTTATTTTCTTATTTTCTTCTTCATTTAATTCCTATTTTAATTTCACGTTTGTGGCAGCACTCGACAAGCGACTTATCACCATTCTACACCAACGGTACACTAGCGGTTGAACAACGATAGCGCAGTGGTTAGCGTCTTAGGTTACGAACGTTGGGAACCCGGGTTCGAATCCCGGCGCCCGTAGTCCAATTTTTCTTCCACGATTTTAAAACAAGGAAGAAAATGCAGTAGTATCTCAGTAGCGCGCCATCTGCACTATTGACCTCTCTACACTATTGGCCTGTACACTACACCCAGGCAAGCAGCGTTACCTATCACTGATTTTACAGTCCACCCTCACGTTAAATACTTTTGTAAAAACACTGAATCTCTTTGGAATTGAACAACGATTGTTCGAATTTCATAGGATTTGACGTTGTCTAGGAATTTAGAATTCTAATTTATTGTTGTTAGAAGAAATATCAATTTGGAGTTTCCTCAAGTCCAAAGATTATACTAAGGGGGTAAATTCGACGTAATGTTTTTGAGTTACACGCAGCCTGAAATTGTGATGATACGTGCTCGCGGCCGATTTATAACCAGGTGATTATACAATCAAGAGGGCAGATGCGCGCATTAAAAGTTCAGCGTCGTTCAGCGACGAAATTCGTGATTATAACGTCGATATAAGAATAGCCTTTGGCCAGAAAAATGAAGACATCTGCCCTGATGAGAGCCGTCCAGAGCACGGCCCCACGTTGAAAGCATCCAAACCTGCATAAATCGACTGCTTAAGCACGGGTTCTGCAGAAAAAATTGCAAGCAGATGCAAGTCCCACAGTTGAAGCGTGACACGATGCAATATTTTCTCCCATTTAAATTCACCTGTATATCATCTTTTCATGCATTATCATTTACGATATAGCTACTCTTTGAATTAATACGTTTCCAAGAAAACTGCAGCATCGATTCACTATTGTTCTTCCCCATTAAATGTAAATCCACAAAGAAGAACGCGATAAGTCACATTTTCTGTTCTTTTTTGAAGCAAAGGGTTTTAAGATTTGGTATATCATCGACCTATCCAATATTAGTAAAATTGTCTTTATATTTGATTTTGCAGCTGAACACGCGTCTTTTCATTCCCTTCAAAGTTTCAAATATGAAACTTCATCAAATTGTTAGATACCTTTAAAGGACCTGCATCTTTTAACTTATAGTTGGCCAACTATGAGGTGACATTAAACTCAGAAAATTAACAAAAATGTGTTTGTCATGTTTTCTTCCTATGATGTTCAAATGAACAAATTTAATAAACAGATAATTGTTCCATCGTTGAATGAAACAAGGAAATTTTAGATATCAATATCAAAATGGAAGCAGCTCTACAACGAGAAGTTAGATATATCCGATGAAACAAAGTCGAGCTGTCAACGGTGCTGCCGGTTATCTGGAATCGCGAGCCAGCCGTTTTTCTAATATCTGTTTTTCGGAATCGCACGCGTAATACATACGTTGGGGTGGGACGTTGGTCGCTATGTAATTACGCGTCTATCGTCCCAGGCTTGTTTTATATGTGGAAGCCCATTCGGCCACGGAAACCAACTACGCTGCTTGTTATTCGAGCAATTTCAGCCCATCGAGGACCAACCGGCACACACTCGATCACGAGATTGCGATACGAGCTAATAACAAGGTTCGTCGAATATTCGTCGAATACGTTACAGTTGTTGAAAGAGACGAAGGAATATTTTTAAGGCACTCGGACACGATGAAGTCGCCACTAGTATTTCTGTCCTAACCTCAATCTAACCCCAACCTAACCTCAAACACGGTGCTTCTTGATTTTTACAACGTTCTATCGAATTTTTCAACAAATTTTTTTAACGCTTTGACTGACACGCAGAAGTCACATATCTTCTGTTGTTTCTTCTTTCTTCTTTTACTGTGGGGAGCAGGAAGAAACATACACCCTTGGTCGGTACAGCTAACGTTTCTTATAATTGCGATTCTTCCCATAATTCTCATTAAGGCTAATTAATTGCAGTGGCTTGTATAATTCAGTTTAGCCAGTGTTTCCGCGTGGAAGGTTTGTTTGGCATTGGTATCTTCCCTACGGTTAGAATATCGAAGGTGCCTAAATGGCTGGAAAAATGGTACTGTAAATTACTGTTTATTGTCACATTTATGATCTTCGGGCTGGTGCGATATTCGCAAGATAAAGAAATATAATGAGAGGCACGTGAAGGTAATTGAATAATTAGTATGGTAGCATTTCTGTAATTCTCAAGCTTTTCATTCAAAATTCCATTTCACCAACCTAATTATCAATTTATACCGCAATTAGTCGTACAAGATGATCACGAGTTCTACCTGTAATGTATCTGTGGTTAGGAATATTAGGAGTCGAAGTTCACGAAGAGAGTTGCATCGTTTCATTTAACACTTTGACTGCACGCCGTAGTCGCATGTTTCAATGAAGACGTCACGGCTTTAGCTTTTTTAAACGTGAAAATCGCCTAAAGATTTCCGCGTCGATTTCGTACGAAGCAACGTGCTTTCGTGGTTTATGAAAAGGATTTGAAGAAAGCGGGTATAAAAGGACAAAAGTACTGCTTTAGTAATTATCGGTTGCTCTAATTTTAGACAATATTATGCCTGTCTTGCTGACGTATTGATATACCGGGTTTTGCTTAATTCAGCATCTAACTAACCTACAAAGTATCTGTGAGAATACCTTGAAGATAATTTTAAAGCCATCAATTCAGTTTTGCGTCAATATCTATTTCTTATAATATGTGTATGATGTTTTAAGCGACATCAAGACGAATTGAAGATAACTTTGCAATGACGTCGTATGTAGCGTTAGTAACTTTTCAAAATCTTCAGTAGCAATGGAAATAATTCAACACTTTGAAATCACATGTTTCGCTGAGGACGTCATGGGAGTATTTTTATTCTTCAAAGCATAGAATGGCAAAATAATAATAAACTGATGATGTAAGACAACATTCTTTCACAATGGACCGTTTATCTTATTGGTGATCACGGGTGACCACTGTGGTGCCTTGCTAACAGTTGATAGCAACATATTGTAACAAGGTTTCGTTTATTTCAACAAACCATTCGCATTCGTCGTTTTGTCGTAAGCAAAACGTGCAGAATATATTGTTGAAACGTGTGGAAGATATTAGTAAACAGTATTTGCTCATTCTATATATAAGAGCAAGGTATGTTCACACTTCTAACCTCAATTATATGATTATAAAGCAGCATTTACGATTATTTTTTAAAGTGTGTTTATAATAATATTCGTAGATTACACCTCAATGGGGTACTTTTTATTTCAAAGTAGCTTCTATTTATTGGTTATTTAATTTTCATTCAATTTTTACAATTGTAAGAAGTTGAAGCGCTCCGGTTACCAATGACCACCGTGGCGTCACAGGAGAAACCGTGGGTCATATATGACTCACGTGAGAATCAAAGTGTTAACGAGCATTCATCATTTCTTATTTCATTGCCGAATGCTTAATAATTTCCAAAAACTTTTGAGGATTGATTCCTTCCAACAAAGCTGCTTATTGTGAAGAAATAAACCGAGAAAACACTATGTTCGATTCGGAATGATGAAAACATTTGAAATATCTTATGAAAGAGAGAAAAGTAGGAAACCATGTTGCCCAATTTTGAAATGAATTTTGAAATTCAATAATTGTCAAGTTGAAGGGTAAATCGATCGGCCACCCCGTGTGACCATATTTCGAGAGTAGGGGTGTGGGACGTAGCTTGGCTCGCGCGAAACTTTTTACCCCCTTTCCAAGTTGAAACAAAGACGACTCGCGTGACCAGAAGGCGTGCCACGTGATACGCTACGCGAATCGCCGGCTCGACCAATCGGCTTTCAGAGGCAACCCCGATACAAAGTATACACGGCGTGCAGCTTTGATGTTTCCAGTCACGTGACCCGCGACTCGATATCAATTCGTGACGCTAAGTGCGCTTTCGCGTGTGCACGCGCTTCTTTTCTCGCGGTGGAGCTTTAAGGACACCGCTTCCGACTCGCCTTTCCACCCGTCCCCCCCTTTTCCACCCTATTTCTCGCGTCAAGATCGTCGAAAATGTCGTTCGTCGGTGTTAACGATCGCGCCTAATCGCCAAACCGACGAATTTTTCCTCGATTCCGGCTCGATAGCAAAATGGGTGTCACCTTGTTCCCTACCGTTATCGCCTGTTCTTATCGATGCTTTTAATTTTCTACGGCAACGAAAGTTGATTCTCCACTGGTATGGTACTAGTGATTAATTCGGTTTGAAATTAATAGGATAATGATAATGCGTTTGGCTGGATGTTAGGAAGATAAAGGACGTTTGATTGGTTAGACGGGAATTAGGTGGTTCTTGATAGACATCTATGATTAAAGGACTTCTAAGGAAATTTGTTCTTTCGAGGTCAAAGTACATTATCTTCTCTATTAAAGGGAAAAAATTCTTTCCATTGATACATATATGCGATTATAGGAATTTTCAATTCTTTTCTTCGGGTGCATAAATTTCTAACTAGTTGGAGGTTATAATGGTGTAAGTCAAAAGTATTGTTCCATATTTACTTAAGTTATATACTTTTATTCTGTAGCTCAATACGTTTTTATGATTCCAACGAAATGCAATGAATTTTTATAGATTAGGTTGTCCCAAAAGTTCCTTTCGTTTTGTAAGGAAATAGTAGATGCACAACATTCTTTGTTTCATATTATTTTATTGAATTACGTTTAATCCATTTTATTCTATTACTACAAAATGGATCATACATAAATCCATGAGATAATATAAAATCAAAAATGTTGTGCATCTATTCTTTCACTATTATATTATTACAATACTACAATATTATTCTAGAAGCAGGATATTATTTTCTGAGAAATAACAGTGGATTGACTTATGTTACTATTGTCTCTTGTTGAGGTTGACTGATAGAGGAACCAGTGGATGAATTTATAATAGAAATATATATTGAAATAAGTATAATTACAGGTATAGTGTATGAGGTCAAAATCAAATAAATTGTTATCATTATTTATTAATTTAAAGTATGATATTGTTCAGGCTGACTGATGGAGGAACCAGTGGATGAATTTGTAATAGAAAAATATATTGAAATAGGTACATGTACAGGCATAGTGTATGAGGCCAAAATCAAATAAATGGTTATCATTATTTATTAATTTAATACATGATATTGTTGAGGTTGACTGATAGAGGAACCAGTGGATGAATTTGTAATAGAAAAATATATTGAAATAGGTATAATTACAGGTATAGTGTATGAGGTCAAAATCAAATAAATGGTTATCATTATTTATTAATTTAATACATGGTATTGTTGAGGTTGACTGATAGAGGAACCAGTGGATGAATTTGTAATAGAAAGAATTAAGTATAATTACAAGTATAGTCTATGCTGACCCACGTCCTAACTCTTTCAGTGTTGCAATACAATAGAATATGATAGGGAGCACATTCATATATTTAAAGCAAAGGACATTACCAAAAATTTAACCATGGTGTGTATCTCTAGCTGAAGGCTACAAGAAACAAGAATAAAAATCTACTTATAGCTACACTTTTGTTTCTACACTTTGTAATCCAAAACAACATTTATATTCAAAGCCACAATAATATGGACCTCTGCTTGTTTTGAATTTTTGTTTTACTAAATTCTATTCTCTTCAGTGATCTCCAGAGCTTTTCTTGAAGTAATTACTTCAACATCTTCTTTATAGTAAGGGAAATTATTCCAACAATCTTACAAAATATCAATACATTTAACAATGGAACAACACATAACAATGAAACGAGAAATTCTGAAGATCTCCCATATCTTTGAAAAGTTTCAGTATTACAAACTTCTCAGGTTTTTATCACAGAGTGCCATATCGATTCGAACGAATTTCTTTCGATGCAGACTGACCGTTCCTGTGGACAATCATGATCAGTCGCGAGATAAATCGTGTATGATGATCCATAAGTGGCTACGCTTTCGATAGTGTCAACAGGAACAAGTTGTTAGCTCGGAAGGGCAGGCTAGCGCGTCAAGCCCACCCCGGGATTCCGGAGCGTTCGTGATGGATGATCGCAGATATACTGAAAAATGGTGATGGATGAAATCTCGCCGGCTATAAACATTGACGGAATCTGTTACGTGAATTGTAATAAGTTATCCCGCTGCGCGTCTTAATAAAACGGACATTTCGTGGCCGATCCGCCCGGCGGATTCTGTCTCGCGCCGCCAGTTCATTCATTTAAAAGCGATTTGTAAGCGTTCCCTTCTACCTTTCCAATGCAAATCTTGCAAATTGCAAGCTTCAACTGTTAATTGATATCGCAAATTGGCGATGGGTGAGAGGAAAGTTAGGTTAGGAATCGGTCACTGGATGTTCCGTATTTTATATTCCCCCGTTGCAATTTGTCTATTCTAATTTTTTAAAATTAATCTAGTTTAGAGCAGTTTAGACCTTACGCTATTCGAATTGTTACATTACAGTACGTTTTTATATTTGTCTATACAAAACAAAAAGAATCGTCATAACAGAGTCGTAAATTAAGCGTTTCCTTCTACTTTTTCAATGCAAATCTTGCAAATTGCAAGCTTCGACTGTTAATTGATATCGCAAATTGGCGATGGGTGAGAGGAAAGTTAGGTTAGGAATCGGTCACTGGATGTTCCGTATTTTATATTCTCCCGTCAGAATTTGTCGATTCTAATTTTCTAAACTTAATCTAGTTTAGAGCAGTTTAGACCTTGCGCTATTCAAATTGTTACATTACAGTACGTTTTTATATTTGTCTATACAAAACAGGAAGAATCGTCATAACAGAGTCGTAAATTAAGCGTTCCCTTCTACTTTTTCAATGCAAATCGTGCAAATTGCAAGCTTCGACTGTTAATTGATATCGCAAATTGGCGATGGGTGAGAGGAAAGTTAGGTTAGGAATCGGTCACTGGATGTTCCGTATTTTATATTCCCCCGTTGCAATTTGTCGATTCTAATTTTTTAAAATTAATCTAGTTTAGAGCAGTTTAGACCTTGCACTATTCAAATTGTTACATTACAGTACGTTTTTATATTTGTCTATACAAAACAAGAAGAATCGTCATAACAGAGTCGTAAATTAAGCGTTTCCTTCTACTTTTTCAATGCAAATCGTGCAAATTGCAAGCTTCAACTGTTAATTGATATCGCAAATTGGCGATGGGTGAGAGGAAAGTTAGGTTAGGAATCGATCACTGGATGTTCCGTATTTTATATTCCCCCGTCACAATTTGTCGATTCTAATTTTTTAAAATTAATCTAGTTTAGAGCAGTTTAGACCTTGCACTATTCAAATTGTTACATTACAGTACGTTTTTATATTTGTCTATACAAAACAGGAAGAATCGTCATAACAGAGTCGTAAATTAAGCGTTTCCTTCTACTTTTTCAATGCAAATCGTGCAAATTGCAAGCTTCGACTGTTAATTGATATCGCAAATTGGCGATGGGTGAGAGGAAAGTTAGGTTAGGAATCGGTCACTGGATGTTCCGTATTTTATATTCCCCCGTTGCAATTTGTCGATTCTAATTTTTTAAAATTAATCTAGTTTAGAGCAGTTTAGACCTTGCANCTATTCAAATTGTAACATTACAGTACGTTTTTATATTTGTCTATACAAAAGAAGAAGAATCGTCATAACAGAGTCGTAAATTAAGCGTTTCCTTCTACTTTTTCAATGCAAATCGTGCAAATTGCAAGCTTCGACTGTTAATTGATATCGCAAATTGGCGATGGGTGAGAGGAAAGTTAGGTTAGGAATCGGTCACTGGATGTTCCGTATTTTATATTCCCCCGTTGCAATTTGTCTATTCTAATTTTTTAAAATTAATCTAGTTTAGAGCAGTTTAGACCTTACGCTATTCAAATTGTTACATTACAGTACGTTTTTATATTTGTCTTGTCAGGAAGAATCGTCACATCAGGGTCGTAAATTAAAGCGTTAACTAGCGCCACTCATTCACGTAATTGTATCCGTTGCAATTCTACAAAAAGTTGTACAAATCCTAAATTGCAAATGTGTTTCATCGGAGCTGTATTTTCAATTCATCATTCTATCTACCTAAATCCACCAACTACCTCTCCTTCGTTCAATAAAATATCCGTAGCAATTCTGAGAGCCACAATACCGCGGCAACGATTTACAACAGCATAATTCCACGATTCTTCAAGGATCTAAACAGAATTCCATCTGGCCAGCAAACGCATGATGCAATCATCATGCACGGCGAATCTCAACGCGATCTCGACTCACCTAGCGCATTCACTCACGCATCCTCGTCGTCATCGATCACCATTTTTCTCTTACCGATCAAAGGTTGCACGTCGCCATCAGCGTCTCGGTATCAACATTCCAGCGCCTCGCCAGGAAAATCTATCCAACGATACGCGGCGGAATCGGGCGCGAGTTAATGGCGATAAGGCGATGGTACTCTCTCGAGGCTAACGAGATCGAACAGTGGCCGAGACTCGATTCTCAAAGGAAGAAAGGAATTCGCGTAGTCGTGCAGCGGGGAGGAAGAAGCGAGATGCTGACCGCGGACGCAGGCAAAAAATCGGCAAGGGCGGACGAGATTTGATTCCCGGTGACGTATTAAATGTGTGGTAGCAGCCAGTGGTGTCAGAGGGATTGCTTTAATCAGTAGATTAATTCGTCATGGCCTCCGCCGCGTAGCAACGTCCTTTGTCGGCCGTTGGTAAAATATGAGCCAACGTACATAATCAACTATTTGTGGTAATGAATATTATGCGGCCGGCGCGCGTGTCATTAATAACGTCCGCGGCACGGCCGCGTAATCTGTTTTTTCCTTCGCATCCAAGCGTACATTATGCGCGCGAGCTACGTCTAAGCAGTGAAACCTTGGGAAAAAAAGACCCAGCCGCTTTGCATGCGCGCGAGCAGCCGAGTTTATGCGCTCGAGCTCGCCTCGATAAGATACAAAGTGACGCGTGTGATAACGTGTACGCTTGACATTTTTTCCAATGAAAGCGTTTTATAACACGTTCAGGTATTTTCGATATTTTGTATATAAAAATTGTACGAAAATATCGAAATATCAAAGTGCAACGAGATATTTAGTGTAATAAAAGGTAATATTCAGCAGTAAGTAAATGATATATTTACACTGTGCATGTGAATGTGTGTGTAAGTGTCAGATGGCGTTCAGGTCTCAGTTGAGACAAAGGCGATTGGATGCCATTAAAAGAGATTACTAGATAAACTAGATTAGTCGGTTGACAACAAGCGTGCGTGCGAATAGGTTACCCAGTCCTTCAGAGTGTAATTTATATATAAAGCTATTGTCTGTGAAATAAAGCAAAACTGTCTGTATTTCCGTATCCTCTCTATACCTTAACAATAATTAATCTTGTTGATGTGAAAAATTATTTTTCTACTTCAAGAGATGATATCTTTGCATTGTGAGGTATAAGGAATTTGAATAGTAAGCGACGCTTTGAAGTTGATTTCACTGTTCGTAACCACGAGGCAAATGAGTGATCGCGATTAATTCCAGTTTCGTGTAATCTTCATCTTTGCTTCCTGTGGTTCCTCGCATCCATTTTATATGTATGTCAACGTGTATGTAGGTTTAATTAAAGTATTTGTATGATTTGTATATTCTCTCGCTCTTCTTCGTCATCGTCGTAGATATAAAAATAATAAAAATCGTATTGCTTAGATATCATTTCTGTGAAGAGGGATATGACCCAGAGAGAGAATGTTGAAGAAGGTAGTAAGCAAAGAATTTCAATAGTAGATATACACAGAAGAATAACCTGTGTTCTCTTTGTTGCCACAAAACTCTCTCCTCTAGGTTTAACCCCTCTTGGACAACTCCCCGCGGCGAAAAGACAAATGAGCCTGAGGTGAGAACTTACCCGATAAATACCCAAGGCGACACACTGTTTGACCAGGGAGCAAGCAGCCTGGACTGGACAAGAAATACGGCACATACCCTTCCCACTATCCTCATCCCATTGTCCACGGCCCGTTATTCCTATTTTCCTTCTTCATCCTTTGCTATCACTGTCCTTCTGCAATTACAAAACACAAATTATTTAGTCGTATGAGTCTCTTTAATTTTCTTCCCTCCCACAAGGATAGACGTAGAATATTTGGTGTTGTTGATTTCTGCAAAATAGCAAAACTGTAATGTTAAAAAAGGAAGTTTTTATTACAAGAATTATCGCAGGTTGAAATTAGTAAACAGGATTTAGAGAGTAATTTTGGTCTCATTGATCACAGTTTTAACATTGCTACGACTATGCTTCAAGGAGAATTAACAATCAAATTATTTAGTCACAAGAATTTTGCTCTACTTTTCTTTACTTGCTAGAAGTAATTATAGAATACCAAATTGATTTTTGTAAAATTAAAGGAACTGTAAATAATGTTCGTGAAGAGAAATTTTATTAGAAGAATTTTGGTCGCATTGTCGCGGACGCAGTAATCACGAGAAAGATTCATTCACCCTATCTTTGTAAAAGCTTGCGCACAGTGCGTGCTACTGGGATCTCTTTTCTTCCGAGGCAAGCCGTGTCCAGGCGCCGCATTAATTTTGTGTATTTAATGAGAGCGAGTTAAATGTCTGTCCGGAAGGGTTCCTGGGTCTCCAGTGCCATTCATGGAATCGCTAGCGAGACAAACTTTAACAGAGAAACGACCCTGTTTGCCTGCTTTTTTCCCCCCGAGACTTCCAGTCAATTTGGAAGCTGTTTCTTATTAATTTAAAGATTTTATTTTAAGATATTTTATATGGCAAATCATCATTATTTTATTCCCAATGATATTTCATTGAATTTGGTATAGGTTTATTCATTTCTTTCTATTTTTCCTTTCTGAATTTCCCTACGATTCAAGAATAACGATGAGAAAGAAAGGAAGAGGCAGATTCAGGGCCGTGGACGTGGACAAAAAACCCTGTTTTTCCCAGAGTGAAAAACTATTTTGTGCTTTAGCCGAGCCACTGACGGCGCATCATTTTTAACGGCGCCCTGTCAGACGATTGGAAAGGGAGAGGAGCACTGTCAGTGGCCGGCGGCCAACGTCAAACGTCAAGCCGATCCTTCTGGCTCTCTCTCAATTTTTTTTTCTAGTGCCCTCTTCATTCGATTTTTGTCTATTCAAAATACTCTCTGCATCGCATGAAAATCATTTATATCGAAAATATTACAACTGTGCCATATTTTATGTTACATTAAAATATATGTGATATCTGAACCGTTAAAACACTGTAGCGAGGTTATGTCAAGAAGTATATCGCTTTTCCACGGTATGGTTTATTTAAAATTGCACGTCTGGTCCTAAATATTGCAATAAATAATGGTCGAAAAGTACCATTTTCTACTCGCAATGACGATTACTTATTATACAGATAACATTCTTCAGTGAAATCATATTCAAATATATAGAAACATATACATAAAACAGTAAGAATATACCGAATTAGTATCAAGCTAATGTATTTCCTACATCTGCATCATGTTTGTCAATCTGTTAATCGAGTTAACTAGAAAATCGTTTCTACAACAGGTCCATAATTATAATAGTGCACTTAAGAGATTAGGATTAGCGAGTTGACTAATCTTCTTCCAGTCTATGAATGAAAACCTTGACTTCTTTGCAACTACGGTCAAGACAGCTATCTTTGTAGTATAATTTACCAATGAAAATATACTAATGATACAATTACCTTGTCCAAATATTTACTGGGTTGGCAATACGTGATTACGGATTTTGTCATTAGGTGGCATTGACAAAATCCTCAATCACTTAGTTACTAACCTAATATTACATACGATACCGAATTAGTGTCAAGTTAATGTATTTTCTACATCTGCANTCATGTTTGTCAATCTGTTAATCGAGTTAACTAGAAAATCGTTTCTACAACAGGTCCATAATTATAATAGTGCACTTAAGAGATTAGGATTAGCGAGTTGACTAATCTTCTTCCAGTCTATGAATGAAAACCTTGACTTCTTTGCAACTACGGTCAAGACAGCTATCTTTGTAGTATAATTTACCAAAGAAAATATACTAATGATACAATTACCTTGTCCAAATATTTACTGGGTTGGCAATACGTGATTACGGATTTTGTCATTAGGTGGCATTGACAAAATCCCCAATCACTAAACTTTTCACTATCAATTGTAAAACCTGCATCAACGATCTTGTATAGCTTCTGCAAAGTAACCAATCTCTGATACCCAATTCGAACTACTCTCTCGGATCTCCGTCCCGGGAGAGACAGAGGCTCGGAAGACGCCACGTAGAATGGGCATCGACGCTCGCGGCGGCGACTTCGAGGTGATGGATGGGCTTCTGCTCCAACAGTTTCGTCTATACGTGCCACGTAACGTTTCCCCAATTAAACAATTGCATTCACATCCATCTATCCGTCGGTCTGTCCGGCCGGTGAGATCGTGGCGAATGGGACGTTCTCCCCCTCATCCCTTTGTTCCTTTTCCCCCATCTATCCGGTTCGTCCCGTTTCCGTATTCCTTGCCCTCTTTTTTTCCACGAGGTTTCGCTTCTGTCCACCCTCTATTCGACGGAGAATACCACCTCGAAGCGGTTTACAATTAAAAAGCACGGCCGTTGCTCCTGCAATACGGCAGCTACGTGACGCGACCGATTCGCAACCGATTGCGTAATTTCTACTTTACGGCGCCTGAATTTCATGGAAATTTAACCCCTTCCACGATACGATCATTTCGTCATAACTACGAGAAGTTAGCCAACGACTGCTGTCAACAAAGAGAGGATTCCTTTCGAGTTGATTGTATTTTTATTTGTGAAAATAAATGATTTTCATTTCCAAGGGCTTTTATATTTCCAATGAATTCTGTTTCGAATCATTGGATTTCTAGAGATTTTCTTTCTTTACAAAATTTCTAAAACTTCAGTTTCTTTCCTTACACATACAGTATCATATTTTCAATAGGTTTTCGTGGAATAAAACCTGCATTTAAAAATTTGTTAAAAGGTAATATTTCTGAAAAACGTGCAACATTCCCAATTAAGATCTCCACTATTTTTTTCCCTAACATTTCCACTAAATTTTTCAATTACTGGATTCCTAACCTTTAAAAAGCGTACATTTCATTCTCAAGGAAACAAAACATTATCCGTGAAATAAATGTAAATCTCTTATATGTTAACTAAAGAATGGTGGATTCTTTGCAAAATATGGTTAAATCTGGATGCAATCGGTGGCGAAATATCGAGGACGCCCCAAATCGACAGGTAATATTTCTGAAAAGCATGCAACATTCTCAATTAATATCTCCACTATTTTTTCCCCTTACATTTCCACTAAATTTTTCAATTACTGGATTCCTAACCTCCAAAAAGCGTACAACATTTCATTCTCAAGGAAGCAAAACATTATCCATGAAATAAATGTAAATCTCTTGTATGTTAAATAAAGAATGGTGGATTCTTTGCAAAATATGGTTAAATCTGGATGCAATCGGTGGCGAAATATCGGGGACGCCCCAAATCGACGATAGGGTCGGCGAAGGTGAGCAGGAGGTGGCGAATAGGGTGGCAAAGGGGAAGAAACGGGAAAAAAGGAAGGAAAAGAGCTGGGTTTGGTACGTAGGGCACGTTCGTGGGACCGCCGCCAATGTATGCTGCCCGCATAAACTAACAGCCGCATCGGATTTTACATAAAATTCCGGCGAGAGCCGTGATTTCAGGAGATGGACGGGGAAACGTGACGGACCAGCGAGCAGTCATCGGTTACAACGGAACTGGTAGCACGGAGGCTGGCTTGAATTATGATTACGGATTACGCGTCGTTGCATTCCCTTTCTCCCTTGTATTACTCACCCTCTGCTTGTGTCCGCGGTTTTTCGCCTGACAACCGCGCCCCTCTCTTTCATGGACATTATTATTACTATTATTATGGAATAATTTTGTATTTAATTAAGGGTATTTTATAATAATTATTATATATATTTATATTATTTGTGTATTTATATTGTATTAATTTATTGTATTATATTTTTAGGAACATTTATGCAGTATTTAAATAGTGTTGATAATTTGTCAAAATGTTATTGTTATTATTATTGTTGTTGTTGTTATTTAACATTTTTTATTTGTAATTGTTTAAAAAAAATTAAATTATTGAATTTGAATTAATTTAATTTTTAAGATAATTGTATTATATTAATTTTAGAAGTTATAGTACAATTATATTATTAATAGTTATTATTATTATTTTTATAAATATTACAAATGAATATTTATATTAAGGGGGTGTTCTGGTCTAGAGGCATGAATTTTGGGTGCTTTTTAGGTCCAATAAAAAAACAATATTTTTACTATACATTTTTTTGCAAGGTATTTGTTAATGTTTAAAGAATACATGAAAAAAAAGAAAGTGAAAAAATTAAAAATTCAAAAAGTTACAGGCTGATGAAGTGGGTGGTGTCAAAAAAAATGGCTCCCGAAGGTCGTCGCGATTTCAAGCCTATTTGTAACCTGAGACAAAAAAAAAAAAGAATTAGTAATCTAGAGGAATACTGCTACTGTCCTAACTAACAAAAAGTTGAAAAAAATATTTTCGCAAAATTGCGGTTATCTGAAAGGAAGATAAGTTTTTTCACCATTTTTTTTACCTTCCCGAATTTTGTAAACATTGTAAAAATTGAAAATTTGTTATGATTTTAGTCACTACGATAAAGAAGCGTATAGAGAAGACTCACACCAAATTTCAAGTAAATTAGTTCAATAGAATTTGAGAAATCATGACAAGAATTTCGAAACAGTAGTTTCGAGAAAAACGCGTTTAAAGGTTAAGTTACGCGCAGTGTAAGCCATACAATGGTGCTTTATACGTACACTTTCTCAATCTGCGATTCCTGCTCCATACATTAAGCCTTCCTTTACTTCAAAAACGGCATTTTCCGCACTTCCTTTTTCCAAACGAGCAGTTCTGTCCTCCTTTGGAGCGTTAGATGCTCGTATTTTTGAGCGCTCAATCCGGGTATTGTCGCGTTTAACGGTGAATGCACAAGCTTCCCATAACGTTCAGTATTTTTATAATGGGTATAAAACCTTCATTAAAAATACTAACGGCGAGAAAAGTAGCAATTTCAATGGTCCGCCTTGCTGCGTGAATGTGTCTCGGAGCAAAAGTCCATATCGAAGAATTCAACGATTCGCTGTTATTCTCAGTTTTAGAACCCGAACATCGTTCTAATGAGGCATTTGCAGACAAACTTTCATAGATTGGCTTTAAAACTTCCAATACATGGTCACTTGGAGGAGGATTTTCATGGACAAATTCATCGATAGTGCCCTCAGCCATAGCTTTTTTGCATTTTGTTCGATTCGTTTGAGCAGATTTGAGCAGGCACTAAAACAGCTATATCTGGGAAAATAATTTAAATTTTGAAAAATCCTTTTAAGGACGTATTCTTAAAAGTTCGAGCTTTGTTAATATGAAAAAAATGGATTTTTTCAAATTTCTAGACCAGAATACCCCCTTAATATAAATTTTGTATATATATATTATTTATGTATTTATATGGTATTAATTTATTATATTATATTTTTAGGGTGTATATAAGTTAAAAATTAAAATATTTGATATTTAAATATTATTATACTATTATTATTATTATTGTTCTTGGTTATTTACAATTTTTTTTATAATATATATATATTCATATATCAGGATTTTAATTCAATTATTTCAAAAAAATTAAATGATTGAATTTGAATTAATTTAATAGATAATTTTATTATATCATGAATAGTTATTATTATTATTTTTATAAATATCAAAAATGAATATTTATATTAATATAAATTCTGTATATATATATATATATTAATTATGTATTTATATGGTATTAATTTATTATATTATATTTTAGGGTGTATATAAGTTAAAAATTAAAATATTTGATATTTAAATATTATTATACTATTATTATTATTATTGTTGTTGGTTATTTACAATTTTTTTTATAATATATATATATATTCATATATCAGGATTTTAATTCAATTATTTCAAAAAAATTAAATGATTGAATTTGAATTAATTTAATAGATAATTTTATTATATCATGAATAGTTATTATTATTATTTTTATAAATATCAAAAATGAATATTTATATTAATATAAATTCTGTATATATATATATTAATTATGTACTTATATGGTATTAATTTATTATATTATATTTTAGGGTGTATATAAGTTGAAAATTAAAATATTTGATATTTAAATATTATTAACAATTTATTGAAATATTACTATTATCATTATTATTATTTAACATTTTTTATTCATAATATATATGTCGGTTTCACGTTAAGATTAACGGTACTTTATTCTAAAGTCTAAGTCGAACTCCCTGTTAAAACTTGAAGTATTAACTCGATTGCAAAGATGCTGTGTAACTCGTTGATCAGATCGTACGAGAATGTCGTTTTACGTCGCAATGATAATACAGAGGAAAGCTATGATACGGTGTGTCTCAGGACAGGAGATCGTCGAATTTGTAGAGAAAAGCCTTCGTTTGGAAGGTGAGGGTAATGAACGTTGCCGTTAATTAGCTAATTTCTACGCTGTTGGTTAGAAAAGGATGCTGACCACCCGGAAGAAAAAGTTGTTAGCTGAAATCATGGTTCCTAAGAAAGGCAAATTTCCTGCACTTTCTGACAATTAGGACAAAGGCTGTTGTGCTGCTTTCAAGGGTTTCACTTACCTAAATCCTAAGACTAAGGTCATCAGGCTAGCTGAAAATGTACTCTGAAGATACCTGGACATCTACAAATCATCCGATCGGATGTGTCCACGCGTGGCGAGTCACTTGACAGAAACCGTTGGAATGTTTACAGTGCAGTGTCAATACAACTGTTTCTTTTGAAGGGAGCTATAAAATTACTCTATACTTTCGTTAGACAAAAGGCTTATCCAGTGATCACGGAAACGTTGGACAACTGGTGGCAAACTTGAGCTCAAGCTCATACAAATCTTGAAAAATGACAATTATTTAAATAGGACAATGGTGGATCCTAGACTAAAGCATTAGGGGACCTTCACAAAACTACAAAGGGAGGCTCAAGTGTTCTTTCATTTCCGACATATATATTCCTATATCAATATTTAATGTATGTAATGTTATTTTTAGAAGTTGAATCATTGAATTTGAACTAATTTAGTAGATAATTTTATTGTATTAATCTTAAAAGTTATAGCAAAATTATATTATTAATAGTTATTGTTATTATTTTTATAATTATTGGAAATGAATATTTATATTAATATAAATTCTAAATTCTGTATATATATATATATATATATATATATATATGTATATATTATTTATGTATTTATATGATATTCATTATATTATATTTTTAGGGTGTATATAAGTTAAAAATTAAAGTATTTAAAATATTAATATCGTTAATAATTTATAAAAAAATTATTACTGTTGTTGTTTAAAATTTTTTATTTATATAGTATATATATTGGTATTTTAATTTAATTATTTTTAAAAATTGAATCATTGAATTTGAACTAATTTAGTAGATAATTTTATTGTATTAATCTTAAAAGTCATAGCAAAATTATATTATTAATAGTTATTGTTATTATTTTTATAATTATTGGAAATGAATATTTATATTAATATAAATTCTACATTCTGTATATGTATATATTATTTATGTATTTATATGATATTCATTATATTATATTTTTAGGGTGTATATAAGTTAAAAGCTAAAGTGTTTAATATATTAATATCGTTAATAATTTATTAAAATATTATTATTGTTGTTATTTAAAATTTTTTATTTATATAATATATATATTCATATATCAGGATTTTGATACAATTATTTCAAAAAAATTGAATCATTGAATTTGAACTAATTTAATGGATAATTGTATTATATTAATCTTAAAAGTCATAGCAAAATTATATTATTAATAATTATTATTTTCATTTTTATAAATATTAAAAATGAATATTTATATGAATATAAATTCTGTATATATATATATATAATAAGATTCTGCTTTGTTTCATAAAATTTTCTATTGCCATGGCCTGATTGTAAAAGATATAGAAGCATTAGAAGCATTGAACGCTTAAAGCCTACAAGATACCATTGCTTTATTTACATTTCATTTACAAATCCTTTCTGAAGTGTACTTTTCCTGTATTGTGAGAATGAGTTTCCTTTTTTCCTTAGTAATAAAAACGTATACATTTGCAGTTTTTGTGAAAAAATATAACGTGGTAAAATATTGTCCATTGACTTTTTGTTTAGCCCGGAATTCGTGCCTCCGTCAGGGTGGTTATTCATTACGTTAATGCAATTACTTGGACCCTGATAATTCTAAGGAACTGTCCTAAAGCTAAGCATTGCGATTTTACGGTTAATTAGTATAAAACATCTTCCAGTTAGAAGGTCCCTATTGTTATTGTTCCATCAGGTAAGAACCGGATTTTTCCATGTTTCCACCCAGTAATTTTTCCACCCACCAACACCCAGTAACAGTTGTTCTTCCACTATTTTAACCCAGTTAACATATATTTGTTAACTATATCCACCTTTGATTAATTATCTAATTAACATATATATATATATATATATATTAAGTTAATATAATATTATATGCATAATATTAATGTGCATAATATATATATATATATATACTAAGTTAATATATATATATATATAGTAATATATATATAATATAATATAATAATAATAATAATATATATACGCAATTCGAAGCATGTAAAAACAATGAGTAAGCATAGCCAGTGCATCGGTACATCTGTGCAGATCGTCTAACGTGCCTTACAATGTGTTTTATCGTTGTACATTTTGTTATTTCAAAGTTCGCGTTTTAATTTGTTAGGAAACAACTTTGTTAGGAAAAATCGTTTACATTTTCAAGCTGTTACCGACAGATTTTATATTTTATTTATAAGAAAAATTATTTTACGAATGAGGCCCTAATTCTATGAAACTAGCAACATGACACACAAACGTAAAAAGAATGAAAGCCAAAGTGAATCGTTGTTTGCTGATTTATCCGATACAGCAAACAACACCTGCGTCGAAAATGAATTCACCGATAGCAGCAACATTCTCGAATTAGGCGACGCGTTCAGACATTAGAAGAAGACTGAACAGGAAATATAACACCAAATGCAAATTAAAAATGTGCATATTTGCATCCTATCGCTTGCCAAACGCGCTCCTGGAGCGTTCAAAAATGCCGGTCCTGGCAGCGCGTTCAGCGCTCACAGCGCCACACGCAACGTGTCAACGTACTAGGGTTAAATTACGACATTTCTTCCAAACGTTCGTATCTTTCAAAATAGCCGTGAAAATGTTGAGAAAAGGTCCTTGAAACCGGACGATGATCTGTTCCATTCTAAAACTCCATCGTACATTGTCAAATCACAATTTTGCCAGCAACCTGTTTCATACGATAGTCCGCTGCTCAAAATCTTGCGGACTTTCTTCGAGCAGGAAAAGAGGAAAAGACGAAAGAGACCAAGCACATGAAACTAAGAGAAGAGCAGAAGGAAAAAGACAGAGGTATCAGCTCGTGCGACGAGTTATACAGGTTGTAGCGTGGTACCGGTTACACGCGGTCCAACTGTAATAGGGTGAGAGAGCCGGAGGGTGAGCAGCTCGGACTTGACTAATGAGGCGGCGCGTCCTCGACGTTATTAGATCGCCGAAAGAGTTTTTGAGGATGCCTCGGCTCCGGCCAGGGACGAATCCACCGCGAAGGATGGGTAATGATACGGCTGGACCCCGTTTCTTATTTGTCAAACGTCAGCCGCAAAGACGTTGCCCAGTTGTTTTCGAGGCAGAAGGAAGTCTCGGCTCTTTTCGGAATGATAATCTACTTGCAAATGCGACCGACTCTCTCTTTTTCCTTCCCTCTCTTATCCTCTTCTCCTATTTCTGTCTCTTTCCCACTTTTATTTCTTCACGCTGCTCAACACGAGTTGCGTCTCTCTCCTCTGCCTCCCTCTCTCTGTTGTTTGTTCTGCTGAGCTTTTGTAACGGAATTCCAAGGTGAAACGCTGCTACTTCGCGTTACGTAATTATCAATAATCACCAGGGACGCGAAACACTGAGATAGGAAAAAGAGAGACGAGAAAGAGAGGCGAAGGGAAAGGTGGCAATAGCGAGTCGCGTGTTACCAACAGAGACACGGTTTTCTTTCTCACGGAGATTTTCTGCAAGGCGGGTTTCCTGCTGAAATCACGGCAGGCGTAATTGCGCGTGGCCAGGAAGCGAGCGATTTCGCGCGGCTGCACGATTTCTGCGATCTCGTTCGCCGGTCATTGGGAAATTTAGATTGCCAAGTCGAAGGCGACATTTAATAGGCTGATCGGGAAATTTTGCTCGCCAACAGGAAACGAGTGGTGGGGATAAGTGAACGTTGTGAATGCGGATAATGAGCGCTGGTTATTGATTTTATGCGAATCGAAATATTCAAGTCGCCTTGCTGTGTGGTTTATTTCGACACTCGCTTTCTCATGTGAGAGATAGGATTTTGATTTAGTCGAAGAGCATGTTGCGACAGCTGGTTTTAGATTCTAACGATTTTAATTGGAATTTGTAATTAGAGATGCGCCAGAGTTAGGAAGAAAGTGGAGTGTACGTTTCGAAGGTCCTTCGATTGAATTTCTTTGAGAAATTGTTTATGGAATGTTTAACGACTGAAGGGATTCAGGGAAATTTTTATTTAAAATAATTAATTCTTACGTCTAATAACCGCTTATTATTTTATAGGGAAATTTAAAAAAGGATTACCTTGTTTCATCCTAATTTTGTTCTTGAAGAGATTAACAAAATTGTTTTCTGTCAGTAAGAGGATCAAAGTTACAAGTTTATCCTGTGCTTCGTATTTAAATTGTAATGGGTCGATTTGAAGAATCTTTTGGACGTAAAGGAACAAACAAATTCGCGACTATTTCGCGTCATTTCCAATTTCCTCTGATTTCTTCGTCTATTTATTTACGACGTAATTATTTATTAACGAATCATTGAATTAGAATTAATTTAATAGACAATTTTATTATATCAATTTTAAAAGTTATAGTACAATTATGTTATCAATAGTTATTATTATTACTTTCATAAATATTGGAAATGAATATTTATATTAATATAAATTTTGTATATATACATTATTTATGTATTTATAGGTTATTAATTTATTATATTATATTTTTAGGGTGTATATAAGTTAAAAATTAAAGTATTTAATGTTTAAATATTATTAATAATTTATTAAAATATTATTATTATTGTTGCAGTTGTTATTTAAAATTGTTTATTTATAATATATATATATATATATGAGAATTTTAATTTAATTATTTTTAAAAAATTACATCATTGAATTAGAATTAATTTAATAGATAATTTTATTATATCAATCTTAAAAGTTATAGTATAATTATATTATCAATAGTTATTATTATTACTTTCATAAATATTAGAAATGAATATTTATATTAATATAAATTTTGTATATATATATATCATTTACGTATTTATAGAGCATTAATTTATTATATTACAATTTTGGGATGTATATAAGTGAAAAATTAAAGTATTTATATATATTATTATTATTGTTGTTATTTAAAATTTTTTATTTATGTAATATATATATATATTAGTATTTGAACTTAATTATTCTTAAAAAATTGAATCATTGAATTTGAATTAATTTAATAGATAATTTTATTATATTATTAATAGTTATTATTATTTTTATAAATATCAAAAATGAATATTTATATTAATATAAATTTTTTATATACATATAAAATTCTGCTCCATTTTACAAGAATCTTCTATTGCCATTGCCTGATTATGAAAGATATGGCAACACTGGATATAACCTATACCCAAGTTATTTCATTTATTTCATTTATAATAGAAAACTTCAAACACAGGTCATTCACTTTTTCGGCAGAGTGAAAAAGTAGACGAAAGAAAATATTTTCCCTGGTCGACGTAAGAACCCAATTCTCAGCGTGAATACTCCATCAGATAACCGCGGACGGTTCGTTCGTTCAGAAGGTGAGGCGTGAACGACTAAGATCGAGTAAAATAGGCAAGCAGAACGCGTCGCTGCCTACTGCACTCTAATTAGTGCGCTAATTGTATCCTTCATGTATGAACAGCGGCCGTTCCACTCGGGGATGCGCGTTAACAAACCTAATTTCCGTCTAAATCCATTTAATGGAACGCGAGACCGCGTTCTTATCTGCTAACACGCCGCTGAACATGCGTGCACCGCCGTTCCTCGCTTTGTTATTTCGCCCAGAAACCCGCTGCTGTTGCGGAAAGGACCGATTTCTTTTCCGCGAGCGGCCATCGCGCCTCGGAACGCCAGCTAAATTGCCTCGTGATCCTTATCTTTGTTGCCACGGAGGTTTCCAGCCCTGTTTTCGTTCCTCCGCCAGCTTTACACGCTTTTCTTTAAGTAAAACGATGCTTGCAGATTGTTCCATTAAACAAACGGAAGACAGCTGAAAAGAATCTTTTTCAAATTTTCATTTATTCTTTTGGTAGCAAGTTTTGAGGTACCTACACATAACCATTCAATTTAGGTTATGAACGCATATATGCGTCCTTACATAACCTAACATTTTTACCATTACATTTTTAGGCTAAAAGTGACGTTAAAGTAGCGCGATGGAAAAGACGTATGGATGTTGTCCAAAAGAAAAGAATTAATTATCAAACTGGCAAACCAAAGCGAAATATTGATGTCTTGTTAGCCGCAGTCGATAAAATCGATATGATTTTTAGTTCACTTCGCTGCGTTGGAAAAAGCGCAAAATGGTATAAAAGATATTTTTTCCACCTCTTAGACCTCGCTATATATAACGCATATATTCTTTACAAAAGTGCTAATAATAAAACTGGAACGTTTGAAAGTTTTCATCTGCTTCTCGTAAAAGATATTTTGCAAAAATACCCACCACGCAGAGTGGAGGCTAAAGGAGGAAGAGTTCATTCGGACGACCTTTCATTTCGGTTAACGGAGATGCATTTGCCTACATTCTGCGTAACTAGAGAAAATAATAAACGTTTTTCACGACGAAGAAGCGCTGTTTGCACTAAACATAATCGCAGGACTGACTCGCGTTACCAATGCAAAAATGTAACATTGGCTCATGTATCGAACTCTGCTTTGAGATTTACCATGCAATACGAAATTATTCAATTTTCAATTTAAAAGATGTAATTTCAAACTTTGATATTGTTCGTGTTATCATTGCTTAATGAAGTAAATGGTTATTGAGGCTTTTCAGGTCACTGCATAATTTATTTTAGTCACAATCAATAAATTTTGCAATGAAAATTCAGTCTGCTCAACTTGCGCTCTTTCGTAAAAAATACCCAGCCCACGGTGTGCTTCTTCGTACAGAGTGGGCCATCCATGGCGCACGGTTAACATCGGACAACGCAGCGCTCAGAGAGTTAAACATTACATACAAGCAGTTGTTTCGTTTCAGAAATTCGTAAAATACACTGCAGATTTTCAATTATATTTTTTTCTTCAACCATTAAATTCTCTCTGTTACGAAACTTACGAATTATTCTTAAGAAATTCGCAACACATAGTTCAGACTTTCAGTTGCACCTTCTCCTTGAACTTCTCAATTCCGTGTAGCTGTATTGAACTTTCAAATTGTTCCGAGGAAATTCGTAATACGTAGCCCAGATATCGAGTTACACATTTTTCTTCAACCTTTGAATTTTATACTTGTCTAGAACTTTGGAATCATTCTTTAACCAGATACAATATTTAACGTACCTCCACGACAAATTTTCCAATTTATCTTTTGCACTTTAAACCTCTACACTGTAACTCCTAGCCTGGTAACATTGAATCCTGTTCGCAACAGAGATCGCAGTACGATTTCCAATGCTACGTTACCGACACAGTAAATTACCGATTTCACGCTACCAATTTTATCTCAGTCTTAGAAAATTCTAACCTCAACCACGAGCATTAAAATGTTATGGAATTCAGAAGAAAGCAGAAAGTGGGGGATATGAAACGCGAAAGTCGAAGTTTCCGAGGAGACGAAAGAAGTTGAAAGACAGCGGCGTGGTCAGGTTACCGGTGGATCGGTAGGAAAAGGAGGAAGAAAAAGAGACGAAGAGAAGCGAGTCCGAAAGGGCAGCCGTGGCAGAGCCGCTTTCGCCTCGGCGAATGAAATTGCCCCGGCAATCGGTGGTTGCTTATTAGCGTTTGACGTTCGATTAGTCAAGTGCACCGGCTAAGATCCGCCGTTTGAAGGCTCCGTGGCTCCTCCCATTACCGGTTCCCGTGGGTTCTCTGCCGGCCAACAACCACGCGTCCACGATTCCACGCCGAGCAACAGGCACGTAGCATCATCATTCTTCTGTCTTCAAAACGGGAAAGACAGAGAATTGAGAGGGGCAGAGAGAGGGAGAGGAAGATACAGAGGAGTTCTGCGTGGTTCTCCAACCTCGTACAAGCATACCTTGTAATTACGTTAACCGTACTACTGCCAGCCAGTAATAGCACGAATTAGTTGCACTTCAATGTTTTCTTCGATGCATTCGAATACTCTCCTCCTATCTGCTAAACTTCTTCGGGATTCTGCCTAGCGCTCCATCGACCTTGATGACTTTCTGCTTAGAAGCGCACATATTTGAAGGTTAGGGTGGCTTATGTGCTTCGCAAATGGTTTGTTTCTTTTTCTTTTCTTTTTCTTTTTTACATATCAGTACTTGAAGAGGTACTTGGCTTATGATAGATTAGGTACATGTCGAGTATTTGCAGTTGAGAAGCTTTCAAATATATACAGAGATATGTATCAAGCCCTTTTTCTAGTTAAGAAACTTAGTTATTATCAACTTTTTGCTTATCCTGTACATACAGTCTTTTGGAAACGACTATAATTATTAATTGCAACGTAGTTAATGTTAAATAATTAGAACTAAATAGCCCGATGCAAGTCACTCGATTCATATTTCGTTCTATGGAAGCTTCTCAATCGTTTGGAATAGGATTGTTGGTTAACACTTTGACTGCCACGTCGAAATCATATGTTTCGCTGAGGACGCCACGGGAGTATTTTTATTATTCAAAGCATAGAATGGCAAAATAACAATAAATTGATGATGTAAGACAACATTCTTCCATAATGGACCGTTTACCTTATTGGTGGCCACGGGTGACGACAGTGGCGCCTTGGTAACAGTTGATAGCGACATATTATAACAAGGCTTCGTTTATTTCAACAAACCATTCTAATTTGTTGTTTCGTCGTAAGCAAAATATATTGCTTGCTATATAGTGCAGAATATATTGTTGAAACGTGTGGAAGATATTAGTAAACAGTACTTGCTCATTCTATATATAACAGTAAGGTATGTTCACATTTCTAACCTCAATTATATGATCATAAAACAGCATTTACGATTATTTTCTAAGGTGTGTTCATAATAATATTCGTAGATTACCCCTCAAAGATATGGATGCAAACATAGTGCACCGTTAGATGCAAGATTTGTCCTCATTTTTCTTTTTTATTGATGTTCTACTAAAAATGTTTAATTGTTCAGTGGGGCATTTTTTATCTCAAAGTATTTTCTATTAATCGGTAATATTCAAAATGCCCTAACTGTCAATTTTCATTCAATTTTTACAATTGTAAGATGCTCAAGCGCTTCGGTCACCAATGACCACCGTGGCGTCACAGGAGAAACCGTGGGCCATATATGATCCACGTGGCAGTCAAAGTGTTAAGGAACTTTCTGTGATAAGAGTTGCAAATCCTGTAGAGATGCTGTACCTTTTTCCTAAATCACTTGTAGATTATCAAAAACCAACACTGACTGATGAATAGAAAAAGACACTCGAATGCAAAGATTTCATTTGAACAGGAATTTCCACATTTATCAATGAACAGAGTTAAATGTGACGAATGAAATGGAGGAACTTTTCAACGTCACTTCACCGTCCGCGATAATCTGCATCAGGCCACATGTCTATTCCGTGGAATTCGATATCCAAGAGACTAGACAAGATTGGCTGGAAAAAGCCACGCGATCGTAATTTATAGCGTTCGTTAGAGGAAAAAGCTCGGCTCGCCGGAGTACAACGCGTTATTAATACGTTTTAAAGAAATGTCCAAGATTAATTTGCGAAACGAGTCGCTATTGAAGTTCTTGCCCGCGGTCTCATTAATCTTATCCAGCGGCGGGCTAGGAGAGAGGGGAAAAAATTATTTTGTAGAATGTTCGCTGTAATAACAGGGAATTCTGTCGCCGGCACGCCTAGCGGGGAGGAAGAACACCGTCCCACTATTAATTCATGTCTCAAGTTTTCAAGTAAGAAATTAATGTCTCCATACGTGATTCGTGGCTCCGTGGAGCCGGATCCCGTTCCTTTCTCCTTCCAAGGGTGGTTTGCTCGCGAAAACTTCGGCCACGAAATGAAATTAATAAACCACGATTACGTTATAACCACAGACTTCTTACAGGGTTGAAAGCTTTCTTGTTCGTTTGATCCTTGAAGCATCGTAGCTTGATGACCCAATGAACGCAATTTCACTTCAGATGCTTTTGCTTTCATATTCCTCTCATATTTATTTCATTTCTCATCATTCAACGTTTAATTCGATTGTTATAACGGTATCAATATTTTTCTTTATTAGAGCAATTTATTTAATCGTAAATATTTATTGCAATGTGAAATGTTAGGTTATCCGAAAAGTTCCTTTCGTTTTACGAGGAAATAATGGACGCACAAGCTTTCTTGTTTTGTATTATTTTGTCGAATTACGTATGATCCATTTTGTTCTATCAAAATAAAGATCACAACGTTCGATAGGTTAGGTTTTATGTTTGTATAAAGATGCGTCGTTGTAAAAGACGTGTCTGTAAAAGAAAGACACTTTTGGATAACCTAATACTTTTCAAATATGAGTTTAACACTTTGACTGCCACGTCAAAATCGTATGTTTCACTCAGGACACCACGGGAGTATTTTTATTATTCAAAGCATAGAATGACAAAATAATAATAAATTGACGATGTAAGACAAATTTCTTCCACAATGGACCTTTTATCTTATTGGTGGCCATGGGTGACGACAGTGGCGCCTTGGTAACAGTTGACAGCGACATATTATAACAAGGCTTCGTTTATTTCAACAAACCATTCTAATTTGTTGTTTCGTCTTAAGAAAAACGTGCAGAATATATTGTTGAAACGTGTAGAAGATACTAGTAAACAGTATTTGCTCATTCTATATATAACAGTAAGGTATGTTCACATTTCTAACCTCAATTATATGATCATAAAGCAGCATTTACGATTATTTTCTAAGGTGTGTTTATAATAATATTCGTAGATTAACCCTCAATGATACGGATGCAAACACAGTGCACCGTTAGATTCAAGATTTGTTCTCATTTTCCTTTTATTGTTCAGTGGGGCACTTTTTATTTCAAAGTATCTTCTATTAATCGGTAATATTCAAAATGCCCTAACTGTCAATTTTCGTTCAATTTTTACAATCCTAAGAAGTTGTGGCGTCACAGGAGAAACCGTGTGTCATATATGACCCACGTGGCAGTCAAAGTGTTAACTACGAAAAGTGTTCGACCGATTACACGAGAAGTGCGCGCTATCGACATCGATTTTCTGCCGTTTAAGGAGCGAAAGACTCTCGATGTCATTAATCACGTTCCGTTGTCTTCTCGTAGACACTGGTCCATTGTCAACTGGACGTATTTATTCCATTGTAAACGAAACGGCGTGGTAGGTAGATGGTGATCTCGCGTAGGCGGATCGCAGGTGGATGAACGCTGAAAATCCCGATGGCACGAGGTCACGTGTAACGGAGAGAAGTTTTAATTCCATGGCGGGACGTCGCGGTCGTCACGGGCTTATGTACGGTCCGCTCCGCTGGCGTTCTTTTTGAAAAAGTGAACGCGAGATAATGGAACGTAATGTAGCGTGAGCAGCCAACGCTGCTACCTCGCTTCGGCTTCTAGCCGTGAGATGCTACACTGGGTGTCCCCGAAATCGTCTTCAAATCTGACATTTCCTTCATATTACGTGTGAGGTGGATGATTTCAGTGGTCGCTGCTAATTACGTGCTGATGGACGTAGGTTAATAGGTATATTTCTAAGTGAATCTGAATGTGTTAATAAGAAAATTAACACGGCACACGAGTACAAATTTGGACTAATTTTTATTATCTACTCCTGCCTAGCTGGAGATTAAACAAATTTACAGATACTTCAAATTACTATAAATCTCGAAATTCGGTTTTCTCAAAAACGACGCCTTCAATGCGATTTTATTATTCTCGATTTTCGTTGTATTAGGTTGTCCGGAAAGTGTCTTTCTTTCGCAAACGTGTCTTTTACAACAGTGCACCTTCGTACAAACGTGAAACCAAGTTTGTGAAATGTCACGGTGTTTATCTCAACAGAACAAAATGGACATTCGACGAAATAATATAAAAGAAAAAACATCGAGCGTCTATTATTTCCTCACAAAACGAAAGAAACTTTTCGGATAACCTAACATTTTGAACCATAACGTTTTTCTAACCTCATTTATACCATGAATTTAATCATTTTGACCGCTCATAATTAGTATTGTTTTAAGTAGAATCTATCTATTTATATAAAAATTTGAAGTTCCTTTGTTGGTTTGTCAGAATTTTCTCAATAAATTGTTCTTACAACAAAAGCGTCTTCCTGCAAAGTTTAACTCTAGTCAAATTGTTTCTTGTCAAGCTTAATCCCATGGAGCACCACGGGAGCGGTTCTTTTAGCCGGGTAATTGCAAAAAATCTTCCAGCTTCTGCACCGTACACCCGGTAGGAAAGTTTCACGTGTGGGGTACCTTAATGATGCACCCGGTCGGATCTCACGAAAACTCCACTCTCATCGTGCATGGTGACCAGCCATTGACCGACGTTTTTTTGCGTGTCTCAAAGCAGACGAACGTATCACGAACGACCACGATCCTCTATATTACTCGTACACTCTAATTCTATAAAATTTTCAAGCTAACAATTGTAATAAAAGAAACACACAATTTAGACAACAAAGTGTATCCCTCAAACTTTTCATTACGTAAAGCGAGACGAAACGAAACGAAATGAAACGTTTCTCCGAGCCAAAGAAACAGAGTTGTAACCGTGGACCAGGTCATTTTTCGTGCGCATAGATTCGCAAGAACCGGATCGAAATTTTAATTTTATTTCCGTGTGTGTCACCCTCACGTTCTGATTTTATAAAATTATCATCCTAAACGTTCTAATCAGAATCGTACAACTTTGAAACAGACTGTACCCCTCAACCATCCCATTACGAAAAACGGGCAGAACGAAACGTTCAACGAAATGAGATGTTTCTCAGCCGAAGAAACAGTATTCTAGCCGTGGACCAGGCCATTTTTCGCGAGGTGAAGACTCGCGGCCACCGAATCGAAATCATAATTTTAATGAAACCGCTAGGCGAGCCCCGAAAATAATGGTCAACATTTCCTGCTCGTATTATTTTCCGCGGTGGGGGCACGGGGATTTACGAGAAGCGAATGGAAGCAGAAAATTAACGATTCTACCCAGAGAGGGTGGATCGTGAGGGGGTGGCAGCGGCGCGGTGGAAGTTTTTCTTAGTATTTTAATATAAATGCGGCTGCGTCGGCCGACTTGGCCTCGCGCGAGGAGGGCCCGGTTGTTTGCGGCAGTTTGTGCCAAGCTAAATGAAGAATGAAGCTGAAATTATTTGGTGGAAAACAGTGAAACAGGATGTGGAAACGACACCGCGTAGATTTACAGGGGCTGGTGCACGCGTCGCGCCACCCTGGCAGGCCAAAAGGGAGGCGAACAGGGGGGTTGGAAACTGGACGACAAGAACATTTTTAAACGCGCCCCCTCCTTCTCCACTGGCAATTATAATTCTTCGCGAGCTTCTGATAGATTCATGAGAATCCTTAATTTTGATCTTCCTGTGCATACCATTGGATACTAAGAAATTTTATTTTAATATGTGTTTTTATAATTATACAGTATAGTAATGGATATTTGAAAATGAATATTTCATTTTCAATATCAAACACGAGAGTAGGTATTTTTTAATAAGAAATATATATTAATTTTAACTGAATTATAAGATTAATTTTTACTTTCCAAACCTACATAGATGTTAGATTCTGGTTTGTCCTTAATTTAAAAACTGTTAAAAAGACAATTAAGAAGATTGGATTAGGCATTTTCATAGCCCCATAAGAAATTCGACAAAATTTCTAAATGTGAGGTTATCCGGAAAGTGTCTTTCTTTCGCAAACGTGTTTTTTACAACAGTGCACCTTCGTATAAATGTGGAACCAAGTCTGTGAAATATCATGGTGTTTATCTCAACATAACAAAATGGATCATACCTATTTCAATAAAATAATATAAAATAAAAAACACTGTTCGTCTATTATTTCCTCACAAAACGAAAGAAACTTTCCGGACACCCTAATGTCTAAGAGGTTAAGTACTGATATTGTATAATTAGTGCTTTTATGAAGTAACAATCGCCTGGTGCAATATTTAAACGGTGAAACAAACATTAATTTAGTTTCTATTTCTTTAGTTACGTTCATGAAAATTCGCAATTAATTTGTCCACTTCTGTTATACAATTTTATAAAATTAGTGTTTAGAATTAGTAGGTTCATGAAGTAACAATTGCCTGGTGCAATATTTAGACGGTGAAACAAACATTAATTTAGTTTCTATTTCTTTAGTTACGTTCATGAAAATTCGCAATTAATTTGTCCACTTCTGTTATACAATTTTATAAAATTAGTGTTTAGAATTAGTAGGTTCATGAAGTAACAATTGCCTGGTGCAATATTTAAACGGTGAAACAAACATTAATTTAGTTTCTATTTCTTTAGTTACGTTCATGAAAATTCGCAATTAATTTGTCCACTTCTGTTGTACAATTTTATAAAATTAGTGTTTAGAATTAGTAGGTTCATGAAGTNAACAATTGCCTGGTGCAATATTTAAACGGTGAAACAAACATTAATTTAGTTTCTATTTCTTTAGTTACGTTCATGAAAATTCGCAATTAATTTGTGCAGTTCTATTGTACAATTTTATAAAATGTTTGCTAAATGTTGCTAACTAATATTATTAACGAAATTAGCAAATTGTACTTTATAGAAGGACTATTCAGAAATCACGCTATATACAAAGATATACAAAATGTTAGGTTATCTGGAAAGTGTCTTTCCTTCGCAAACTTGTTTTTTACGACAGTGCACTTTCTTCAAATGTAGAACAAAGTCTGTAAATTGTCATGGTGTTTATCTCAACATAACAAAATGGATCATATCTAATTCAATAAAATAATATAAAACAAAAAACGTTGTGCGTCTATTATTTCCTCCAAACGAAAGAAACCTAACCTCATATTAAATCTTCTTAAAAATTTTTTTAATAAAACATCGATACGGCTGGCGCTCATTATAGCGTTTCTATGACGTTTTCTGTAGGTATGGTTCATTTGACCGAAACTCAAACGAGGTATCCGTTATCAGTAGTGACGAGAAGAATTGACGAGAGAACGCTCGGGACCGTCCCCTTTTCCCCTGCTTCATATTCGCGCCGGAAGCATCCCCATCCTCCAACGTAGAGGGGGAGAAAGGCTTCTTTACCCCACGGTGGATTCGTGGCTTTTTACGGGGAACCAATAATGAACTTTTTTTTCTCCTCCGGTATAAAAGTTGATTTGTAACAGCCTCTCTTTCTCGCCACCCTGTGGACTCTGTCGGTCCCGCAACTTTTCCTCGTAGCCTCTTAAAAGCGGCGAGAAGCGTCTCATTCTCGGTCGCTGATATCACTCGTGGCATTGCTCATTACTCACGCCGTCTTATCGTCCTTACCCCCCATCGAGGCAGCGTTGCGTCGGCTTTCGCTACACCCTTGCTTCGTCCACCACCCCTATTCCTCTCTGGTTCCTTCTTTTTTTCGATGCCGCGGAATCTTATTTCAAATGCTCTTGAAAAAAATGTTTTATCATCCTGCTATAATCTGTTATTTTATTTTTTATCTCCCTACCTTTTATTTTCCTATTTTTATATTTTATGGTTATTTGTTTTAAATGGTTGAGAAAATATCAATTTTAAATACGTAAGAAACTTTAAATTTTTAGTTTCGTCGTGTGTTCTTTCACTGTCTCGTATAAAAGATTAGTTAAAATGTATATTGCTCGTGATATTGAGGTTAGGTTAACACAATAAATGTGTACAAAATGGACAACTTTATACTAACTAAGAATCTACTCCTTCCAACTATCACGCCCTCTTCTTCAAACCTATAGCTCCTTTTATCGTCGCCATTACTAGATTTCGTGAATTTTACCCCTCTCCGTTGTTGATCGGTCGATAGATCAATTGACAGTGTTGGTCGAGCATTATCCAAGCAACCGTTCGCTTCTCTCTCCTTTCACCGCTTCCAGCCCTATCGCGGTGTACCGCGTTAAATTTACTGCGGCCTTGATAGGAAAGTGGAGCGCACGCTCCCACGATTATCTATCCTGTCGAATACCTGTCCTCTTACGACAAATTCTTTACATCTCTTGTTGCATAGATTTCTTTTTTCTTTTATTTTCTCCAGATGAGGGACGAGTGGAAATACTTTTGAGAACATTGCTATTTGTATTTTGTTGAAAGAACTTGTGATCGTATTGCAGTGATCTATTGGGTTAACAATGCCACCTAATGACAAAATCCGCAATTAGGCACTTAGTTGCCAACTCAATAAATATTTGAATAAGGTAATTGTATTATTAGTATTTAAATTGGTAAATTATACTGTCTTGGCTACAGTTGTAAAGAAGTCAAGGTTTTCATTCATCGACTGGAAGAAAATTAGTCAGCTCGTTAATCGGAATCCCAATCTCTTAAGTGTAATATTATAATTATATACTTGTTGCAGAACTGATTTTCTAATTAAGAGTCAACTCGATTAACAGATTGATAAACACGATGCAGATGTAGAAAATACATTAGCTTGACACTAATTCGGTATCGTATGTAATATTAGGTTAGCAACTAGATGACTGGGGATTCTGTCAATATCACCAAATGATAAAATCCGCAATCACTTAGTTGCCAATCTAATGCTATGGTGTCGAGTAGAAATAAAAATTGATGTATCATATTAAATATTCTATCACAAGTTACGTTATATAACTGCATTGTAGCGTATACAGTACATGCAGTATCATTAGTAGTGTACAATAATATACGATATTAATATACACGAACATTTGCATCATTAATTCATGTCATTATCATGTATATTCCACACATTATTCATATGTAACCTTGATCATCACGTAGTATATCGTTATTATACACATTTATTTAGATTAGTATTCTAGTAGATTACTATCATTCTAACCTTACAACGTCGCTAAATATTAAACGAAGAATATACAAAATTCAAGATCAGAAACTACATATATTGTATTGTGGATTGTGGATTTTATCGCTAGATGGTATTGACAAAATCTCCAGTCATTGAATTACCAACCCAATAATTGTTAAATATTATTCAATGTTCCCTGGATTCAACAATGCTGCAAGTTACTGTTATCTCCGTAAGACGAATTACCTCATTTATAATTTACAATTATTTACAATTATTTACAATTATTGCTTGAAAAAATGATAACCTCCATATTGTACTATAGATAGGCAAAGATACGAACCAATGGCTATATTGTACCAAGTATTGGTGAAAAGGATCAAGTTGCACGGTGAATGTTTCTTATCAGTAAATTAGCAGTCTAGTTGGCCTTCGTCGACACTGATGAGGGAAAGCAAGGCAGGAAGTGACAGGTATCAATCACCGGCGAATCTAGCGCAATGCCGCGGATGAGTTTCTGATACAGAAACTGCAGTCCTTTCTCGCCTGCTCGATAAGCACAATGAAGTAATTCCGAGGGTTCGATATCGGTTTCGTACGTGGCACGGAATATTACATTTTCGGTTTTCTTCCACTCGTTATCTCGCTTACCGAGAACACGAAGAGGTTAGAGATCTCATCTGTGATGATTTGAGAAATTAGGGAGTGGTGTGAGTTTCTATTTATACGTCAAGAAGATTTTGAAAACAGTGCACAACTTTTTATCATTTTTGTTTCTTCACGTTTTAAGACTCGATTTCATGAAATGTAAGTATAGACATATTCGTCAATGTTCTTGAATTCCGTTTTTCTATCACTACGAAATGTGCCAAAATCGAAGGAAAATATAAAATAATCCTTCTCAGTATCCCTTTTCAATTCTATAATAAAAATTTTCTCCAAACATTGAAGTCTTATGCTATCTTTCGAATATTGGCTAACCTAACCTCAACATTATAACAAAAGTAAGATCAGAACGTAGAAATTCAAGAACTCTGAATGTTGACAACTTATATTACAATCGTATCATCTTTTCTGACCACCCCACCTGTCAATGGAATTTACCAAAAGCCAAGATAAAATTCTAATGAATTTTTTATTGTTGCCATTTGAGAACTTGGTTCATAACGTAACACAGTAATTTCTAGAAAATTGGAGTCCCCTTTACACAAACCACCCATTCGATCCTGTAATTGACTTCATGTTTTCTGTTCATCCAACTCAAACGGAAGAAAAATCAGGTCATATCGCGACGGTCCGCGCGGAATTCTTTGCCCGCGAGCGTGTCACACTACGCCTCCATAGAATATGTCAGGCTCCATAGAATTCTCCGCGGCAGATAATCCAAAAGAAGACGAAAAGGGATGGCTTTTCCGGGGACGCGCATCAGCAGCTCGGCTGTGAGCGGGTACACAGCACCCGTTCGCCTAGCACACTCCCGTGAACAGTTCATTTATTATGCGGTTAGTTATCGCGCCTTTTCGTCTGATTTCCCTGCCAACAATGCGCCGTCACCGGCGCAGACAGGTTCTGGCGGTTCTTAGACTCCCGACCGTTCTCTTTCCCGCTTCCACGACGTTTTCTCATCCGCCACTCTAAGTGACGCTCACTGACGACACGCCATACGTCACACCGTTCCTACCCTCTTTCTCCAGCGACGTTTTCATCCCCCTTTTCCATACTCGCGTCTACCTATACCCCTTTCCCTCGTCTCTTTCTCTCACGTTTTTTTTTCACGCTCACGTTCCTTCCAGCTTCTTCTCGTTTTTACCTTTCGTTCTTTCACACCTTTGCTTTCTTCCACCTTTTCTTGCCTATTCGCGCGCCACGATGGCTTCCAACAGCCGAGTTCGACGCAGTTGCCGAACTGAGAGTCTCGTTTGACTTACGACCAACTCGCTGGGGTGGAGTCTACTCGGTTCATATATTTCTCGGAACCCGGCGGATCCAGCGTCCTGCGCGACGTCCATGGTTCTCTATTCAAGGCCTGGTGATGGTTGAATCTACCAGGGCATTGAATTTTACAATGGGATTTTATAACGAAGTTTAGTACGATAATGGATAGTTGGTACATTAATCAACGTTTTATAACTGTCTGCAGCTTCGATATATAAGGAAATATCAGTTCCATAGTGGAGATGTAGTCTTTAACACTTTGACTGCCACGTGGGCCATGTATGACCCACGGTTTCTCCTGCGACGCCACGGTGGTCATTGGCGACCGCAGCGCTTCAACTTCTTAAAATTGTGAAAATTGTATGAGAATTGACAGTTAGAGGATTTTGAATATAACCGATAAATAGAAGATACATTGAGATAAAAAGTGCCCCATGGAACAATTAAACGTTTTTATTGGAACATCAATAAAAAGAAATGAGAACAAATGTTGCATCTAACGGTGCACTGTGTTAAAACACTTTAAACATAAATGTGGCTCATCGATACAATCTGGACGATAGGTGGTCACCTTTTTGGTCCGATTCTTAACAATTTTTGATCCTAACTGTTTAACATTTTTTTATAATACTCTGCAAAATTTTCGTGCCAGGTACGCCTACCCTTCTTTAATCTACATTTCGTGTCGAATAAGTATATTTGACGACTCTGGTGAATGGCACTATGTAATGTACGTTGCGAGTGCCATTCTAAAAACTGGTACCTTGATTTTTGTTTTTGTTGCTTGTATAGAGTATCACCGCGTTTGAAATTGATGTATTTAACAATAACTCTAAAGCTAATTTTATATACCATTTGAGGGTTCTCCTATGTGCTGTAGAATATGCTATCATTTGATCTGATAAATCTACAGCACATTTTCCTCTCTTGTAACCTACCATTACCATTGGTTTATCACAAACATAATTTTTTTTTTCCGGACCTCTACCATTTCAGCCGAATGTTTCGTCGAAATCATAAAAATAATCGTAATACTGTAACCGTCAATAAGATAAACGGTCCATTGGCGAAGAATGTTGTCTTACATCATCAATTTATTATTATTTTGCCATTATATGCTTTGAATAATAAAAATGCCTAGTAACGAAATACTTAACACTCTTATAATTGAGAAATTGTCTGAGAAAAAGTCCTACCTATATAAATCCCTATAAAAAGCTACATAGATATATCAATTTTCTAATGAAATAGTTGAATTATTATACAAATTTTGATTCATTTTATAAACATAAGAAGCACATGTTTAAGAGTCATTACACTTATCAATTGAAAGGTATCTAATATTAAACACCCAGATTAATTAATATTTCAAATGCTACTTAGATGTATAAATTTTCTAATGAAGTAGTTGAATTATTATACAAATTTTGATTCATTTCATAAACATAAGAAGAACATGTTTAAGAGTCATTACACTTATCTATTGAAAGGTGCCTAATATTAAACACCCAGATTAATTAATATTTCAAATGCAACTTAGATGTATAAATTATCCAATGAAATAGTTGAATTATTATACAAATTTTGATTCATTTCATAAACATAAGAAGAACATGTTTAAGAGTCATTACACTTATCTATTGAAAGGTGCCTAATATTAAACACCCAGATTAATTAATATTTCAAATGCAACTTAGATGTATAAATTTTCTAATGAAATAGTTGATTTATTATACAAATATTGATTCATTTCATAAACATAAGAAGAACATCTTTAAGAGTCATTACACATTGAAAGGTGCCTAATATTAAACACCCAGATTAATTAATATTTCAAATGCAACTTAGATGTATAAATTTTCTAATGAAATAGTTGAATTATTATACAAATTTTGATTCATTTCATAAACATAAGAAGAACATCTTTAAGAGTCATTACACTTATCTATTGAAAGGTGCCTAATATTAAACACCCAGATTAATTAATATTTCAAATGCAACTTAGATGTATAAATTTTCTAATGAAATAGTTGAATTATTATACAAATTTTGATTCATTTTATAAACATAAGAAGCACATGTTTAAGAGTCATTACACTTATCTATTGAAAGGTGCCTAATATTAAACACCCAGATTAATTAATATTTCAAATACAACTTAGATGTATAAATTATCTAATGAAATAGTTGAATTATTATACAAATTTTGATTCATTTTATAAACATAAGAAGCACATGTTTAAGAGTCATTACACTTATCAATTGAAAGGCACCTAATATTAAACACCCAGATTAATTAATATTTCAAATGCAACTTAGATGTATAAATTTTCTAATGAAATAGTTGATTTATTATACAAATATTGATTCATTTTATAAACATAAGAAGCACATGTTTAAGAGTCATTACACTTATCTATTGAAAGGTGCCTAATATTAAACACCCAGATTAATTAATATTTCAAATGCAACTTAAATGTATAAATTATCTAATGAAATAGTTGAATTATTATACAAATTTTGATTCATTTCATAAACATAAGAAGAACATCTTTAAGAGTCATTACACTTATCTATTGAAAGGTGCCTAATATTAAACACCCAGATTAATTAATATTTCAAATGCAACTTAGATGTATAAATTATCTAATGAAATAGTTGAATTATTATACAAATTTTGATTCATTTTATAAACATAAGAAGCACATGTTTAAGAGTCATTACGCTTATCTATTGAAAGGTGCCTAATATTAAACACCCAGATTAATTAATATTTCAAATGCAACTTAGATGTATAAATTTTCTAATGAAATGGTTGATTTATTATACAAATGTTGATTCATTTTATGAATATAAGAAGAACATGTTTAAGAGTCATTACACTTATCTATTGAAAGGTGCCTAATATTAAACACCCAGATTAATTAATATTTCAAATGCAACTTAGATGTATAAATTTTCTAATGAAATAGTTGATTTATTATACAAATATTGATTCATTTCATAAACATAAGAAGAACATCTTTAAGAGTCATTACACTTATCTATTGAAAGGTGCCTAATATTAAACACCCAGATTAATTAATATTTCAAATGCAACTTAAATGTATAAATTATCTAATGAAATAGTTGAATTATTATACAAATTTTGATTCATTTCATAAACATAAGAAGAACATCTTTAAGAGTCATCATATGTATATAAGAATTATAATATGTAGCTATTAACTGTTACCAATTATATGCTTTGAATAATAAAAATACTTCCGTGGCGCCCTCAGCGAAACATGTGATTTCGGCGTGGCAGTCAAAGCGTTAACCTACAGTTGAATACTCGAAGACGAACGCTCGAATGATCTGAATCGTTGCCCATTAATGCATCGCAGTCGTTTCACACTCGAACGAAACGCAAAAACCTCGAATCTTCTGGAGATTCAGCGGCGTTGGTAACGGTACATGTGCAGAACAAATTCTCGCGGCGGGAACCGGCGAAAATAGGGGGCCCGCGAGACGAGCTTTCCCGTTACGTAGCCTCTCACCAGCAGTTTGCCATTTGAAAGATATTTTTTTGCTTTCGAGTACGGGTCGCGAGAAAAATAGCCGCGAATTGTGAGCAACGGCACAACGAAAAGCAATAGAGGAGGGAAGAGGGGGCGGAGGAGGTATCGTAGAGGAAGACTAGACGAAGGAAGTCGGGGGGACGAAGTGATGGATGAACGCGGGCCCGTTTCTCGAGACGAGCCTCGGCGGACTGACATGTTTATACGAAGGCTGTCTGTAAAGGTGGCCGTAGCTTTGCTTTCCCGCTCCTCTTTTGTACCGTACGTCTCAAGCAAAGCGTTTCTCGCTCACGATTCCCGTTGCGTCTCTTCTCTTCTCTCCTCGTCCACTGCCTCTTTCTCGATGGGCCACCGAAAAGGGGAGCTTAAACGGGAAATAATACAGTCGCGTGATTAATTAAAGGTGACGCGTTCGCCCACCTACGAAGATCGCTAACTGTCTCACTCTCGCGTCCGCTATTTTTCTCTCAGTCTTGGATCATCCTCTCGCTCCTCATTGTCCGCCACTTCTGTTAGGCTCGCTGGTAACCTACATATCCGGCTGGAATAAAGCAGCCTCGTATTGTCGGCCACGGCTTGAGTAATAACTGTGCTTTGATTTCTCGAATTTCGCGCCACTTGCACGAGCCTTCGCCATTAATAATGTTATTAATAACCACGCGATCTCTGTATTTGCGACGCGACGCTTCCACGATGCTGGCATACACGTTCTCGCTCGTAAAAGGGACGGATAATGCGTTGTTGGTGAAAACGCGAAGGGAGTTTAGACAGCGTGGCTTAACATGATTGCGAGAGGATCTTCTTGGCTACATGAATGACGGCAATTGGAGGTTAGTTTAGCGTGGATTAGGTTTAGAGGTGACGCTCTTAGGTTCTGCGAAGGGTACAGTGATATTTAACCCTACAATCCTCTTAACGTTTCCAGAGATCCAGAGACTAAATGGCTAAGCGATAGAAATATGTGTGAATAAAATGTATATAGATGGACAATATATAATTTTACTAACGTAATGATTATTTTAAACAATTTTGGAGTTGCTATTTGACAGTCTTGTCTATTGCAATAAATTATTAATTAATGTACAGAATAGAGAGTTATCGTGTTTCAAAGCGACAGATACAGATTACATTTATGGAATATTCAAAAATGCTTAGAATATTAGAATTGTTGAAAAACGTATAAAATATAGTATTCATTGTATAGTAGTTATAACATTAAGTATTTAATGTATGAAATAAAGTTTTTTATAAAAATATGAATTTGCTTGAACATCTGCAGTCCGTATATCAGCTAAAATAAAAATATATCAGCTAAAAAAATAAAAAAATAAAAAAAGGAAAAATAGAAAATATTTTAAGATCATATTAACATCTTATGATTTTTATATAGTACCCATCTATAGCAAATCTTTGATATTGGTTTTATGTGGAATCCCTGTTGACTGTCTTGTGGGAGGTGTAATAAGAAATCAAATATGGCTATGTCACTTTTTATCGAAGAGTTAACAGAGGGTAAAGCGAGATAGATCCGTTTATTCCCCGAGCAAACACAAGGCTATTTAATCATCGGTGTACGTGTGTATTTTATTCGTGTTTGCAAGGACGACAGACCACGAGTGTTTGACAATCGTCCCTTTAAACTGTCCATAATGCCTTGCTGTCCCGATCGATTCGGTGTCAGATTCTTTCAATCTGTCGTCTATGAATTTTATACCCTAAATTATAACGAAACAAAAAAAAAAAAAAAAATAAGCGATCAGACGACAATATCAGAAGAAAGGAACATTTTCCACGAAGCGTAAAATAACGTAGCGTAACTCTAACCGTGGGCGTGCCAGTCTCCAGACATGAATAGAAAGCACCTTTAATTAAAAAGGAAAACTTACGACCTTGAGAGGAAGATTACGAACGTGCACGCTAAGCGCTGCGGCCATGTATCTGTGTCTCGCTCTTTCACTTCCAAATCTATCCCCACTCTTCTCGATTTCGAGGAACGACATAACCTAGAAAACTTAGAAAGAAAAAGAAAATACACCAGCTATCGTCAACTCGGCAAAAATGTCCTCTTTCACGGATAATGGCTCTGTTTTCACGATGCTGGGCTAACAAAGTTGTCGCGGTTAGATTTTCAAAGGTAAATCGCGGCTAAGCTCGAGTGCCGCGGGACCAGAGGCCCTAGTTGACCGAGTTCTCTCGAGACTAGCGACGAAATTTTCCTTGGAATATGAATAAATTTATCGAAAAGCCCGAAGACAGTGGAGCGTGCCGTGGGGTGGTTTCGATGGAGGGCCAAATGATGGTTGAGGGTGGGGAGGGGGGTTGCGAGCTCGGGGGCCAAAAAGAGTTTGAAACTGCTCGGGCACCCCTATATTATAAATATCAGCCATGAAAGATGGCGCAGACAGCAGCAGGGAGGCAATGGGTCTGGGGGACGGCTGGGTAAAGGAGTGGAACAGAACCGGAATTAGCATAATCAGAATAATTTCCACCAGCTGACAGCGCCCTCATTCTTTTTCCTGCGACGCGATTCTTCCGCTGCTTTATTTTCCCTTGTTTTCCGCCTTCCGCTGGCTTCTCTATGCTATCTCTCTCTCTCTCTCTCTCTTTCTCTCTGTTTTTTCGTCCTTTTCCCTTTGGGTTGGCTCTTCTTACTTCTCCTTCTTCCCCAATTCTCGCACCGTTGCCGCGACCACTCTTCGATGCATCCCGCTTCGGCCGGAACAACTAACAGCCACATTTCCTTCCGTTTCCCTTCGTCGATGAAAACTTCCTCTCGTTGATTCTTCTGCCTCGCCACTTCTGCTTCCAACCGTGTCTAAGGATCTTCAAAAAACGATTCTGGCTATATTTCAATCATCGTTCAATATACACTGTGATTTCTACATAATCGTATTATATTGTAGGACAGGAAATACTCCATACTTCCATACTTAAGTTAGTGATTTGGTAACATTATTTCTCATCTTTTTATCTGTTTTTAACAAACTGATTAAATTCATGATTAAACTGTGGATTTTTATCCAACTTCATATTTTTATGAACGCATTCAATGAAATGTAACTTACGGAAAAATTGGTTTCTTTTAGGTTATCCGGAAAGTTTCTTTCGTTTTATGAGAAAATAATATACACACAACGTTCTTTGTTTTATATTATTTCGTCGAATTACGTACGATCGATTTTGTTCCGATGAGATAAACACAGTGACATTTCACGGATTTGGTTTCACGTTTGTACGAAGCTGCACTGTCGCAAAAAACACGTTTGCGAAAGAAAGACACTTTCTGGACAATCTAATACATCAGAGCAAATGAAGAGTTGAATGGAAAAGGATTTCTAATTTGTAAAAACTATTCTAAATATTAATACATTCGCTGCTAATGAAATACATCTGTATTTACCTGTGTCACTCCTGGAACTGCACATTTTCTTCGAGAGAAATGCCTTTACTTCGAGCAACGATGATTATTCTAACGATTCTTCTCCACTGTTTTGTTCAATTGTCTAATGAGGTTTCTTGAAACACACGAGAACTAAAAATACACTGGTTGTGTCAGTAGCACGATGTTATTTATTGTTACGTAATCGCAATGACGTGGTGTAACGTATATGTCAATGCAACAAATATATTGAAACACTTTAGTATATATTCTTATAAAGACTTGAAAATTCATAACGAAATCTGCCAGAATCTAAATATAATATAATTCCTATAAAAAAAAAAAATACTTTTAGTCTTGTTACTCTGCAAATATTAGGTTATCCGGAAAGTTTCTTTCGTTTTATAAGGAAATAATGGATGCACAACATTTTTCGTTTTATAAATACTAAGATAAAGATTACAACGTTCGACAGATTAGGTCTCGTGTTTCTATAAAGATACATCGTATAAAAGACGTGTCTGTAAAAGAAAGACACTTTTCAGATAACCTAATATTTTTCAAACATTTTGTTCTGTTGAGATAAACACCGCGATATTTCACAGATTTGATTTACGAAAGAAAGACATTTTTCCTAACCTAACCTAACCTAATACTAAAACATATTTTATATATTCTTATATATTTCGTACATTTTGTCCATTCATGATTATCTAAATTAAAATTATAAACTTCCATTCTGTTAGATATTTTCTATAGGAAATTAAGTCCATTAGAAATCATTTAGAAATTGCCCTCCTAAGATTATTCAACACCGCATAAAGATATTATGTCGATTTTAAAAATCAAATCGATGGAAATCGATATCACGTTGGAGAAAAACGTTCGTACGAAGAATCTTGCCGTGGAATGGCGTCATACGGCCTGCTTTTCCACTAGTACGGTGAATTCCATCCCCACAGTCGGCCTCCACCTCCAGAAATATATCAAAGTTCATGCGTTTCTACCTAATATCATTCGCGTGCACAGCCTCGTCCCTCCTAGCCACTTCCAGGGCAACCGAGTTGCCGGTTTACGTGCCTGCAATCCACTTCCGCCACCCCTTTAACCCTCTCACCACCAAACTCGCGTTTCCCTGATCTTTATTCATTCTTTCGCCTCGCCCATTTCAATTTTTCTACAGTTTAGCCGAAGGAAAAGTCGTGCCTCGCCCCAACGGATCCCCGGGCCCCCGTGTACGCGCGCGTGCTCGATAAATTTTTCGCGATTCCTAATGTTTAGCCTTTATGGCTCGCCAGCCGGCGATTTAAGAATCCGTTGGAAGGGTTATATCGTAGACTGTTAACCCAAGCCGCTGTTTTCTGCGGTTGCCTCGTAGGATGGTCGAATATTTTGCATTACATGGTTTCTTTATTAGGTGTAAGCGCTGCTGGAATTATGTATTTTTATTGGATATATATATATGTATTATATTTTTATTATATATATTGTGTTATATTATATTTTTTACTTTAATTCTGTATTTTTGATGAATTATATATATATATATATATATAGTCCTTTTAATATACAAATACTATAATTAAATTTATATAATAAATAATTATATGTACCTTTCATTGTGATCTCTTTAATATACATTTTATGCTATAGTCTAGTGACTATTTGTTATCACCAAATGTTAAGGTTGTTTTCAGGAATAGCGAATAACAAGGAGCTATTCTGTATTTATCTAAGTATATTTTCAAAAATTTTCTATGAAGTTTCTACAGTATATGGGTAGACGATTGTTTTCTAAATATATAAATACTATAATTAAATTAAATACACAATTAAATTTATATAATAAATAATTATATGCACCTTTTATTGTGATCTCTTTAGTACAAATTTGACACTATAATCTAATGACTATGTGTTATCACTAATGTTAAGATCGTTTTCGGGAATAGCGAATAACAAGAAACAATTCCGTATTTATCTAAAAATATACAAGTCATAGGATTCATCGGTTCCATCGCAAATTTCATCGTTCGATCCTCCTTTTGGAAAGTTCTTAGAAAAAAGAAGGGAACCCTCGGGGAAAAAAGTGCTTGTATTATATACCATTTATACAAGTAAGAGTCGGCCCTCTCTTAATATTATCCATCCATTATTCATCTTGGATCACGGTAGGAATCTTTCGAAATCGTATTCGCGAGTAAAGGCGGTAAGAAACGTCCGATTCAGATTCAAATGCTTATAGATCCCGCTGTAGATCCACAGCCATCCCATGGTCCATTGTATTTATTGGCAGAATGCACGTTCACGCGAGTCCACGCACAACTTGTACCGACTGTTTCTATGAATCTCGAATTGAAATTCCCTAAGAGAGCTTCCGAGGAAATAAATACCCTAGCCACCTCCTACCGTTCCCCTTCTCAGATCTCTGTTTCCTTCAACAGTGCCTTCAACAGTGCCGACGTAAATAAAACCGTTTAATCAGTTTTGTCAATTTTGACATATCTTCGAGAAAGAAGTGGAAAATGCAGATGACATTGAAACCTTGTTTTCTGTGAGTGGAAAATTTACTTTTAAGATTGTGTTAGAGTAGTGTTGGTATTTACAAATACGCAATATTTGATAAAAAGAACATTTTTAACTAACTCTCCGTGACAGTATCTGTACAGCCTTCCATTGCTATTAGGTTATCTGCGAAGTTTCTTTCCTTTTATAAGGAAATAATAGACGCACAATGTCTTTTGTTTTATATTAGTTTATTGAATGATGTACGACATAATAATAGAGATACAACGAAATGGATCATACTTAATTCAATAAAATAATATAAAAGAGAAATTGTTGTTCATCTGTCATAACCTTACAAAACGAAAGAAACTTTACGGATAACCTAATACTTTCGTATTACTACCTTGAAATCTAAAAACCTGAAGACTACATGTTAATCATACATAATGTATGGCATGAATAGCGCCATTTCCCACGATGATAGCGGATTCCGATCAATTCAGCGCGGATCATACCACGCTTAGACTGTGAATCTCATATTTTTCTACTTTACAAATCAAGAAAAGGATCTACTATTCGGCACGAACTACTGTTATAAAAGAAAGAACTGTTCAATAAATACGACAAAATCTTCTAATCTAAAATGAAAATCAAACTTTTATCTCTTCATAAACACATGTTATCTTCTACAAAAAGATGTGTATTTTCCCATCCTTTTCTATAACAATTTCCTATATCTATACATAAGTGAAAGTCGAACGAACTTATCACTCAACCCGGAAACACGTTAACGATCTACTGTTAGCCTAAGCCAAGCCGAAAATTCTATCATCCAAAATCTTCCATCGGCTATTCTAAAAACTTAAAAATGTGGCAATGAAAAAAGTGCGCGATCCGACAGATATTAAATCGAAGAGGGAAAAAAGGAGGTTGCGTGCGATCTCCTTTCTCCGGCGTATTTGTATTTTAAAGCACAAAAGACGCGAAAGGGGATGATACGAGATCGAAGCGCGGAATAACGCGAGGGTGGTGGCTCTCTCGGTATAAGGGTGGTCGCAAACAGAATGGTGGGGCGTCCTCCCTCTCGCATTCTCTCTCTTTCTTCGTCTCCCTTTCCACCCGATGGAAGGATGCAAAGGTGTGGGGTTGGGTTTCAACCATGATTTCCATTCGCCAGCCATCCATCTTGTTTGAGACTGGAAACTGACAGATAGACGCGGATCCGAGTGCCGGTGACGTGGCAAGTCTTGCACGGCTATGCAGACGGTCGTGTTGGTGCACGTGCTCGCGCGTCCTCGTGTATGTACGCGTGACGTTACGGAGCAAGTGTACACGCGAGGAACGTGGAGCGTCGGCCAACTTCCGTATCCGCGTGAAAAATTCATTTTCGACGACATTAGCGCGCCAAGAAATTGCTTTTTCTTTCTGCCGGACGCTCGGCCTCCTCTTGTCGATCGACGCCGATTGACGTGTTGGCTGAGCTCTCGACTTCCTAGGTGGAATTTGTTGAAAGCAGCCTTCCACAAAATCAATTCGCTATGTAAATGATTCTCACGATAGACGAGTTTGTTCCAACACTCGAATTGCAACTTTATTTTATCGATTCACATTCGCTACATAGGTTTTTGTATCGTAAGATCTACGCTGATTTTCTGCAATGTCAAATATATTTAGTTTATTAACACTTTGACTGCCACGTGGATCATATATGACCCACGGTTTCTCCTGTGACGCCACGGTGCTCACCCGTGACCACCAATAAGATAAACGGTTCATTGTGGAAGAATGTTGTCTTACATCATCAATTTATTATCATTTTGCTATTGTATGCTTTGAATAATAAAAATACTCCCGTGGCGTCCTCAGCGAAACATGTGATTTCGGTGTGACAGTCAAAGTATTAAAAACAATGAAAAATTAGAAACTAGAAATGTAGTGACCTTTCCAAAATTTCAAATTGGCACGCTACATTGGCCTTCAATTTTTTAGTATTTGTGCGTGTGTATATATATATATATATATATATATATATTTCTATTCAATGAAGTATGAATCTCTAAAAATTGGTCATTTCATACGCTATAACCTAAAATTTGCAATTCAAGCCGTTGATTGCAAAGGAAATTAGCTAGTGTCCCGCAGAACGTTTTTAGTTTTTTTAGAACGATTACTTTTTCAATATTCTTTTCGTAGCAAATGGAAAATGAAATTGAACTTTACTTAAAGAAGAAGTTTAACCGTAAAGATTTAAATTTGTCGAGGTTACAGACACAATTTGCAACAGTTCTTTCTGAAAATATAATTTTTCAATGTTTTTGTATCCACGTGGCTATAAAATTCTTATCGGCGATATGTAAATTCGTAAAATATTTTTCTTTACTTTTCAGTCAATATCTTGGCATCACTACTTCTTCTGATTGTATCTAAAGGAAGAGTTTTACTTGTGAAATAATTAACGTCTACCCTTACTTAAAGTCGGTATGGCTACTAAGATAAAATCAAAAGCGTGTAGTTGCTTAACTGTAAACTGTATTTATCACTATCTCCGTTATTTCCACCTATTCATCACGTAAACGTGCATTGTTCCGTACTGTGTAATTATTACATGCATTCAATCATCAACCACCTATTTCATAAATAAAAGTCGTGACCGAATTCTGTGGCGAGTTTCTATGTACTATCTTACACTTATGCTAGAAACAATCAATCCTTTCAATCCGTGTCTCTGTAAGCAAATTAGAAACTCCTAACCTGTCGTTCGTTTTTATTCTTCCAACATTTTCTTTTCAGCTTGATTATGAATTGACTATCGTATAATCTACTCTAATTTTTCTATCAAAAACAATGAAGCTTAAATGTATGTTCCTGACACTGGTATATGTTAGGTTATCCGGAAAGTTTCTTTCGTTTTATAAGGAAACAATGGATGCACAACATTTTTCGTTTTATAAATACTAAGATAAAGATTACAACGTTCGACAGATTAGGTTTCGTGTTTCTGTAAAGATACATCGTATAAAAAACGTGTCTGTAAAAGGAAGACACTTTTCGGATAACCTAATAATTTTCAAACATTTTGTTCTGTTGAGATAAACACCGCAATATTTCACAGATTTGGTGTCACATTTGTGCACTGTTATAAAAAACACGTTTAAAGAAAGAAAGACATTTTTCCTAACCTAACCTAACCTAATACTAAAACATATTTTACATATTCTTGAAACACAGGGAAACTAAAAATACACTGGTTGTGAGAGCAGCATGATATTATTTATTGATACATAATCGTAATGACATAGTATATCATATATATTAATGCAACTGATTACATTACTACCTTAATACCTTAAAATACATTCGCATATATTCTTATAAAAACTGGAAAATTCATAACGAAATCTCGTACAATCAAAATAATATAATTTCCATTGATATAGTATAACATATATGTTACCTTAAAATACCTTCGCGTATATTCTTATAAAAACTGGAAAATTCATAACGAAATCTCGTACAATCAAAATAATATAATTTCCATTGATATAGTATAACATATATGTTACCTTAAAATACCTTCGCACATATTCTTATAAAAACTTGAAAATTCATANACGAAATCTCGTACAATCAAAATAATATAATTTCCATTGATATAGTATAACATATATGTTACCTTAAAATACCTTCGCACATATTCTTATAAAAACTTGAAAATTCATAACGAAATCTCGTACAATCTAAATAATATAATTTCTATTGGCATAGTGTAACATATATATCAATACAATTAATACCTTAAAATACCTTCGCATATATTCTTATAAAAACTTGAAAATTCATAACGAAATGTCGTACAATCTAAATAATATAATTACCATTAAGAATAAAGATACTTCAATGCTACTCTTCAAATAGAAATTCTAGAAATATTCTTAACATACATTTTTTCTATAAAATATGTGTCTATAGAAGTAAGGCACTCTTCGGATAACCTAATGCTTGTCAAATAATTATATTATAAAGATGAACACCGGGATATTTCATAGATTTGTTTTCACATTTGTGCACTGTTATAAAGAACACGTTTGCGAAAGCAAGGCACTTTCTTATACATTACTATCAAATCATTTCTTATACATACAATCAAATACTGATGTATTTATATAAAATTAATCATAGCGTTTTGATAATTCCAAATAAAATTATGTCTAAGTTAATTTGTAATTTTATCCAATTTAGAAATTTTTCTACGTGTTTAAGTAATTCAGAAATGTACAAAATTTACCAAATTCGAAAGTTCTTACAAATTTTTATGCGTATTTACTAAATTCATGTTATTTACGTAACTCATGTACTAAATTTGAAATATCCACCATGTTGCTGCGAAACACATCGTTGAAAACTATACCCGTTGTTTCGGAATTTTGGGCATTGGACGTGGTATCTTGTACAGAGTTGTTCACGGTTGGCGTTGTTGTCGATTTCTCCCCAAAGATGTTTTCCATATTGAAGCAGTCATACCCGTTGTTCCCGGTATACATGCACGAACCCTGTTGTACACACCCAGAATTTTCTTCTTGACAAAGCATCCAATTATTTTGTACTTGTCTATTATATACTGTGTAATTGTATGAGTATATATTTTGATTTGGGAACTGACTTTGTGTTGACAAACCTTCGTTAAGATAGGAAGTCCTCTGCTCAGGAGCGTACAGCTGTTGATTGCCATATTCCGAATAATTGAACATACAAGGTGCACTTGTTTGCGTTTGTGTTGGATTTGGTATTTGTGTTGGTGTTATCGTTTGAATTTGTGGTAGCAATTGTATTTCCGTTGAAGTTGATGTTGTCGTTTGAATTTGTGGCGGCAATTGTATTTCCGTTGAAGTTAATGTTGGCATTTGAATTTGTGGCGGCAATTGTATTTCCGTTGATGTTGATGTTGATGTTGATGTTGATGTTGATGTTGATGTTGATGTTGATGTTGATGTTGACGTTTGAATTTGTGGCGGCATTTGTATTTCCGTCGATGTTGATGTTGTATTCGTATTTGATGTTGTATTGATTTGTATTTGTGGTGGATTCGGTGTTTGCAATAATGATGATACGTCTGATGGGAATGATATGTCTATTGGTAACGATATGTCTAGTGGTGATAAGTCTAGTGAGGACGGTATTTCCAACGATAATGGGATTTCTAATGCTGTTGAGAGATCTGTTGATTGTGGGATTTCTATCGATAGTGGAACATGTATTGGTGTAGATACTTCTGTTGCTGAGGGGACTTGTATTGGTGCAGATACTTCTGTTGCTGAGGGGACTTGTATTGGTGCAGATACTTCTGTTGCTGAGGGGACTTGTATTGGTGCAGATACTTCTGTTGCTGAGGGGACTTGTATTGGTGCGGATACCTCCATCGGGGAAGGGATTCCTATTGGAGTTGACGCTTTTACTGGTTTGGGGGTTTGTATTGGGGATGGTATCTGTATTTGTAGAGGTATCCGCATGTGAGGAGGTACTTGCATTTGTGGTTGTTTTTGCATTTGTGGATGTATTTGCATTTGTTGCTGTATTTGCGTTTGTGGATATATCTGCATTTGTGGATATATTTGCATTTGTGGATATATTTGCATTTGAGGTTGTATATGCATTTGTACTGGTATTTGGCTTTGCGCAATGGTCGCAGTGTTAGTCGGATACGTTTGCGGAATATTCTTCATCGCCAAGTTTCCAACATTACCAGCCGATATGATGTTAGCCTTTTTGTACATAGAGGCAGCCTTCGCAGTCGCAGATTTGAGGCCACTAGTTTTCAACATCTCCTCCTTCTTACATTTCATTCTGCGATTTTGGAACCAGATCTTAATTTGTCTTTCCGTTAAGGAAAGTGTTGTTGCCAACTCAATGCGTCGTGGACGACAGAGATAACGGGTACAGCTAAATTCCTTCTCCAGTTCAACCAATTGTGCACTGGTGTACGCTGTCCGTGTACGTTTAGTCAACGTTTTTCCTTTTCCTGAAATTAAAAATGTATCTTTTATTTAATAAATATGTCTGAGAAGATGTATCAAAAATTATAGTTAGAAATTCATAGCAGAATTATTCAGATTTAGAAGATTTTATATTTCTAATTTCTATCTGATAAAAATACAATTTTCGCCTGGAAACAGCTTAGAATTTATAAAACTAAGTTGACCATTTCTTTCAGAAGAAATTTTTCTTTCAAACCGACTATTATTTTTTTTAGGACTATACCTACTACACATTCAACATGTGTTACGACCGTTCGCGTTAGCTACGATTCTGATAGTCGACACCGCGAATCAGTCGTTCCCCTGTTTCTCATAAGATACTAGGACACTCATAGCAACTAACTTTCTCTATAGAAACTAAAACTGAATTAACAGGGTTAATATAAGCTCCTATTTTTAACAATATTTAAAATTATAATGAACTCGTTACAAATGATTTAACGATGATACAACTAGTTTATTTTATAATTTCACTAGACTTTATCATATTTCTTGAAGTATTCGTTTGACGAAGCGACTTCGATTTTATTCCTCTGAACCTCTCGATGCATTCTGTTTGAATCCTCAAACGATACTAACTGGCTCTCGTTCGTGCCTATGATCACGTACACCATCTTTTTTGTGTAAGTAAAATAACAGACCTAAGGCGAATCTCGATGTTTTTTAGAATTCGCTGTTTCACGACAACTATGCGCTTATCGCTACTTTGTTTATGTTTCGTCGGCCATGTAAGACGATCTGTCTGCGACAGTGTAGTAGCAAGGGAGACGGTTAGAAACGCGGCTTATAGTAAGCCTCGGGGCATAACAACATGTGCAGCATATACATTCGCGATTATAATACGGTGAAAATATAATTTTTAAGTGAAAGTTTTGTAATTGTAAGCTGATTATTTTTTTAGCAAAGAACTGGTGGTTTCAACGAATTGTTTGCGTAAGATTCTTTGAATGTGTAATTCCGACGGGATAGAAATATAATTTCCATGTAGAAACAGGAATCGTCTGTAGAATGCGAATGGAGAAGGTGTCAAGGGTCGCTCAGTGGGAAACTCGTCAGCTCACGAGGTGGCTATGTTCCCGCTGTGCGACTCAAAGGCTCAACACTGAAGCCGTATTATTGGATTAAATGGTCCTGGCGTGAATTTACAAGTAAATACGATTCGTCAATGACACAGATGAAACAAAGAGAACCGCCTAGTCGTCGAGGTCGCGAGGCTCGCACGCGACAATTTGTCGATCGATGATTGATAAACGACGTTGTCTGACGCAACCTGACTCTGCCAGGGAAACCGTGAAAAACAGAAATAATCGAGGAAAAATGTGCTATGAAATTGAAACTATTCCAAAAATGATTAATCTTCCATTTAGTTTATAATTATTGTAGACATAGTATACTTATGATTTTCTCTTTCTTTTTTTCCCCTTTTACTGTTCAAATTCTTTGTTGTTTCTCAGGATTGAATTGCAACTTGTTTGAAAATTAGAACACTTTCTGTACCTGCAGAAGAGTCGAACGCTCTATTGGAGATTTCAATGAAGGAAAAGAAATAGAATTCCTTATTTTCTTGTGTGACTTACTAAACTGAGCGAAAACGATGGATAGAAATTTGTATATAATTAAACACGTGTGCACGTTTGAATATTTTATCTTCGTCCATCGATAAGTCAACAGCCTATTGCGACATGCGATGCAAACTGTGTGGTCTTCAGATATTTCTGGGCATATCGATGCCCTGAAGGGAAGAAACATTCGAGTGACATTCGAGGAAACGTTATCGTCGGAAATGGACGCCGGATTTTTACATTCTGATCGAATTACGAAAGTAGAAAGACGCGAGGTTCGTGAAACTAGTGACGAAAATGATAAGCACGTTATCTGTCTATCGACCTCGATGATAAGCTAATTTCGTCAAAATTCTTGAAACTTAGAAACAGTAAGGAAATATTCGAAGAAGGAGTCATCCTCTGATTTAATATGGCAAAACAAATTTTCTTAAAAAAACGAAAAGATTGTTGAAATATAAAATTTGTTGAAGTGGAGAATTTTAAATGAAGCAGAAAACTATGATATCGAGATAATTAAGGTGTATTTTCGCAACCAATAAACGTGTCACCACTGACCCAAGGATAGCAGTCCATCATCTGGTGACTCTGTTTTATGTAAACCTATGTAGAGCATCGACGAGCAAGCGCGACGAGAGCGCCGTTTTATAATCCCTCGAGACTAAAGTCTCCTAAATGGGCAGCTCGTTAATCAAACTTGATTCAATAATGTCTACAGGAACGTCTATTTGCTGTAGAATCTGTGACGGCGTCCGACGTTCTTGTTTAACGTTGCTGTGTAATTTTACCTATCAAATAAAAACGTTCGCGTGTTTTCTTTTCCTTTGTAATCGGCTAATTCTAAACCTGCCTTAATTTTCCTAACTATCTATATACAAACAAGGAAAATGAACTGTTTTAACTGCTTCGTTAAATGGTCGCTAGTAGATATATACAAATATTAAATTAACGAGATTGATAGAATAAAAGGAGACAATTTTTAATAAATCTGATTTATGTGAATATTATAATATTTTACTACTATTTCCCACCCACAAACAAGGAAAATGTACTGTTTAGAATGGTTTCTTAAATGGCCGCTAGTAGATATATGCAAATTTTAAATTAACGAGATTGATAGAATAAAAGGAGACAATTTTTATTGAATCTGATTTATGTGAATATTATAATATTTTACTACTATT
>JACXIL010000167.1:1543928-1873537 GCA_014737365.1 Bombus soroeensis
CTAAAATCTCGGAGCAGCAGACAAGAAAGAAGGGTTACGGTAGCGGTTCTTCGAAAGCCAGACAATACGCGGTATTCCGTCGGCCAGTCGAAAAAAAAAAAAAAAAAAAATGTAATTTGCAGCGTACGCGAAACCGGGATATTTTATACAATCGCGCGCGCGTTAGCTCGTAAATATCGCAAGGCAGCGGCCAGTGGATTTTTTCTGCTCGGTTTTACGATGCAACGCATGCAACAAATCGGTAGTTTTGCAATCGCATCGCGATCCATCCGAGTCCACGAACCTGGAATCCAGCTTCGGAATAAACATGCAGATTGCGCGAATCTTTCCATTTTTATTATTATTAACTTCGCGTTATCTACACCATCTCGGACGAGTCTGGATAATTGCACCGTCGACAACGATGGATAACGATGCATTTATGGGAAACAATTTCCTTGCGACGCGAGTAACTCGCAGGATTCTTTAAGACGCGCGTGCTTTTGTGACGCGGATAATACGACGATGCGTCATAGCACCGGAGGGCCTCGGATTAATTTAATGAATCTGGCATCAAGGGAAGAAGATACGACTGGCTATAAATAAACCACGTCAGCTTATCACGATACTTTCCAACTACCACGATGATATTACCACGTACACGCAGGTTGCGATGATTTAAGGATAAACAAATGTTTATCCATAGCATCGACGTTCTTTTCCTTGCTCGACAATTCGTACAGCGATCTCGAGCGAGTTTGAAAAAATAGATCAACGATGGTTGAAGAAAGTATTTGCACGTACCTTCATTTTCTCATTTTTTATCATTTTCGCGGTATCGAATCCCGGCAGTAAAGATGCGTACATAATACTCAACAATATAGAATCTAATACGGCTAGCTGTAATTAATCGGGACGTAAATACTACAGTGAATACGGCGGAGCGAAAATACTTTTTGTAACCGGTGTATGTATTCTACTTTGCGAAATGTTCCGCAAAATATAGTTTTGCAGCGGATTCGTGGAGGGTTGGTAGATAGAATAACGAGAACTTGCTGTTGCAACCCGTGCAATAATTAAATAAATAAATGTAAATAATGTCGTCAAGAATCTTGTATAAACGTATTCGCTGAGACAGACGAATAACTCGTAGATACTCGTCGATAACTCGTCGACAACTAATGAACACTCGATAGATACCGATTCGTTTGCGATCGCGTCTATCTATTTATACTGGTCGGGGGGAGAGTTGCACGTAGCGGCGACATCGAAAGTTTATTCGTTATTACATTATGCAAGTCCTAACGATATTGATACTCCGAGGCAAAGCAACAACACGATTTGATTTATCCTGTAGCTCGCGCGCCGCTACAGTTTCAACCCTTAACTTTGCTCGTTTCCACTTTCGATGTGGGCGATCGTCGTTAAAAAAAAAAGTACGCGCGGAATACTTTTCCAAGAATTGTCCCTCATCTAAATTTCATTCAAGTTGGCGTGTGCAACTTCGAATTGTTAGACTTTGCACGATGTATAATTTACTTTACTTAAACGCAACTTTATGGTCGAGATTTCCACGATAACAAGTCGAATAACAAATAGGATGAGAGTCGTAAAAAGATTTTAATCGTACGAGGTCAAGATCGCCGTTACCGATTTTTGCTGATCAACGATAATACACAACATCCTTTTTACCTTGGCAGTCACGTTTTCCATCGTTAGACATCGTTAGTTCGCTCGTTGTATTTTCAAGTCGAGATGTACGATCCGAGAATGTCACGGGAGTTTGTTCGATCGCATTATCACAGATAGAAATCCAAATCCTCGAGTACGAGCAGACACACGCGTAGAAGCACGAAATCCCGGCACGCGTGACACAACCTGACGCCGGCGGAGAATATAACGCACTGGCTAATACCATATTCCAGCAGCCCTTATTCCAAGCCCTAAACCCTTGAAGGTGTGTCCCTGCAAATTTACGGGTAGGCACATGTGTTCAATTTCGCGGACCTGTTTGCTCCACTCCTTCGGCCTCGCAGGGGAAGAATCTTCCTTCGAATCCGTATAAATGCTTAAAAACAAACCGCCTGTACGACTTTCCCTCTTTTTTTTTTTTATATTCTTGCCGCAAAAACGCGATCCATTTTTTTTTCAGCCAACGATCGAGCAACGCTTTTAAGTAACTTCAACTTTAAATCAAATCGTACTTGTGAATATTCATCACTCGATCGGAGATTGGAAATTACCCGACGCGAACGCGTGACGAAATTTGAAGATTACTTCGTGATGCTGAGAACGTAAACTGAAACCTCTTTGAAGGATAAAAGAACAGAACGAAGAAAGCGAGAGAAGGCTGTGCATGTATTAGACGAATTAACAGTTAGAAGCGGAGGCCGCGTAAATGCCACGGCGGCATCGAAAGAGCTACGCGTGAAAATTTTGTTAATATCTGTCGTTAGTTACGGCTAGTAAAATGCGACTTTAATAAACGCGAACCGCTGAGAAACAATAACAGGAACGCCGCGGCGGTTTACCGAAATCATGAATATCGCGCATCACGGGTGGTCGATCGTATTTAGGATAGATTCGCCATCATTTTTGCTTACCAGCCAATAACAGATTTGCTTTCATATCGATTAAAAACGATTTATGTTTTTTATTATAAGAACACACTCGTACGCTACGAAAAACAGAAAGAGTTCCTATGCTTTGCTTGTGCAAAACCAAGGAAAATATTTAAAAATGACACGTCAGTAAAGTGGCGTCTTCTCCGCGTCTTGTAGGACAGACGCCATATATATCAATTTCTCTTTCTTAAATCCTATTCTGCGTTTATCAATCAATCGGAAACCACGTTAAACGATAAAGCAGATAGGCACGTACTTTATCCTGTTTCCATTACGCTCTATATCATCAACGTAAAATCTTAACGCAATTTTTCGTACAGTCGTTGCTTTAACGTTCCACAGACGACACGTGCAGCGACAGCCGAGCAGCAGCCACTAACTTGTTTTCCCAGGCACACATGCACAGTTACAACAAGACGCAATATGTACAATACTCTTTCTCTCATCGCAAGACATTACAAGTGTGTCGGCTTTTTGCCTGTGGCGTCTCTCCCGAATTTACCCTACAAGCGTATTCTCGCAGCTGCCTAAACTTTTGATACAACATTTATACATCTTTTTACTCAATGAGAATAACGACGGCAAACGTGAAAAACCTTCTTACGATTACGAAATGGTGAATTCTTTATCGATGCGAAGTCTAGAATTTCAATTCGAGTTAGGTTCTTAAACTGTGGCGTAAATTTTTTCAAACGTTCCAACTCTTAGTAGAAACGAAAGTGAAATTGAGAAAAGGCTCCTAGTGTCGGGCGATTCCTCGAAAGAATATCTTCCAACGTTAGAAAAGTACGATTTAGTCGGAAATCGACTCGAGGAAGCTTCGTTGCGTGCAAGCTCGCATCTTCGTTTCCTAAATTACTATAATCACCAGGAAGCATCGATTTAGATGAGCCTCGCGTCCTATGTATTCTTTCGCCGCGTAACTTTCGCCGGATGCGTGTTCGAGTAAATTGCGCACGATACGATACTTTCCAAACATTTTGCCGGTTGTACTCCCGAGGTACAAAATCTAGTTAACCAGTGCACCAGAAAATAGCCTTCGCATTTAATGCGTCCAAGTTACTGCTGTCTAAGACTTCCGAGTACGATCCATTCGTTGTTCCGGAAAATTGTTTCGATCCTCCATCGATATTCCAACAATTTACCGCTGTAAACATACGCTCGCGATTGTAATTCTTTCGCGATAGCGCGCTAGTTGGACGAGGAAAGCTCGAGCAGTAAATTACGCTCAGCCGGGTTAATCCTGTGCTTCTATTCGCTCTTGGCGAGATCGTAGACCGTCGGAAGAGGCGAAACGGAGGCAGCCTCGAACGCTGTCGTCGCGCGAGCACGCCGCTAGAATTTTACGATACGCGTATTAATCATGTCGAACGACGTAATGCATGACTCGGCCCAAGCAGTGCGTTTACGTCGAAACAGATTTACGACGAACAACGTCGACAAATTTGCCTTTAATGAATGACACGCAACGAAACGCGCGAACCGTCCGCGATAGATAAGAGAATTCGCCATGCATGATCGTGCACGATCCAGATTTCGTCTTATAATTAAAGAATATTTGCAATTTATTCCACGATCGGAAATGGAAAAGTTAATTAGCGTTCGTCGATTCGTCAAACGGCGATCCGCTTCGTGCTCTCTGGGCTGATGCGTTTTTCACTCGTTAGTGTTAAGCCAAGTTCGTTACCAGACACGCGATTCGTATTCGACTGGTTCCGTTGCAATTAAGTATCCTCCTTCTCTCCCGCTTTGCGCGCACCAGTTATAAATTATTCTTTATCGTACACACTCACCTTTGATGGGCCGTAGGTGAGGCGGTGAACGAACAGCGATAACTCTTCTTCGCCACATGGGGAAACCTGCGCCGCACAAGTGACCGACAATTAGATTTTTCACCGCTTTAACGAACATTTGTCTTAATCCCTTATTCAAGGCTATACGGTTACAGTGCGTGCAAGTTGCGATAAACCGCGATTCCGACGAATACGCCGGAACAAAATTCGACAGATTTTTAATACACGCATTTGGGTGTTTGGATTCGAAACGACAGTTGGCTGAAACGCGCATCCACTGTAACCATAACCCTGTACATAATTATCAATAGCCATAGAACGCTCGCGATACGGATATTTAACAAAAATTCGGCGTAGACATATTCGTAACAAAGTGCGTTCATCTTCGATAAATTTGGAATTATTCGATCGATTGGGTTATCGAATATAAATTACGCGCGGTAGTTGAATATTTTACACCCGACACGATGTAACAGCAGCGAATATAAAATAGCCATCAATGAATATTAAACGATACGAAGTTTACTATACTTGGATCTGATTGATTAGTATATAAATGCTACAATAAATACGATGGCTATATAATACTCTGTGTAATACTCTGTGTAGTGAATGTATTTTCTTAACTTTTATACTAATAACACGCGTCATCGCTGTTAATGAAGAATTGTCAAGACAAAGTTGGTCGTGCAAACCGACGAGATTTGCCGGAAAGAGACGGGTCGATAAGAGATTAATGCAACTAGCGACACATTGCGCAGCCGCTGTTAACGCGGACATAATGTTTCCTCGATAACGCGACATATTCGCGTTCAGTTAAGCGGGTTTATTAGCGATACCGAGCTAACGGGCGTTACGCGATGAGCGACGACACATCGTAAACCGTGGTTCGGCAAACGTACGCAAACATTTTCACGAGCGACTGCGATGTAACCGGCCAACGTCGAAGTTAACTCGCGCCGTAATGTTATCAACGAGCGGCCGCGCAATGCTGTCTGGCTGCTCGCTGATCGCGACTACGATTACGGCAGACCACGGTCTATTCTGAGCCTCGAACCAGAAACAGACGTTCTCCAGCGATAAATCGAGAAAACAACGAAGACCCTTTGAATCAGAACGAAAGTAGCCAGCGAATAATTCACCTCCAACTAGTACGGATCGTTGCGTTAAGAAAAAAAAAGAAAAAAATAGCGATGGAGAATTGGTTCTAATCGAAGAAATAAACGGGCCACGTTTCGTGTAATCATAAACGACCGATTGTATTTATTTGTACGCGGTTAATCGCGGAATAAACACAAAGTAAATCAATGGCTTAATTTTTTATGCATTCGAGAAGAGTAAATTACTTTCCTTTTTATGTACTTTGAGAACAGTAAGTTGTTAGAAGAAAAATTCTCGTAAACCTTATTAAGAAATTACTTTGGACGGGGACAAAAGCAATTTCAGGTGGACGAATTGCCATCCTCGATTTATTTTTACTTGGCGCAGTATATCGATGCTCCGAGGAGAAAGTTCGCATAAAACTAACGAGGGTGAAGTAATATAGTCGTTGTCTTAATTCCCCTTAATCACGGTTTCTTTTAAAACGTTGCTCCAACTCGATCGAGTAGCGCAAGAAACTTTAGATAGCTGGCGTATCGCATAAAAGTTAAGTGGAGGAATAAAAACTAGTTGAATAATATATTCTAGCTTTCTGAAATAACGATTCCTCGTTTTTCATTACGCGTTAAAGATAAAACGACTACCTCGCAGCTGATGACAAGCATAGATCGTCGATTTAAAAAAAAACGTTTCCATAAGAAGATCGATCGAGAGAACGCGATAATCTTGCAAAATATGCAGCTAATAAAAGTTACCTCCGATCGAGTCGCCATCGCTGTGAGCACACCAAGCACGAACAAAGTAAAATGGCGTCACACTGTGTCCGTCGGATGACTTTCAGAGATTTTATAGACGCAAATCCGTTTCGTTAATTCCTCCGTGGGTCGATTCGCGATCGCGTCAGCTCATCGTGACGACGAGACGTAAACTGAGCAGACCTCGTTTCTCAGGACACGAAATAGGTGCCGGGGCACGAAAGGGGAAAAAAAAAATCAAAGGAGATCGTTACGACACGGCCTTGGATCTTTGTTAGTCTCGGCTGATATCCGACGTTTGGAAAAAATTGGAGTATTGACGGAAGAAGACCTTCTGCGGAGGAAAAAAAATTGGACGAACATTGGGCCCCGTTTCGATTGTTCGTTCGACCTTCGAAGAGGATATTCGCAACGGATCCGGCGTTCAAGGAAATTTTACCGCCGGTATCGAGACGTCCTCTCGCTCCATGCCGACGGAACGACTCGATGGCCTTCTTCTTCCAGATTTTTGTCCCACGATTGTCAGAATATTTATAAACGAAACGGCGAATCGTTGAAATATTATTAGTGAGAAATTTGGAAACGATCCGAAGAACGTAATATCGTGATTAGTTACGATAACGAGGATTCCAATCTATTTCTTCTAATGCAATATTCTCGTTACTGCCTAAGTTTTCGTTGAATATATTTCGATTAATATTTTTGGAATTATAAAAGACATTCGTCGATTCTTTCGAGACGAGGATCGATTCTTTAGACGCTGCGAGGGAAATGTTTATAAACCGGATCTTGAAATCTTGGTTTCCAAGATGATCATAACGTTACTTTCGTTAAAAAACATATTTCGCGAATTTCACGATCGTTAATTTTTTACTTCTCGAAGTTAGAAAGGTCCGACGACCAATAAATTTAAAGTGCAATTCGAATATACCTAAATGGACGATCTATCGCGTTATTCGGAAATAAAGTAAAGCCAATTTCTCGAGCACACTCGAAAAAGCGGAATTTAAGCTGATTCTTGACAGGCGATCTCGGAAGCAATCACGTTTCCGCGCGACTTTGTCAATCGAACGTCATTCCGTCGAGACGATAGGCGACGCCCGGCGTCTTTTCCTCGATATCGATTCCCCCCTTTTCAGATTACTTTCGCTCTGCAACCCCTTTGCCGTTCAGATTAGTCAGAGTTAGGAATCTACCCTCCGGATTCGACGGGGGAGGCGAAAGAGACGTCTGCAACGAAAACATCGTCTAATTTTCCATTTCCTTGTTTGCCTCCCACGGCGACCATGACCATCAACTGGACGTCGTAAAAGGAGCAAAACATTTTGGCTAATTACGAGCGGAGCAATTTGCAGGACGACCTCGAGGTCCATCGGAAACCAATTCCGCGAAAGAAATTCGTTTACGTATCGCTTTGACTGCGCCCGACTGTTTCGCCGATTCTGTAAAGTCTGGTCGATCGGAGGCATCGATTTATCCATTAGTCGATTCCGACGAGAAGCTCGATTACCGAAGATCGAGCGATCGCACGAAAATAGATCCTTCGGTGGCAAAGATCCGTCTGTTTGCTTACGCGCGTACTCGGAAATGCATAAATGCAAATTTCAATGCTTATAGATGGATTGTCCGCACCTTGACAAGTACGGAAGCCTGGAAACGCAGGCGTACGATTCGAGAACATCGCTGACGAGAGATCGAGCCGAGGATCCGCCATGTTTGCTGGTGCCGCGAATTCGCCAGAGAAATGGAAAGAGAAAAAGAAAGGAAGGAAGGAACGGGGGAGGAAACTTAAAAAGAAGAACGATTTGGCATTAAAATTCAGGTAGACGAAAATCGAGAAAGGAAAGGAAGGATCTCCGGTTGGGGAGAGGGAGGAATGGGAACGGAGGGCTTCGCCGGTAGGAAGGGCACCGCGAAGCGCAGGATTTCTTTGGGTAGCTCGTTTACTCCTCGGGGTAGGACGAAAGAGCAAAGAAAAAAGTAATCGGTAGCATGCGAGGCACGCTCAGGAGCCTTCGCAGCGCGTACATTCTCGGCTCGTAATATACGACTTCCGTACGTTGATGGAATATTCGAAAAATCCGAGAGGCCGTCGGTGATAAAAGTATGGAAACGCTACGGGACGGGGATTTTGCTACGTGTGCGGTCGTGAACCGGCGGACAGCCGCGTTCTGCAATCTCGTTTCCGCGAGCATCGACGATCTAACGAATCGTCGAGCGCGAACTTTCGACGCCCTATACTCCGACAAATCCGCCATGAATTTTCTAGAAACTAGCAGCTCTCCTTTATTACCTTCTTTCGCGCGTCTGCCGTTCTAACGCCACATTTTTCCACGTACCTTTCGCTAAACAAACGTTTGCACACCTATCCTCCGTCGTTGATCAAACATCGGCAGCCTTAAACGTCTCGATAACTCGTTGAACAAACCAATTGAGAAGCCGGTAATTTCTTAAGCAAGCCGGAAGGCGCGTAAAGTAGGAAACAGAGCGAAGAACGGGGAGAGATTCACGGAATAATCGGCAGTATCTCTTTGTATCTTACAAAGAGAAACGAACGTATTGTTACGGATTGAGTTGCTCGACTCGAGGCCATCGACGATAGGGGAAAAAGAAAAATCAGCCGACGACCACCGAATCGGGTCCTCCGTGACCCGACCAGCCTACCGAAATCTCCTCTTATCCGCAACACGGCGCGTATTTTAACGAAGCAAGCGCCTCCACGCTCGCGTGTACACACGTGGGTCGACTTGTGGGCGTATAACAACCGATATAAGCGTACAACCTCGGAGATATTCTTTCGAATATACGACGGTGCCAAGTCCGTTTCTGTCGCACTCGTGTTGGTACGCACGAGCTAACTGTCCGTTGGAATGCAGCGTATCTTCGGGTTGAGAGCCTATCCACGGAGAGGCAACGTAAAAGAGGCAGAACCAAGATAATCCGAGTGTTTATCGCTCGACCAGCAACGAAATCCTGGTGAACGTTCCTCGCGGCTTGGTCACCATTTTTAATGGAGAACCTTCCGCTTACGCGTAAGTACGTCTGTTTGCCTGGCGATCGCCAACAGGGGTTACGGCGATTCCAACATTCTGCCATTTGACAACGATGCCTCTATCCTACGTTTTTTACAATTTAACGCGTTCGCTGTGCATGTAAGTTTCGTTACTCGCGACGTATTACCTGTATTCTAACGAATAATTCTTGTACGATATCTGTCCCTAACTCGTGATACTTAACGCTGGTATAAATCAATTCACTGTTCTTCGTAAAATAGCGTTCTACGTTTAATACGTTTCTATTCTACGTTATTAGCAAAAGAGATCGATTATATTTTTCGAGCCGCAGAGAAACGTATCGTGGCAGAGAGCAAACTCGCGACTCGAATAACCGCGACAAACGTCAAAGTCTTCGCTTATGATTTTCAGATTCGTACGAATGATTATCGGCTACTTTTCGACAATTGCCTCTCCGCTTCGTATTTTACATCTCGGCCGATAATACGCGCGTCATCCAAAAATAAATACGTGCGCGTTGCAGTTCGAGAAAACGCACAAGTATTTTTAAGAACTTCTAACTTCGATTCGAGCTTCCAGCGAACGTCACCGTCTATCCTGCGTTGTTCGCGAGATATTTTGATCGCATCGTTGCTCCGAGGGACGTAAGACGCGGTCTCGCCTTCTGCGCGCATTCGTTCCTCGGCCTCCGTCGACAAACCGGATACGTTATGGATTATAAACTTCTTTCCTTCATCCGTTAGATCCCGCCTACCCTCCGACTCCCCGATACCGACGATCGCATCCTCCCCTAAAAAACGCGATGGACCGAATGCCACGTGAATACAATTACGTGAAAACTTAGGTCGGTAAACACACCCTCCGGACGTGACAACCGGGATACTGTCTCCGCTTCCACGTCATATTTTACAACTATCGGACCCACCTCGCTTCCTGTTCCTCTCGAACGCAATGGTCTCTGCACGATTTCCACGAGAAGTACTAGGAAGTATCGAATACAGACCTGGAGGAAACGTTACGGGAGATGCTGCGGAAAAGGACATTTAAATATCTCGTCGCGTAACAAGTTCAATTAATAAATTTAACGAAGAAATTCTCGTAAGAGTCGACCGGAGAATAAATGGAAGGGCGCGATAATTACGAATTTGATCGATAAACCGATATGCCGGATTTTCACAAAGATGCACGCCTTATCGTTTCTCTCGATAACGAAATTCAGATAGGTACATAGGTTTTTCCGAACGAAACCTCCGCGTTTCGCTCAAGGAACACGCGCTGCTTTAATTAACCTCGCGAGCTCTCATCGCGACGAAGAGGATCTTAATGGTATCCATCAACGATATATCGTACATTCGCACGTTCACTGTATCGCTGTGTCAGCCATACGAAGGTACGTAAAGACAAACAGCACGAACAACATCTCCGGTATCACACGGAACATCCGAACGACGCAACGTCCGAATCGTATTCGTATCTCGTTCGCGTCTTCAACCCCATCCGAGCACGGTGAGCCAGCCTCGCCTTCGTCCAGATACCTGATCGTGGAATAGTCCAGTAGGGAGGGGGGGGACGTATAAAGACGACGAGGACCTGGGTGGAACCGAAAAAGAGCGCGCGGCATGGGAAGGTGGAGCGAACATTGAACGAAACCCTGAAGAAAAAATAAAAAAAAAAGAGGGAAGAAGAGGGATCGTGACCGAAGGACGAAGGGAGGAGAAGGAAAGATGGGAAAAAGAGAAGGAAAAGGAAACGTAGGAGCGGAAGGTTGGAGAGAATGAGCGACGACGAGGGAGATGGAAAACTCTGCTGGTCTCTAACCGTAAGATAGGGAGGAGAAATACGTGGTCGTAAAATACGAAGCGCAGTCCCCAAAGAAAATACGAATTAAAGCCGCTAACCGGTGATCCAAGAAACTTCTGTGTAATCGAACAGAGACGTCAGCGAACCGACGCTCGTTCGCCTAGAAACCGACGTATCCAGCGAGTACGACAAATTGGATTTTTCCATCGATTTCCTACGCGCCTACACGCGACCGATCGTCGTCTTCGAGATATCTTTTAATAAAGCGAGAACGACTTGGACAAGACGTAAATGGGGAGACTTGCCGGAGATGTTTGCATCGTTAATATCCGGTAGCTGAAACGGTAACCGGAAGAAGCCAGTCAAAAAGTTAGTAAAAATATGAAAATTTGTAGACAATGTCTACAAATGCTTTCGTTCGAATCCACGCAGCTTGGTTGAAACTTGCATGGAAGAAAGGGGACACGGCCCCTCCGGCGAGAGTGGCATTTAACTTTAAAGCCTCGTGACTTGGGTTACACGCAGCGAGCCGCTATCGAAGGGATCGAGCTGGTTGTTTCAGGGAAAACGTCGCCGATCCTCTGCTCATCCGCCCCCGAAAGAGGGTATTAACTGTAGATAACATAGGGGGGACCCGTGTGCTGCGAGCGCCTGTGATACGATAGAACGGTATCGTGCGGCTTCAACCCTTTCACTCTCCCTCGGTCATTCTCCTGCTCTCTCCACCGTCGCTCTCTACCAACCCTGTCGTGAAATTCACCCTTGCGTACAATAACGCTGGAACTCGCGGGAACGCCCGTAAAGGCCAACCCCCTCCGTATTTAATTTACTGAATAATTGGAATCAAGCTGCCTCATTTGTGTGCCGCCCTCCTCCTTGCCCCTCCCTTTCCGATCGCCGAACAACAGAGAAACCCGCCCTACGATCGCCAACCCCTACGTAACTCGGATCCTGCGAGAGCCTGACGAGGAGATTCGTGCCCGTTCATAAAACTCTCCTCAACCTAGTCTCCTCCGTTGGTCCTCCTCCCGACAGTCGACGACTCCCTTTCTCCTCCCTCCGACTCCACCATTAGATCCGCGCGGCTATGGGGGTGAATAAAGATGGCCAGATAATACGAACGACCGGCTAGCTGGCAAGCGGGATTACTCTTATCCAGTCGGCGGGAACGGGTTCTCGGTTTAAATAAGTGTCCGAAATTTTCGACCCTCCCTAACTCTCGCCTAATCCCAATCTAACTCCCTGTTCGAACATTTATACCGATTCAGACAGAGACTTCGATTTGGTAAATTACCAGGGTTGTGTATTTGTTTCTTTTTCTTTTTTTTTCTTTCTTTGGGGGTAGAATATTCAGAGAGGACAGAGTACGAATTAAGAGGAAATTCTCAACTGCCGAAACTCTTTAAATTCGACAACGTGAAATCCGAAAAGACACGAGTCTACATTTTCGGCGATCCGATTTATAGCGAGCTGTTGCCTCGGACGTTCAACTGCCAATTGCAGAAGAAGTTTCGCAGAAGCGTTCTGTCTTCGATAGAACAGAATGGGGAGTTTTTTAATCGCCGATCCCTTCTTCGATGTACCGTGAAAAAATGCGATCTGAAGTCAGCGATCGCACGCTGATCTGCCAGTCGGGTGCTTCGTAAAAGTCTCGGTCCTCGATGATAGCCATTGAAACGAACGTTAGAAAGCACTGTAACGTCCGAAGGATAAAAATCCTCCTCGATATCAGACGACAAGCGTGCATCGGCGTATTTTGAAAAGTCGTCTCGCGTCTGACAGGTACACCGTGCATAGAAACGAATCGCTTATTAAAGAAACTGTCGGATCAGAGATGATTCGTTGGGATGTAGCCGATAGCGCGGTCCAGGATCTTGGGACGATCGTCTAGCCGTCTAGCGGGAAAAGAAGCGGACAGAACGAGGACCCGACGACTCCTGGCGAGTGGAGGGCCGACGTTAACCACGCATGCGTCTCTAAAGTAAGCAGAAATCGATGGCCGCTACTCTTTACCTTCGTACGTGTATAGTATGCACGTAGCGAACGTCGACGGTAAACACGTAGCCAGACCGCTGTAGAATGAAATAGGGTGGAAAGTCATAGGATACGACGCGGTGCATTTCAAATTCTCGAAACTCGCGTCCCACTATCCGGATCATGGGAACTTTGAATGCCAATTGCTCACCGAGTCACGTGAAAGGATATAATTAAACTCTGCTTCGAGCATCTATCTATCTATGCAAATGGACGAATTCTACGAAAGAATCTTCTCTTATAGGATGTTCCAAAATCGAGAGGAATACGCGACGACGAAGCCCGAGGTAACTCAAAGTAAATTTTCTAAATCGAGGTAGTACTACGAAACGACACTGCACAGTATCACGCGTGGCAAATAACGTGATTCTAAATCACCGCTAATTACAATCGATGCGAACAACGCTAAACCTTTGCAACCCGACAAACCAAATCTGTGTTTTCTTCGGTTAGTCTCGCAGACGATGGACGTAAAGTCGTCGAGACCGAATCGTAATTGAGGAAATGGAGACAAAGAGGAGAAATCGCAAGTAACTGCGTGAGAGGAGAGGAGAGCCGATGGTCGAGTAGCTTGGATGAAAATCAACGTTAACGTCGGAAAGAGGCCTGTGGCGAAGGTAAATGGCAAATGGTCCGATGTCTGGATTGTACCGGTTCACGGACAAGGTCGTCTCTATGCGACGTTTCAGCCGCGATGTTTTAATTATAACGTACGTCTAGAACGACATTGCGCGATTAGAGCGTATGCAATTCGCGTTATGTTCGCGGCGCCAATCGTCTACCTGGAATTTGTCACGTAGCGATCGACGAAACGACCTGGAGATATCACGAAGCGTAAACAAACGAGCACCAGGACGATTCTGTTTCGCGGTCCCGCCTCCGCTTTCCCATGGCCACCGCGTTTTACAATCGATGCGAACGTCGACAGGTTTTCGCGATGCACGCATCGACAACGACTTTGCGCGCGTTGCCTTACTAAAAAAATTGCGAAAAAAATAACCCAAGAGTTAGCGAGACAAATAGCCTTTCTGTGAAAGAAGTCGGAAGATGAGATTACTTTCGTTGCGACCTGCTAATGGGAGGGGCACGCGTGGGTGAGATCGTGACCTTCGAGGGTAATTGCACCTGCAAGTAAAACTCTGACCTCGCGTCCTTTATTGCCGCATTAACAGGGAATAATTTAAAATGCAAAAGACGCGTCGTTAACAATATTTGCCATTTAATAAAAAGGATCGACGAAAGGTACGTTCGAATTTTTATTCGCGAGATACGAAGCTTGTTATTGGGAATATTCGCAAGGATACGTATAAAAATTGCTATCGATTTATGGAAATCGATATAATTCTCTGGCAGCACCCCTAGCGGAGTTTGCTCCAACCATTTCCGACTTTGCAGCCGGTATCTCGAACGACTGTACAGTCGATGCAGGGGATTTGATCTGTTTTACCATCATCCTATAAAAAAATGTTGCAAAAATTTTGTCAACCGTGGATAAATTTACCTTACCTATTCACGAATGCGGGAAACAGCTGAAATTTCCCAATATACATGGCGCTATTGTTTATGCTACGTATATTCGAAATCGTAGGTATCTCGGAAAACAATTGCGCCTTAAATAAACTGTTCGCGAGGTACGTCGATCTTCCTTACTTGCGCAAACCGGTATTATCGACGAGAGTTAAAGTATCGGATACGCTACTTTCCATCGTACGAACGCGTTTAAATGAACGTTCCGCTGAACGTCGATCGAGTGGGACGAGAACGAATTCGCCGAAGCGTATTAATTTACAAGAAAAGATGTAAGATAACGCGCTGTTCGGGCTTCTTAGTATCGATATTTCAGTGACCTGCTATATCGATCAAGTGGTACTCTTGTAGAGAATATAACCTACCGCAATTAATCGAGGAAACTATCTTGACAACACGAGATAGAAATTTTAAGCAAGGAACGATAATGATTTATATTCACGCATTTGTTTATACGTGATATAACGGAGCGAAATATAATTAACGAATACGATACAGGCTCTACGAACATAAACCTACATAAAGATTTCCTATAACAACCACCAATCTTCCTAATCTTCGAACTCGTTAAAACAGCCTTTCTAACAAGGAAGAAAATTATGAATAACGAGCTTTTCTGCTGGAAGTTTTAAGCGTAATCCTTCCATCGTAGAATGGACGTGACGTCGAAGAACGGCGGATGTCGCATGCGCGCGCACATGACGCATGATGGCCGCCGCGTTGGACTCCGTTGGTGGGGAAGCGCGCGAGTGGGGAGAAGAGATGTAGGAAAGGATTCGCTAGCGAAGAAACGATAGGTCGCAGGAAGGGGTGGGAAACGATACCATCGTGAAAGCTATTGGCAGGACTTCCACGGACCTAAGCTCTGCCGCACGAAAAATAAGGGCGGCCATCATGGATTTCAACATGGCCGTTGCCACCTCGAACAGAGCGTGTCCTAACTTCCTTCGATCGTTTCTCCATTGTGGAAAACAAATCGAATCGAACAACGCGACGTATAGCTCCATTAGAGAATAACGACGCGCGTAACTTTTTACGAATTTTAATTTCAAATGTTTTTACGAAAATGCAGCAAAGTTGGAAATTATTAGCGCGATTATTGTATTATCGTTTTAGGAGACGGGTCGTTTCGTTTAGAAACTATATATACATTTCGTGGTGCGCCTTACGTATGGTCTCATATACGATTTACGAGCAATTAACGAAACGATTAAGTATATCACTGAAAAACACGGGTTTAGATCGGTAAACTCGTGAACTGCCGTAAGAAAACAGGTAAACCGAGTCTACTACACCTGTTTGTTGGCCGCCGTAAAAATTGTAAGATCTTTACACAAACCGAATGATTCGTGCATCCTAAACGCAAAGACAACAGTCGTAAATTTTTAGTATCGCCTGCTGCATTTGCTCGGTCAATACTTAATTCATTCACCATATTCCCGTTAACTATTTGGTCAACAAATTTCCACTCTACTTCCAACGACTATCATTTAAGACTATTTTTTAAGACAGTGTCTTATCCTTACTCGTACAGGTAACAGACGCAGGTAACGTAGAAATTGATTCACGATACTTTCGCCCATACGAAAGTTTACTTATCCACCCAATTATATTTCTCTAACGTTAAAAAATATCCCCGATCGAATTTCGACAAAATTATGAAAAGACTGTTTATCGGTATACCTGGTGTCCTGCTTCTACTTTACGTTAAACGTCTTCGTAAAACTATTCGTATCCTTAGTAAACGCTAACACGAGAGAGCAAGATCGAAATAGAAAAATTCCAGGGCTAACGTAAACGAGGTGCTACATTTTATATTTAGCGTGAGCGAATAAATTTGAAAAAAAGGGATTCGCGATACCCAGCGAAAGGGAAGGCTGGCGCGACCCGAACGAAACAATTTCATTTACGCGACGCTGGAGTTCCGCGGGACGAGAAACAAGAATCATCGTTCACCTGTTCATAAGGTCAATAGGTAATGTGATAACGACCGTTCATAATGGTTACGGACGAAGGAATTACCGTGCAAACCGACACTTAAGGTTTATCGTGTCTCTTACCACCAAGTTATGTATACTGTTCTCTTAAAAGTGAACGGTAGTGAGTTGTAACGAGATTATTGACTTTAAATCCTCACGAATGACCCTATAGGAGATTGAAGCTACAAATATATTACCAATACCAGCCGGCCTAACGCCACGGTCGCGTGCGCCGCTCGCATACACAAATCATTTTACCACTTAACGTCGGAAAAATCTGCAAATAAACAAATCGTCTTGGCATCTTTCCTATACACCGTCGTATAACCGCTCCTTTAAACTGGTCTTAATCGCGTTAATCAGCCGAGAATCCGTTCAAATTAACCGCCTTTCATCCTTTTCTTTCCTGGAAAAGAAGCTTCGTGCGAGACCATCCTAATCGTGCTATCGACGATTCAATTAATCGAAATCAACGAGAAGCTGCGACTAGGTACGAACGATTCGTTATAGTCGACGAATACGAAGATCGTGATATCCGATAAAACAATCTCGTAAAATATCCGTACAAAACGTGGCGCGTTATCGCGAGTTAGATGAATGCTCATTCGACCTTCTATGGTATAAAATGGACAATTTCATCGAGTTCAGTTTCGTCGAACCGTTTAACCAAAAACGTAACTACACTCTCTGTTATGAGAAAGAATGCTAATAGTTTCCTACGATAATTCAGAGGTCCAATGTCGAGGGATACAGCGGTTTGGATAAAACGGAAACGATGGGATCATCGTTTCTGTAGACCCTTTCCAGAGATCAACGATGTTCTTCCTGTAACCGAAACGTACCACGTAACCCACAACGCAAACCACGTCGATCACAAGTTTAGAAAAATTAGCTCTGAGCTCCGTGTCGATTGTTTCTACGTATATTTAAAATACGCGTCGGACGTTTCGAAAAATACCGCAGGAAGAGAAAGATGAAAGAGGCTCGGGCGTAGAAACGAAGCAAAGTTGGCGTATCGCACGGTCTTACGCGCAACGATCGAAGATAATTTCCGTCACGAAGCACGTACGTATATCATTTATTGCCTTACGGCAATAAAGATTTCCTGCATTCTCGTTTAAACGTTCGGTCTGGACGCGCAGGCGATCAGCCGAATCTATCGGCGGCCGTGTGCATCGATAATACGCTGGAAGGAAGAAGAGAAAAAAAATACGCTTTTTGAGATACGCGGACGCGAACGCATGACGTCAGACGGCAATAAAATTGCGGGATAGCAACGAGTATCGCGAAGCGCGATTCCAATCCACGCCGAGTGTAATTTCGAAGGAAGGTCGAGCGATAATATTTTTCGATCTGCACCGATTAATTGCTATCGCGAGCTGGCCAGACTGCTTGGCTATAAATCGACGATAGAATTCGCGATAATTGCTGTACGATTGAAACAATGCGTAATCCACGCCGTCGAGTAAATCAAAGCGCTGCGAATTGAATTATGTCATATTTCTGCACGTTGTTAATAGACCGGGGATTTATATCTTGTATCTTCGTAAACCAAGAGAGCCAAAGAAACCGAACGTGGACAGAGATTTGTTCGTCCTGTAAACGTTACACCTAACGTGTGGCATGCCTTATTTAGATACGGCAAACAGACCTTATAAATATCGAAGATTAAGAATCGAGCGTAAAAAGAAATTGGCAATTTGACGAGCCGAGTGAGAGCATTAAGTCTAACTCTGTTCGAGAGTAGATCCGTATAGCGAAAATAACAGCTACGCTTTATGAAACTTGAAACGTTTCAAGTTGCGAGCGAGTAAAGTCGATTATTATTAGTACGTGGCACGACCATGAAGTCGATAATCTTGCGTCCTCGTGTCCATCGACGTGACATCGTGTGCCTAGCCTCGTAAGCGACGTGGCCATCCATCTACCAAGTGGCAGCTACCAAGGAACGTTTCGAGTTAAGAACCAAAGGTCGTGAAAATAATTCCAAATAATTCGGCCGGTTCTTGGAAGTATCGTGGACAGATACAGCTTGAATAGCCCGTTTTTAAGAAAATTTACGCTATCGTGTATACTCTGTTGTCTTTTCCATGGCGGAGATTCGATCGAACGAGCGAAAGAAACGAAGGATAACGCGGCGGAAAACGATCGAAAAATCGACGTTCTCTAACGAATATGCAAGAGATGCGTGGCGATCGACGAAAAAGCACGTTCCGTTATGTGCGGAGATTCGACGACGGCGGTTTACACAGTGACTCTATCCATATCTCCGGAACTGTTGCCTAATTGCTAGAGCAAACACGCGGATGAGAAAGTCTAACGCGGAGGTGCAGCGACGACCGACGCCTGGGATCGGTCAATTTTGTTCCGTGCTGGCCGCACGCGGTCACATCCGGCGATGTTGGCGTTAGAATTCGCACCTTCGTGGAAATTATCAGCGGCGAATCCGTTAATAATACGATTACATGTTACGAAAGAGAGACACGTGGCGCGTACACGCGGAGCACCTACGATCGTCCTCTCGATGTTTGTCACCAGTTTGACCAGTTCCTCGCGGCGGCCTTACGCGACAGCGCGTTGTTTCCACGTTAACACCTCGGGCGTGAAATAACGTTGCCATTCGTTTGCTCTTGCCGCGGGATTACCGTGAGACGATGTCATCGTACGTAACGCGAAGGGAACGTTCGATTACAGCGAGTTTATACGAAAGGCTGTAATCCGTAGAGATTCGACGAAATTCGAAGCATGGAGAAAGCATTCATACGATATATTTCTTACGCTAAAGGCGGTAAATACTATTTTTGAATGATTACCTCAGACCTGAGTTGCTGGACGAACCATCGGACCACGTGTCAAACGGACGAACGTCAATATTCCAAGAAGATCACAGCCGGGCCGACGTATCACTGCAAACAGCGTGTTTCTCACTCACACTTCTGTCCCGGCCATTTCTCGAAACAACGAATCGACGAAGACCGAACCCGTGCGTTATCTGCTTCGTAAACCTACATTACACGGCGGATCCGTCGTCCGAAATGTCGGTTATCGTCCAACTACCTCTTCCATGTCGTTATCACTCAACTTGCCGCCACTCACACGATAGAACAAAGTATCGTCGTAACGAAGGCCACTCGATTTTCGTCGGAAAGAACGATCAGAGTTAGCAGAATGGTCGACGATCGAGCACCCGATACAGAGTAGAAACAACGCGACAGAAAGAGACAGAGCGAGAGACAGAGTGGAAGAAAAGAAAGGAGAAAGAGGGGCAGCAAGGCAGAAGCAGCGATACCGCGGTCGCTAGAGATACGCTTTCCGCTATCGTTTGTCGGTGGATCGGCGCGGGAAAAAGAAATTTGCCAGAGGTACCACAGGAGGACGTCTACGAGAAGGTGAATTACAAAAGGAAGAGGTGCGCGCCTGCGTGTCGCCAACAATGTACTCCGCTGTTACTTTTCGAGCGCATAACAATGGACCACGTTGGTGAAACGGGACTCATGGTTTCTGGATGGGACGTACCGCGCACTGAACCAGTTGTTGGGTCGCGCAGATTCTACGCCCCACTCTTTCCACTTCCCCTCTCTCTTCCATTCTCAGCGCGATATTTCCCAGTGTTTCTCCCTACCACTACGACCGAACAGCCGATCAACAACTTCCAATGCCGATCCCCACCATTCGCGTTACGTTTCACCCTACCACCGGCGCTACTCGCTCCTTGGATCAGCAACCTTTCGCTTCGACGCATCGCGTCGCATCGCTACGACCGACCGGAATCCACCCCACCACCGATACACCGATCGCTGTTCCACCAGCTCTGTATACCGGGTGTGCCAAGACAAAACATCCACGAACGACCAAGTACGCGCGCGTTCGATCGCGCGTAGCGATTCTGAAACGTCTCCAAAGAATTGAAAATAAAGTCGAACGTTTATATACAAAGTATGGAACGTATCTGATCTTGAAAACCTATCCTGCAAAATTAAATCGATCCGATATCGATCGAGCATCTATCGATCGAGCGTGACTTGCTTCTTTTCCCAAGGTTTATAAATACGCCAAATGTACAACAAATATGCAAAATATGCCGACTTAACGGTCGATTCGATGTAAAAAACTGAGTGATTAATCGAAGATCGATGATTATAGAAAACGTAAACGGCAGAAAGAAAAGGAGATTTTGAAAGATTTTCGTTTTTCGGAAAATAAATATCCTTTGAAGAGAATTCAAACGTAAATGACGAAACGACAGACGTGGAACGTAGTTCTGTCCTTTGGTATTTTGGGAACGAGTCACGCGATTTTAAGGGTAGAAAAGTAGAGATATTCACGCGTCAACGTTAAATAAAGACATACATTTTCTGTAACCTAAAGATAGATGTATTTTTAACGTGCTCAAGTGGACGACCCTTAATCGACGCCATTAAAATTCGTCTAGACCCTGTGGATCCCTTCTCGCACACGAAAGCACACGTCCGTGATCGGAATGGCGACCTTTTCCACGCTCGACTAATTTTAAAAAAAGTCAAACCTGTTTTCTGACTACCTCGAGGTTGGGCTTGATGCGTCGGCCCAACCCCAATCGAAGGCGACGCAAACGTCTATTCCACAGGGTGTGGTTTCTCGAGAATCGACTTTCGACCAGGGTGGATATTTATATCCTCGGCTAACGAATGAAAGAAGAAACCATAACTCTATTTCTACTTGCGAGCCATTCGTGAAAAACTCGAAATTCTTTCTAATAAAAAAAAGCTTGGAAAAAATTTTTGACGATTCGGATAGATTATTCATCGGCCGAAGAAAGTGACAATCTCCTTTACACAGCGTACTTTCTCATCGTATCGCGTTCTATTTTTGATGTTGAATCGGCTGCGCTAGGAAGAACACACATTGTTTTGATTCTCCATTTCACTGGTTTTATTATTCACCCCATCGCTGATGTCGGCGTTGCTCTTTTTTCATTTTCTTCTTTTTCTTTCTTCTTTCATAGCGTTCGAACGAACGGAACGCTCTCACGCAGAGTTCGAGCTCGCGAGGGGGTTTGACACTTGAAATAAAATACGAGCCAGTTCTGTCTCGTGTCACGGGCCGCGCCTACATATCCAGTAGAGTCGGATACGAAATACAAAAGAGTCATATACGCGTATCGTTCGTGCACACCGAAATCTCTATTTTGACCTAAAAATCCATACGGATGAAGACTTAAGGATCTGCTGCAGTTGTAACTACAATACCGAAAATAGTTCGTTGATACGATTGCCGCTGTTTTCGTTACGAACATTAGTAACTTTATCTGTTTGTAGGTAATTTTATCTGAAATTTCTAATACCGTTATGCATATCAGAAAACATCTACAACCATTTGTTTGTTATCATCGGTTTCGACGAAATAAGACGGCGAAGCTGTATCCGATTCTCAATCGTGTTATAAATCGTTCTAATGATTGCGTCCAAAATAAAAGTTCGTATATTATCGTAGGATGTTTAAAAAAAAAAAAAAAATGTTAGACATTCCGACACGCCGTCGATCGTTAAAGTTCTTCCGAAAAAGCTTCGATCTATCGGAGAAAAACATTGGAGTGGTCGAAAAAGACAGCGAATACCGCGACGTTGGTTGTGGAGAGGACAGAGTGCTCGTACAGAGAAGAGAAAAAGGGAGATTCGAGGAAAAAGAGGGGGAAGCGACGATACAGGAAAGCAAGCTGCGGAGGTTACCTCGTGCTGGATACCGAATCGATCTCTCGGAGCCAGCCAAAGCCCCGGGTACAACTCGCATCCCCTCTTATTCCTCTTCGTTGCTCATCCTGCACGCAGACGTGCAGGATAAGCGAGACACGCGTGCACAACCTCTTCTGTACGCTATAATTCACAAGTAGTCGATCGTTGCGCTTTTTCAAAGAGGTATTACACGCCGCTAAAGATCGAGATTCCCGATGTTTGCATATCAAGTTCGGTCACGTCTCAGAAAGACGTTCGTCGGAAGAAGACGGTAGAATCTCTCTGTTAATGGGAGCTTTAACAGCTCCAAAAGGACGCGATTAGGATTAGAGACGTACCGAAGGAACCTAATTAACAAACAAATCGATATAGAGGGGCATATTATTGGTTTGGAAGTTCTTCGACGAACGCGAAAAATCGCCACGGTTTTTTGGAGAAAAATCTGCACAGAGTCGTCAGGGGAGACGTCGCGAGGGACAGGATTTCGACCGGACGAAAGAAACGATTAATCGCAGCGTGGATACGCTCTATGCGGAAATGCTCGGGTTATTCGTGAATTAGTTAGATCGCTCGGCATTGTGTGGGTACGAGCGGTCAAGCATGAAACGTTAAGATACAAACAGCAAGAGTTGTTATATTTATCGTGATACTGAAACCCTCTTTACGATCTATTAAGCACCACGTCAAACGTTACGTGTCGGGTCTACGACAGCGGATCTTTTCCGAAGGTATTGCATTCAAACGCGCGATTATGGTCGCGCCGTGCCCCAAACTCTTTCTAGTTCTCTGTACGATCCGTACGTATCGTATGCCGGACCGTAGTCGCTTTTATCTTTCACAGCGATCATTTAGTGGATCTCGGTAAATATCCTTTATCGATAGTAACGTGTAAGTATCTAATAGGTCGTCGAATATTTATTCCGCTGTAAATAAGGAGAGTCATTCGCCGTATTAACTGACAAACTTGAATTTTACATACAGTCGATTTTTGACGACAGGTACGTTTAAGCGGAGGAAAGAAAAAATGAAAGGTAATTTCGATTATTTACGATAGATTCGTGCGAGAGAGTGGGCGATTAAGACACGAAAGGGAATCGATTCGCGACGATTCGGCGATCGCGGGCTGCATAAAAACGAGACATGAAATATAAATGGGTTGATTTAAAGCGGTAGATTATCACTTGGCGAGCGTAACTTATCGCGTCTAACCGAAGGAACATTAACTGTACCGGCGGAGATAGCGACGAAGCCCGCGAGCGAACGCGCTTATGCGCCTATTTCTATTTAACTTCTTAATTAACATAAGCGCGCAACTTCATTATTACCGTCACACGCGAGCCTATTCACGTTGAATGGAAAACGCGAAGCCTTTGTAGCGCCTCCGTCTCTTGCACCTGCTATTCGTAGTCGTCGCTCACCTGACGCCTAGTGGCTGGCATAATGAGCACGTGCCGTTTCTTTACTCTGTCCCAATGTATTCTTGTGTTTCGAAGCACTTTTCAACGTTACATACGTCGCTCGAAATACTCGAACAATCTCCAATGGCTTTATCACGTCGAGTCAAGTACTTTAGAATACAGTAGCGAATGCCCGGTGTCTCCGTTGCTCGTGACGTGTGACTCACTTTTTCGAAACATTTATTATCACGAGTAGACGCTTTTTTGTCATTTCGAAGATCCTTTTATAAGCTACAAGTCTGAGGATATTTATGCATTTATAGGAAATTTGAAAGCAGAATAGTTTCAATTTCATTTACGGTAACGTAAATTTACATAAAGATAAAAAAGAAATTCCATAAATAATAATAAATTTTAAGCAAAGAAATTTTACCAAGTATCGTAACACTATTACTATTCTACTTTCATAATTTATGGAACTGATCAGTGTAGCTTCTGAACGGTTCCTGTTGCCTCCAGGTTTCTCCGAGCAACTCGTATCCTCGATACGTTCGATAAAACGTTCTTGAACTGTGGGTAAACCGAACGGATTGTCTGCTACCTAGGAAAGGATTGCGGTTGAACTGTTGCCGGAAACGGTCACGGATTTCGAGGGAAACCGAGATTCGAGGCGAAAGAATAAAGAACGACCTTGTAGAAATTTGGACAAGCCTTCGTCGTGCGAGTGCTTCCGCCTTTGTAGAAAAAAAAAAAAAAAAAAAAGGAAGAAAAAAGACTGGGACCCGAAATGGTACGATTCTCACGACGGAAAGTGAAATCCGGCCACGTCAATTCTCGATGAAACGTCCCACATTTCTAGGCAAAACGTGCCGATGATCGTGCCTCGTGCTCAAAGGGGAAAATACGCTGCGATCGACGAAGCGGTAACTAGAATTTTTCACAATTTTATTCAACTCGGAGCTTCGTGAAAACCTTTTCTGCTGATTTATAAAATGTTGGCGAAGGGACAACGGGTATCATTGAACGCGCATTGTTTTTACGACATGTTATTGCACGATTTGCTTCGATAGCGGCCGGTCGTTTCGTGCGTACGTAATCTGGTCGATTAAACGGTCGTGACTGCGGCGGAACAGGTGCTAGAACCAAAGTTATTGTCACTGTAAAAGATAACGATGCTCATGTATCATTCGCCGAACTTCAACGCGCGTATTTTTGCTTTTCTCCCGCGGCACTGTCGTTCGATGCAGCGGGTGAAAGAACGAACGTTGTCAAATACCATTGGGCACAGTGTTAAGTTTTATCACACCTGTTGTGTGATGTATCCACATATAGAACATCACGTGACGGGACGTTCTTGTATTATCAACTAATCGTAAAAATAAGCGAATGTCGTATTAAAAACGATTTAAATTTCCCGTTAAACGTTCAGATTCTTCGAGGAAGCTTGCGATACCTTATCAAAATTAAATATGCCACTTGTCGATTGATATCAAACACGACACTTTAATAGGCGTTTAAAAATATTCGATCGACTATTACAGATTTCTGTGATGCGGTAGAAATTCGATACTACTGTAAATAAATATAGAAGCTTGATTGCAACGTTGAACTCGAGATACCTCAATCGCGTTGGTGCAGTAGAAACTGAATTATTTAACACCCAATAATTCCATAACAGTTTGGAAACACAGTCGTAGAGCGAACAACGTTTAGCGGACTCGCTTTGCGCGGGAAACTCTGCAGTTATTGATGCATTTAGTTAAATCGAGTTACGATATTTTCCCCTTAATCCGAGCTTACGCAGCATTCGAGAGCAGAAAACGACGTCGAATATCGTCGAAATGTGACGAATCCGGAATATTTACTTATTTTGTAAACGTCTTAAATTTTACGATCCATCCGTCCTCCTACGTGCGCCATTAATCTCTGTTAGATGTATCATATATTCGCGTAACCTGTTGTAATACCATCACGATCGATCAAGCATAATTGCGACTGCGAATTAACGTTCGGTAAAGTACCTATCGACGTTGAAAGGTGTTGATTTCTTCGATCGGTGTATACTAAATATTTATAAGAAATAACGAGGTAAAACTTGGGATCGTTCGAAAGCAACACGGCTCTTCTAAAAACTTTATTTCAAAATACCCGGCGGCTGGTTGTAAAAAAATTATTAAGTAGTCTCTGCTAAGGACACCGTGCACGCGTTTAACGCGTACAAATTTGACGGCAAATAAATTTCCCTTTACTGTGACATAAATTTCGGTCGAATGAGAGGAAACACACTCGCGTCCGCGTCCGCGTCCGCGTCCTCGGAGCTTGCACCGGTTCAGAAACAAAAATAACGAATCGAAGAATTGCAGGCGCGGGATTGAAATCTAGCAGCTCAAACGATTGCATATTTCTTTGCGTCGAAACGATTTTAGACGAAGCACATTCGAGCGGTAATCTCTGCTCCAACAACACTACCATAAGCAATGAACGCCGATGCGACGGTCAAGTACAGCTACGTCTAAGACGATCGTATCGTAGCGACGTCTTCTCTCCTATATAGTCATTATCATCAATCACGAACTCAACTGTTGTTGTATACATCTATGTCATCGAGCATTGCTTACTCGAATTATTCGCTAATTTACGGTGTTACCACAGTGTTATAGGACGAACGTTTTACATCTCTGTTCGAGAAGATACAAAGCTTAAAAATCTCGAAATAAATATTAGTAGAGTAGAGCTCTGTTTATATAAATTTGTCGATAAACAATCGATCAGTGTACGTAATAGAAGTCTGTTCGAATTTCTCTCTACCATTTTTATTAGCATTTGCGTCCGTATCGTAGGAATTGACGTTGCGATAAGCGTAGTCAACAAGCGGAATATTATTTCCATTTGTTCGATAGCTAAAATTCCCTTTTACCGCGTAGATGCATACGATCGCGACATTTTCAAGTAATACCCAGTAAGATATTATCCAAATAAGAAACGAAACTCGAAACACTCACCGTTTGAACAGCAGAAAGCGACGATCGCCGGATTTCGTCGCCAGCAACTCAGCGAACGAACGATCCTCTTGAACAACGCGACACAACGGCACGAGAACCGGTGGCGAACAACCAGCCAAGTTTATGACGTTACCGAGGATAGACGACGATAGGTTCGGAACAAGTGATCGGACATAAGTAAAAGTGTCTTCGCCTCTCGAATCGAGTGAAAATGGTGTACGGGCATCCCGGCCGCGGTTCCGGGTTTCCGTGGACCCTGCGTCGGCGTCGTTGCACCCTTGCGCGGCTGTCACGGCGCAAATTCATCCCATTCCCCTTTCTCACCCACCTCGTCCCGATGGACGTCCGCCCTAATCCTCCTCTGTCGCCCCTCTCGCGATACCATCCTGCCTCTATTTCCACCACCGTCGCTCCATCGTGATCCTGTGTGCGTTGCGTGCGTCATACAGGACCGCTTCGAATCAACCCTCCGATATCACGATCCGTTTCGTGCCTCTTTCTCTCCTTTCTCTCCTTTCTCTCCTTTCTCTCCTTTCTCTCCTTTCTCTCCTTTTCTTTTCTTTCGATTAAACAGACGCCTCTGAAACATTCGAATCATCATATTTGTACCATGTATCGTTTGTAATTTCTAAGAGAAGAGAGCATGCATCTATCGGAAGTATCTTTGGATGTTTGAAGAATTCGTTGAAATTTTAATCGTTTCGAAGGAAAATCAGGATTCTATTCTTGCAAACTGAAGGCACGAGCGTAGGGATCGATAGACACGTTTCGAGTGCTCAAAAGAAGGTACGTAAGGTATATAAAAGTGGCGCGCAATTTTCTTGTAACTAAATGAAAATAAATTCACGACCGACTAATGGTATTCCCTTCGACAGGCTTCGGCCGAGCCTTCGTGGGGTTTTATGAACGTAAATTACAGAGCTCGATGGCCGCCTCCTGCCAACGCTGACACTCTTGGTGTTCCAGGGCCTTGGCAACTTTTTCAATTTCACGGTCACCGACCCCCTTTTCCAACGCCTCGCGAGCGCGTATTTCATCGAGTCCTGCTGCAAAAATATTTATCGCCCGTGTTGCGATACAGTATCCCCGTCATAAATACGGGCATTTAATTTCCTTGCTACTTTCACAAGATATTTTTCCGCTCAAGGTATTCCTGGTCCATGGAGAACGATGGAAAACAAAGGAAAATTCGACTTGGCCGCCGCGGAAATTCCACGCGTCACAGTCTGGCCGTTCAAAGTAAAAACTTTATCGCGCCACGAACCGAAGAAGCATAAAAGAGTTATCTGATTCGCGACTGGCATCGTATCCTCGCTTTTACTATTTCCTAGCGGGTTCACGTAGCCATCGTATTCGCGATCTGGATTGTTCTTTTTCTCTTCGTTTTCTCCCCGTCCATTTTCTCATCCCACCCTATCGTTCCTATCGCCGAACCCGATGAGAATTCAAGCAATTTCCGTATCGAACCTCGCCCCACAGTTCAACCCCGTATACTGCCGCCATTTAATTAGCAGACTATGGAAACAAGATAGCGAAATGACGACGAAGGGAAAGATCACGTGGCTGAGATACCGGACACCCCGTTCGCGTCCAATTCCCCGCGAACAATTAAACGTCGAATAAACCGGCGAGAGGTAACGACTTTCGCCGAATTCTCCGTTGAAAATATCCGTCGAACGATGTTTCCGATACAGACCTTAAATCGGATTCAACCCTCTTTCGAAGATCAAACCATTCAGAGTTGGAACGCGCAGGAGGCAACAGAAGGAGCGTTACTCTAAACGAACTTTTTTTCTCCCGCTCTCGAACACGAAACGGCGGCGTTTAATGGGTTAATGAGCGACGATAATTCCGGCCCCGCGGACTAGCCGCCATAAATCGGCGTGTAAACCTTTTTATCGTCCTCGTTGGTACAAACTCGAATATCATTCGCACCCAATATAAAGAGGAGCGTTCGAGCGAGCGTGTAAACGAAAATTTCACCTCCGACGTTCGCGCCACGGTATATCCTCCCGCATGCACCGATGCTGCTTCCGTCGATTTCCATTTACTAATATTGCACCGATCGATATCGGGACTCGCGAAGCTCGCTATAAATTTCCGCCAGATAGAGGCGAGGCCCGCGAATCGTTCAGGGTGAACCTTCAACGGGCGTTGCAGTTCCACGAGGTCGTTGCGGTCTCAGGCGAAGGTTGGCCGAAGTTGGGTCGATTTTGCGTTCGCCTCCCTGCTCCCTCCCTCTCTCTCGCTCTCTCTCTCTCTCTCTCTCTCTCGGTGTCTCTGTTCAACGCCAGCATGGCCGGAGAGGACAGGGAAACCAGCCAGGGGGAGGAGAGCTAAGGGTGAGAGTCCGTAAGGCTGTATCGCAGGCCAGAAACACGGAGAACCAGCGGAGGAACAGCCAATGATGGCGGAGAGTGCGGCAAGGCAGGGCAAGGGAACGCGGGGGATTTACGCCGCTGTGCCTGTCGTCGGAGGCTGGATCGAGAGCCGCGAAGCATAAATAACGACACGTCAACCCCTACCAGGGGGATACTCGATCGTGAATATGGCAAAGCTACCCAGCATGCTTGAATCTACCAACGCGGGCGAGACAATGGACAGATCACAGCGATTCTCTCATAATGAATATATAATTGAACGTTGTACGTGAGGACTACGGAGGTTGTAAGCCACATTTTCCATCCTCTTCAGGATAGTAATTTTACAAATTCGGTATACCCAGTATAGTGCATCTTTGGACCAACAGTTGTTTTCGTTTTCAATCGCGTGGTGTTTAAAATCCTCTTGTTTAATCATAAAGCGACGTTACATCGAGGAGGATCGACATAAAAATGTGATCTTCGTACTTCTTCGACGAGCTTATAATATGCGAACGTGTCGCGAAATTCACCGACGATATCGAGAAAATGATTGATCTCTCAGTATGGTAAATATTATTGAAAGAAATAACTATCTTTATGAAAGATCGTGAGAGGCAATACCGAGAAACGATATCGCTAGGTGTTATAGCAAAAACTATGGAATTGATTTCTTCGTGATCGTAATCAAAGGAACTATGGTAATTCGTATGATAATAACGTATGGTTTATCACGAGCGCGGGACTATATTCCACGATTATCTACTCGCGGCCGAGCCGTCCTCGTGGTATACCTTTTTCATAGCTTGTTTAAGATCTCATAAACTACCGCTTACTGAAACTCTAAGTGCTTCCAGCCGAACCGGCAGCTGATATCGGTACGCGACGCTCGGGAAACTGGAAAAATAACCAACCTCGATGCATAATCCTGACCTGCCAGGACTTCGTTATACAAACAGATCGCCGTAAATCTACGCTACCTAGTAATTCAAGCCACACTTTCGCTACGACTCGGATTTCATTCTTTCGTTTCGCTCGATATCGAATTCCAAATTTTCCCGATTAAACGTTATTTTCAAGCGGCGAAACAACTTTTCCAGCGAAACAGCAAGCAATGCACCTTTGTCGCCTGGGTTAGCCAAGCCACAACGTAAAATTCATACTCGAACTTTGCATAAAATAATTATATTTCTTGTACGCTATAAGGCGCCATCGGTCTATATAATAGAATACCGTGCGTTGCACAGCCAGCAAGAAAAAACGTCGAAAACGAGAAAACGACTGAAATAACTTTATCTTACCGTACGCGGAGACAAAAGGAAAGTAACGAGGATTCTGAAGGACCTCCAATTAACGCGCGACGTCGAAAAACACACGGTCGTTACGGCGAATCCGAGCTCGGTAATCAATATAATCCTTTATGTGGACGTTGTAGAATTACGTTTATCGTTCCGTGGGACGTCCTATACTGTACGGTGTTCTTTTAACAGCACCGCTGTATTTCTTCTTATCCCCCTTAGTTTCTCGTTGGCGTTGCTTTCAGAATCATTTTCGTTCCTCCTCACGAACAACGTGGATCCAGTCCGCCCTCGGATAGCCTCGTGTCAGCCAGCCTTAATTCATGGCCATCTTAGTTATCTCCACGAGTTGGCAGTATCTCCTTATTCCCCCGACGCGTCGGTAGAAAACGAACGCGACAAAAATCGAGGAAGACACGGTTCGGCTCGACCCGTCCCATAAAGTAACATTAATTGAAAATCTCGTATACTCGCCTCCGCTGTGCGCCAACGCGAGGACAAAGAACTCGTCGAATACGGCGCAACGTTTACGCGTACCAGATAGAACTGTTAACCGTCATCGTACCGAGACTAGCGAAACGTCGAACACGCGGGACGACGACGCTGATCTTTCCTCTCGACGATTTTTTCTATCGAATAACGCAGTTCCGTTTCGTTGGTTTTCGGTCCTTTCACGGATTCTACCAGAAGCTACGTTTCAGTGGACCTTACAGGTCAGAAGCCAAATCGATCAACTCCGATTTTAGTAAATTTCGCCTGCAGTTAGGAGTACAATCGATACTTCGTTTCTCCGAAACGTTCATACATTTATTTATCCATCGAGAGAACATCGCGTAGTCGATGGTTGATTCCAAGGTGAATTTTAAATATCGTTTCGGTCACCATCGCGTTGCTTCGTTTTTCAAGTTATGGATTCGATCGGCGTAGCTTCCGAGTCGGCTCGTATATATGTATCGAGCGTATCAGCTCAAAGTTTTACGCGTTTTCTAGTGTTCGCATGAATAAGTTGATCTCTGCATCGACTTAGGACGCAACCTGCTGACCCAAAGAAAACTACCAAACTTCCTCCAAGCACTGGCACTACTGGTACGATATAGGTAACCATCAAGACGCGCATCGCGATCCTCCTCTAATCTCGGTAATAAAAAAACGCAATAATCCGCGCAAGTAGAGTAATCCCGGATCCACCCCCGGAGGTTTGCCGCTGAATAAGGGAAAAGAGAGGAGGGAGGGGAAAAAAAGAACGGATAAGAAAAATCTCTCATGAATAAGGGATGAGACGAAATCCCGTAGTAGTCGTGTCAAACCGAGGAGTTTGAATGACGAACGTAGCCGGACGAAGCGGAGGCTTGGTTTCGGTGCGCGCTGCCCAGCTTACGGCGCCATTAAAATAAAATAAAGCCTTCCTCTGCCTTCCAACTCGCACCCGCCGCTGCTTCTTCTCCTCCTCCCCATCTCTCCCTTTCACCCCATCCCACATCCGTTCCTTTTTTTTTCCCTGTTTTTTTTTTTTTTCGTCTTCTTATTCTCTATTTTGCCGTCCGTTCGGCGATTCTGTCTTCTCCTCGCCACGTCGCCGCAGCAGCTCACGTTTCCTAACCTCTCCCTTCCGCTCTCTGAACCTCCTCTTTCCGACTTCCTCCTGCCATCAGCGTTTTCAGAATGTTGCCAGCGTAGATAGCCAGGGCGTAAACGTAAAATCATTGCCGAGTATACGAGCAGAAGAGCCGTCTACGCGTTTCTCTCGAGAAGGAGCCACGTCGTTCGTACAGATCACGACGCTTATAATAACACTTAACCACCGACATTGAATAGCCGCAAGTTGCAACTTCTCTTTGTGTTCCTTCCACCCTTTGTACTTCCTTTCGCCAGCAGTATCTTCTTCGGTTCCTCTCGGTTTCGCAGTTGCCCTGCCGACATTGCCCTCCGTTTTTTATTTCTGCCTTCGTCGATATTATTCCTCTTTCGAATTACTCGATACGTTTCTCTTGGCAACAGGCTACGGATATCTACGTCCATTCCCGGCCACCGCCCTTTGACCGACGTCCCATTCTCCGAACGCTTTGACTTTTTATCTATTTTCCTAGCTTTGCTTGGCGACAAATTCGCCGAACAGTGGTGAACGTTTTGCATAATGTAGAATTATCGAGTCGCCGTGTCCGCGGTCGGTGCGAACGCTATGGAATAATCAGGTACAATATTTACTCTTCGGCGTGTACTTGAGAAAACGGTTGTAAAATTCGCGCGAAGTACGCCGAAATACGTTCGTTACGTTCGATGGGAATGAAATACTCGGAGACGCATCGAGATGTTTTAATCGTCCGCGAACGTACGTATTAGTATTATCAAACCTTTCGAAATCTGTTCGTCATAGGATGGAAAAAGGAAAGACAGAACATTAAACCGAGAGAATCGTTGGACAAGTCGCATCTTCGGCGAATTCCGTAGCGAAGTAGCTTTCATCTTATCACGAAAACAGGAGGAACGAAGCGAAAGATAAGGCGAAAACGACGTTCCACGCTCGAGGACCTACTTCGTACGGAACGAACGAAATGATTCTATTAGCGATACCATTAACGAGTCGGGTTTATTATGCTTGACGCTTGGTTTTATAGTTATAACTCCGGCCACGTTCTTTTTCGTCCCCCTTCGAACACTTTGCCGTCGCGATAGGGGATGACTGACACCAATTAGGCCCGCTAGATGTATCCAGCGATATCCGTTTTCCGGATATCCAACAGAAAGATCGTTTATCCTCGCTGTAGCTTGCGCTCTTCTCCGTTCGGAACCTCCTTCTACCGAGATCATCGCGTAAAAATAATTTTTCTATAGAACGACAGTTACGTGGCGTACGACGAGGAACAGCGAAATCGATTCGCTCCATCGAGAGGGAGGAAGAAATTCGGCTTTTACCTTTAAACGAAAACAATCTTCTAAATCGAGGACGAATTGGCAAGATTTCTTGATAATGAGCTGAAGAAAGATAAGACGGTGAATCAAGTAAATTGCATGGAAAAGTTTCGGAAACAATCGGTACGGAATTTCGTGGCGGAACGTTAGAATTTTCAAAAGATTCGGAACAAGATATCGTCGTGCGTTCCTCAGGGACGAGTACGGTTTCAGTTAGGACTAGATTGTTACGTCAAATAAGAGATGGAAGATTTGTCTTAACAATCCCACGCAGGGGTGGGATTTGTATCCTTAAGGGCGGTGACGACTGGGGGAATAAAATAGGGCGAGACGAGTAATGTCCGGGCCTGGAAGACGAAAAGCCGACTCCACGAACTCGAAGGGAACACTCCGGATATTAGAAACGCACACGCAAACCGGGACCACATGCGATCTATAAGGGTTGCTTCATAACTTCTATTTCCTCTCGTAAATCTTGCCTCTTGGCTACGAGATATTTCCCGTTTGTACCAACATTGTGCGTATTAAGTCTGGTGGAAAGATCGCGGCGGATTTCGTAGGGATCCGCTACGTCTGCTTTATATTCCGTTCGCGTCTGATCAAATCTTCGCGAAATAAAATTTAACGTAAAGTATCTTCTTCATTGATTGGTTCTATTTTTCCAGCCAGATACGCTATTAAAGTCGTCTCTTCTCCGTGCGAAAATATGCTTCCTATCATCTGGAGACGAAATTTCTCATTTTAAAAATTACTACACCGCCGAATAAAAATACTACAAAAGTTTAATCAATTAAAAATTACAGATTCTAAAATGCAAATCGTTAGGTTTTACTTGGTATTCAGAATCTCTTAACAATGGTGAAACTAATCGTGAAGAGCAAAGATAACGCGCTGTCTTAAGGGGTAACTTTACACGTTGCTTTACAACGCAATTATCCTTGTCACTTTCAAATGAAACGAAATAACCGAAACACCCACAGCGTTATCAGTTTATAAGGTAATGTATTTCAAACATCGTGCAACGATAATCTCGAGAATTTCGAGGATGGATCCGGGAAACGTGACGCGTTGACGTGTTAAAAATCGCGGTGAAGAGCCGCCGCGAACGGGGACGTTAAACGACTTTAGATCGCGACGAATTGTCACATCAAATCAGGCGTAACGATATATTTTTTTACTCCGCAAACACGCGACTTTCCGATATGGAACGGCCCTTTTAGAGCAGTGCTATAGCAGGACCGCGTAGCGAACGGCCTCGACTGTTAAAACGGAGATTGCCAAGGGAGAATCGTGGACAACACTCGAGGAAATGTCGCCGCAATTCAACCCCTTGAATACCTCGTCGTTGGTACTTACGTCTCGTCGTTGCATCCCTTCGTGTCGAACACGAACATCGCAAAATCGAGGAAACGACAGTCATGATTGCTCGTCCGCATTCCAGAATATTTTACCATCGCCATAACGTTCGCCTTACCCCGGGAATCGTTCGACCGTTTGCAGCGATCGATTTTATCGTTCTATCGACGAAGATGTCGCATAGAAATATCGAATGCTTCCTTTGATTGGAATAAACGATGTCGAAACCACGCGAGCATTTTTCAGAAAGGAGAATCTTTCAAGACGATAGTTTTGATAGATCGACAAATTTAGTCGATTTCACGCGTCCAAAAATAATAATTACAGTGTCTGGCCATCGACTTAGAACGACGTGCAGAAATTTTACTCTTCCAACTAATATTCTGTTCACGCATACACACTATGGTCCTTGGTTATCCAAATCAGCTACTAAATAGGCGACGAGCGTAAAATACACGTAACCGATCGTATAAGCGTAGCAATTATATAATTTACGTAATTTATCAGCAGATCGTGTCAAGGAATAACTCTGTACATATTTCTATCCTCGTTGCGCAATTTTATTAAAGAAATAAAGAATATCGAAAGTTTCGATTCGCTCTAATTCGATAAGCAAGGACTGCGATAAACCGCGTTCGTTCGAGAAAACGGCCGCGACGAATGCTATATCGTCGAATCACGAATTTACAACGAAACCTCGTGGTAACGAGTAACGAACCTCGACATTTTGTTCCAACGTCCGTGGAACGAACGAGAGGAAAGGTCCGGCGCATCCTTAGATTCTGAATGACGAACGCGGCGAACAGCCCTTTAAATCACCAACATAATGACAATCCGAGTATTGTTTCACGGAAGTCGATCCAACCGAAGCGTGCTCGTTCAACTGGTCGTTTGATGGGCAATAGACACTCGGTGACCGTTCGACCGGTCATCCAGCACCGGACGACCGCCTCTCTTTCTCCCTCTCTTCCTGTTAAACGATTATTTTTGTTGTCGTCGTAAATCCTTTTAAACGCGCCACTCTTCTGGATCTTCCACGTATGTCCACACCTAGCTACGTCTCCCCCGACGACTATCGTCTCTCGTTGATGTCTCACTTAGCCCTTCCTGGCCATCATTTTGGCGACGACGGCGACGAAGACGACGTTCGACACGACGACGATGTCTTTCCACACGACCGATTCGAGTTTCGCCGGTTTCCGTGTTAGCCGCGAACGTTATACCTGTTCACGTTTCGCTTTTCTGCGCTGCGTGGAAACGACTGGCTACCCTTCTTCGTTCAACAAAATAATCGACCGGCCGTCGAACCACCGATGCCCGATTTCACCTCGTTTTCTCTCGAGTTTCTACCCTTTTTTTTTTTTTTTTTTCTTGCTACGTTTCCTACACCTTTGTCGTTCTTACGTTCTATATCCAAGTTGGATGCGTCGCACGCGCGTTCCAACCAACTCATTCGGTCAGCCGATTCTCGATCGAATCGTATTTTGCTATTAATGAGAAATCCTTAGGGATGAATCGATCGATATCGATACGAGTGATTTCTCGTTTCGATTTTATACAGATTTTTTTCTTTATTTTTTAATGTCGAGCTTTCTCCTAGGTTGAAATTAAAGAGAGATCGAGATAGAACAAATTCGACGACCACACGGCGGAGTTAACGAGCGAGAATAAGACTTCGCGGTGGACGCGAATAGCGGATGAAACCTCGTCGATATATTAATCCACAATATTTGAATGGAACTTTTTAAAAGGCTTTAAGCGTCAAACGTTACAAGAGAAAAGAATGCTGTACCCGTCGATATCATTAGCACACTAATGAGAAGCAAGAAAATGAATTAAACAAGATCTTTAATTGCTCGGCCGCGTTAGAAGCGTCAATATGAATCTCTATTTAACTCTGGGAATTAAATACGTTCTTATCGCTACCAGCGTATTCCCACGTGCAAGTTTTTGCCCAATCGTTCGAAGTAGCAAGATCTTATAGGCGGAATTGAGTTTTTCCAATTGTCTTGTCGAGTCTAACATACCGAGAAAAATTTGCCAGAAGCGTCTCTCGTAAGTGTCGGGGGAATTTGTAGTTCCAAGAAGAATTTCGCGTTAAGAAACTTTCGAATTTCAAGTATCTCTGTACGTGAGTCCTCGTTTTCTTCTTCCGAAATGTTCGCGCGGAGGCAAGGGATGGGATTTTTGAGGTTAACCCGGAAACACTTGGATGCATCCGTCGGCCCGAAGACCATTCGGCAGTAAAATAGGTAGCCGAAAGGTTCCCGATGACCTTAATTAGTTTATTGCTAGGGATTACGTTCTGGTCGGTCAGTGAAAAGCCTTCTTTTTTTTCCTCTCTTTCAGCCATCAAAGGCTGCAGCATTTCCTCGTACACTTTTTGTCGGTTGTTTGGGATTTTCTCGGTGGTCCAGATAGTTTCACTTGCATTCAAACGCGGTGAAATAATGGAAGGCTCGACAATGGACAGCGTCTCCACGTTGAAAGACGCTATCTCGCGTAACGTCCTTTTACATTCTAAGAATGCGATTTTTATAAGATCGATCTAAAAAGAAAGACAATCGTCGCGATACGAATATCAACGCCAACGCGAAAAGTTCCTTTCTTTTGGTTTCCTTCGATCTTCGCGCCTTGTAATCGTCGCTATCTTTGGTATATTGGACCAATATTTCCTTTGCTCGAAATCCAACCAACCCTACCTTTCATCCGTTTCTTCCTCGATCTCTTCGTTACAGTACGAAATCTCTTGCGTGAGAAAAGTACAGGTACAATTGCAACGTTAAAGAGCGCCTAATCACTCGAAATTCGTTAGAAAGCTGAAACAATGTCGATGAACTAAACGAATCGTTGCACCTATATCGGGACTACGTACGTACGTACAATATACTGGTGCACGAATATCTTTGAAATCAGATATTCTGTTTCCTAGTGCTTGCACCATCGAAAAGACGGAGAATGTCTCGGGTGTTGGAGCATTCGAAGCAGCCCGTATATCCGTGACGTATTCGATCATAAAAATGTACAGTAAATATTTCAAAGTAAATCGTCCGTGAGAAAAGGAATTACCAAAGCCATATGTGTCTTCCTGCCGCCACTTTTGAAGTTTGAAAAAAAGGAATGGAAAGAAGATAGAAAACAGAACGCTGGAACGGTCGTCGACAAAGTAGCTTCTACGGGTAAAATAGTTCGCCACTCCCACGGGATAAGAGGGACAAGGGGCAGTGGAAAAGTCGAAATCCCACCCACTCTACTTGGTTTTAGTCGCCATTACAAATTATTCGAAACCAGTTCTCATCGAGGACCACGAATCGCTCTTGCCGGGTGTGTCGCTTTAACGCTCGTTTCACTAGAACGGAGCGCGGTGTTCCTAGACGAAATAAGATCGTTAAAGCTCCTTATCTACGGTTGAGAGATTCCATTGAAAAACGACCCACTCGACGAGAGACGGGGCTGCGTAATTGAATCTTCGCTTCGACTTTCTGGCTCCTCTGTTTCGTTTCAAAATCGTGGAGATGAAGAGCAACAGTCCGCTCTTACGAGATGTGGAGAGCTACAATTTTTAGCCGCGAAAGACAATCGACGAGTTTTAAAGTCTGTGCGAGAAACTTCTCGTATCTGAATCGTATCTGAATATCGTTTGCCGAATTAGCCAACTTGCTCGAACGCCAACGCGAAACGTCCAAACCATCGATGATCCTGTTATTCGCTCGACTCGAAATATCCTTCGTCGATCGAGTCGCCGGAATTCGAAGCTAACTCGTCCGAGGCCTGAGATTCGGAAAGAAAGAGCAACTTGGAGAATCGGTGGGAAAGTTAAGAATGCGGGTGCGAACGTTCCGGAGGAAACGAAGGAGCATTGGAGAAAAGAAAACGGTAAACGGAGCGGATGAAAAAGGCGCGCGCGAAGAAGTAGGATGGACGGGACGTTAAAAAGCCGGTTGAAAAACGAATTTTAAAAAACGAGGAGGTGAGAGAGCAGCGAGCAGTAAAACGATGAGCGACTGGCCGTCAAGGAGATCCCGCGAGTAGATAATTGTGTAAGTGGATCCCGTTGCCCGTGTTCCTGTGGCGAGACAGCTCGAGGGCGGCTCTGACAATCAGTCGAGGGATTACTCCCCGTGGAAGATCGGATGAAACGCGAAAACTGCTGAGGGATCGTCGCCGATCGTTCGTCCAACGTACCCGTCGAGTTGATGAACAAATCCCTGCGAAACGATCCGCCATAAATTTTACCCACATTCTCTGCTACGTTCGATAAATTTTCCCTCCAAAAAGAAATCTGCACATAAGCTGACACGACAGAAACGACGAATATCTGATCTGTTCTTTATTCGATCGTTAAACACTTTTTTCACTCTGTCGTTCGGTAATTTCGATTTAAGCGTGGTCGTGTCTATTAAGAAAAGAATCATTTTCGTAAAAACTCAAGCTGCGACTAATTAGAACGAAACGATGTCTCGAAACGCGTAAAACGTCTTTGATTAACGGTATAGAGAACGCGACAACGAGACGGGGATACCATTTCCGACCGCGTGATTGATGGCCCTGATCATCAACGTTGAATCCAGGATGCTCGGTCCGCGCGATGCACGCTGCAAGTCGTCCAAGATCGTCGACGCACAACACGTCGTTGCGTCGTGCATGGTATACGAGCAACAAGATACAGCGGTAGCATTTATGGGCATCGCCAGCGTGAATATTTATGCGGGGACCATTATCGTCTACATAATAGCGGGTATGGCGAATACGGATAAGCGAGGCTCTCGAACCTGACGCACGATCATTCTCGTGCTCTTCAGTTCTCTCGTGCTCTTCAGTTCTCTCGTGTCTTGAAACGAGATGAAGGCGGCAGGGCCGTAGCGAGAACGATTCCACGATGAATATACATCTACTTTACTTCCATCTATATATATATATATATATATACGCTGACGCTATAAATTAAAAAAAGTTTCCTTTGCGCAAAAAGTCCATTCTATCCTTTCGTTATTTTCGTCGTCGATTCGACTTGACAATCTGTATTCTTCTATTTTATCACGCTTGTTGCAAGTTTAAAAATTCCGTGATTCTCCGGAGCTTGATAGCTTTATGGACCGGTAATGGTCCATTAATGCCATCGATGATTCCATTTAACGTTTATGTCCTTTCTCTTAGCATGATCGTTGTAAATTTAAAAATCCCGTGATTCTCGAGAACTTGGTGCTTTTCCGTATGCCGATGTAGTCTCTCTAAATGGACGACGTCGTTCCCTGTTCAGTTTCAAGGAAAAAAAAGAAAAAGAAAAAGAACATCGTCCTTAGCCAAGACCACGAGGTAGAACCATAAATAATTTCTCCCGTATCGAAAATCATATTTCACTGGTTTCCATGGTAGGAGCTGCGTCGCCATTTTCTCGAAAACTGGCTCCAGCTCCGGTTCTCCATATCGTCCGCGGTTAAAATGGAATGGACTGGTATCGGCGACTGCTTTGAAAATTTAATCCCTTCTACGGTCCTGAAAACGCCCATAGTGGCGGCTGGTTGGAGAACTCCGGTGCACCGCGGTTGGTATCTGTCCCGAGGAGATACGAAACGCCCATGGTGTTTCATGGTGAGCGGCGTAAGGCCAAGATCCTAAATCACATTTGACTTTGGTAATAGGATTGCTTGGAAAGCCTAAACCCTCGAGGAATGAAATCCGTCTGATAGTAAATCTACCTCTTCCTAAATCCCCACCCTCGCCCATCAAGCTTTTTCTTCTGCGGATTGAGCGCGGTTCAACGTCTCACCCGCGCATTCCACGACCGTGGAATGTCGGTGTTTCACGGCGAACACCGTCGTGTCCCTATTACCACCGAGATGAAAGACATTTTTCGGCTGCCTAAACTCCCCGCTTCATTCTCCTTTGCCCGTTTCGCGTTACGTTTTCTTCTAAATATTTAGAATAAACACGGAGCTAAGAATCTTCGACGTAAAACACCTCGTCCGATCTCGCCGTATAATTTTCATCGTTCGTTAAAATTCGTCGTTTAATTCTTCCCCTTCCCTGGGTCTCTCGCACTCTTCGGAATATTTCGATGGGGTGGAAAGTCGAGCGATTTCGATCTGTTCCGTTATCTTGTTCCGCGTATAGTCTTCGCTGTTTTCCACCACTGAATGCACGAAACAAAATGTTTTCGGTTGAAAAGACACAAAGAGAACAGCGAAATCTTTGAGTCGGAGAATCCTTTTTTTTTTTCGAACTCATAAAATCCTTCTATACCGGGCAGGAAGTGAAAACAGGATGGAATGTAGGCCAGCAGGTCAGTTTTTTCTCGACGAAACAACAAACGATAGCGAGCAAGATGTTTCCCGGGTGAAGTAAAATCGGAGAACGGCGAGAAGAGATCGTTGGAGGAAACATCCAAAGCAAACGAAAAAGCTAACGCGATCCAGCGTGAAAGAAAACGTTTCCGTCACTCTTCCGAAATTCTTTCTAGGAAAGCTGATACACGCTTCGTCGTTCGTATGTCTGGAGCATCCGTCTTCTTCTTCGCCGATCTGACAGCATTCGAATCTGACGATCGTTTTTATATCTTCTCCGTACGGTGAAGAGAGTAAGATGCAGCAGTGAGTCAACTGAAAAGGATGGTCACTTGCCGCGACACGGTGACACGGACAAACAAAATGCAAAGAAAACGGAACAAAGAAGACGTTCACCTCGTGTGTCGGACGTATTCGTTCGCGAGACCTATAACGTCTCGTTTCACGTGTTAATAAATAGCCGGGTTATTACCGGCAAGCTAATTCCTCAGTCACTCTCTTCATTTAACGAAGCCAATTATGAGAGGCATAAATGTAAGCACTTAATAGTTGTATACACAAGCGCCACGCGCGTGCAAAATCCCGCTGTTAGACAAGAGAAGCGTCGTTCTGATTCGCTTCTGTCGCGACGTTTCATTTCGATATTCCACGTAAGCGATGAGATAACTTTCGCTGCTACACGCGTTCGTCGGTAGACTGACAACTGGGTAAATTCGAAAACCTCGCAGTCCTCGAACGACTTAGGAAAGTTCATAGAGAAATTTCGTACCGTATATCTTGTAAAACGTTTATAAAACTTTGTAAAAACGAAGTGGAAAGGGAAATGCAGGCGTAGCTTACGTAGAATATTGGAAACGTGGAATTCGCAAAGGAAACGCAAATATGAAACTTACGAAAAGGCGCAGCTCCGATTCTCGTCGATCGAAGCGACGGGGAGGAAGATCGACGCCATGGCAAGCGGAACGTCACGGCGAAATTAAAACGATCGAATACTGTTTGCGTATCATTCATTCGGCGCTCCGAAGCGAGACTGAACCATCGCGAGCGGTTCACAGTTAAACAAGTGCTCCGCTTAATTGCCATCATGATACTTTTATTGTAGGTTAATTCCGTGATTGTCGTTACGAAATCAATTTGCCACGATACTTGAGGCCTCGTAAAGTTATTTAACGTGTATTATAAAAACAGCGTGCTTGCGTGGTCCCCCTATTGCGACGCGGCAGTTTTCTTCGTCGATTCCCGACAACACGGCCATGATGCGTCGTAAAATTCCGCACGTATTGACTTGTTTCGTTGCTCTCTTCCACGGTTCTAGCTGTATCTCACTGGATTTACGGGCTCGCGTAATTCCGATAACCACGCGACACGTTTTCGTCGCGGAACGAACTTCGTCTGTCGGAGTTGCGATATATTTGCAAAGAGAGAATACTTATTCGTCGATCGTTAAAGCATCGAAAAACGTACCTCGATCGAAGAGGCTGGTGCGACGAGGAGGTAGCTTCGCCTTCGGGCAGATTCAGTGAGCCAATGAAAAGATCGACTCGAGATCGAACTGAAAGAAATCGCTGTTTTGTAACGCGCTTTCGATTCGTAGTCAAGTAATATTCGTATAAATAGACTTTTACGCTTTCGAATACGAGACCCGTATCTTCCTTTCTCTTCTAGTAAATAGATAGTTATAATTTAAATATCGATGTTGCTTGTTTGCTTGCTTGCTTGCTTGCTTGCCTTCTTACTGCTACGAACTTTGATTCGTTAAAACGCTCCGAAGATTATAAATCTTGGTACCGTGACTGTAAAATTCATGACGGACAATACGGAAACAGAAAGGAGAGATAATAGGTAAGTAATGTACGAATGGAAAAAGGTTAGCAAGAAAGTACCTCAATAATTCATCGCGAGCAACTAGCGTATACTCGGCACGAAGCGTCCGTTGCTTGAGACATCACTGCACCCAACACGAAGCAACGTCGATTTGCTTTTTTTCAAAGGTTACGCGACGGAACTGTGAGACGCAATGCAGTTACACGTATTGCCCGCGAGGAACTGATCATTTGCAACGGCTTCGAATCGTTCGTGGTCCGAGGGCCGTCGCCGGTTATTTGTTCGACGAATTAACACGGCTCGCAAACAAATACGCGGTGCAGCTTTAAAAGCTCCGTCGTTCGTACCTTTCGGTCAACCTTCGCTGCTAGCCTTGTTGCCTTTTTTCCATACGCGCCGTCTCCAAGTAGAAACGACGCTCGTGAAATTCGTCGAACGAGGAAAAGCAAACATTACGACTACTCCGTCACTTGGAATGCGACGTTGCGTGAAACATCGATATCTCGCACTGTGCGGTATCTTCTAACCTGTATGTGTTGAAAAAACGACTATCTTTATTCGCTATCTAACGCGAATTAATTGGTTACGTCGAATATCGTTACTTCTATCAGCATTAAAACTCTACGAATAATAAAAAATAAATGTGTGTATACTTATTAATTCAACATTTTGCAGATAATATCAAGTAAAAGTAAATATGTCTGACTTACACGTCCATCGATCCTCGATCGTTCGAAATCGTTGTAAGTACGTGTACACAGTCTATCCAACGAGACGAGACAGTAAACGCAGATAAAATTTGATTGCTGCGGCTGCAATCGAGTTTTGTTTACGTTTACTGCCTCGTCTCGTTGGGCAGACTATACGTATCTTCGAAGGATTCTAAAGCATTCTACGACAAGTTACTATTGCCTTTTTTAAACGATGGTAACGTAGGTAGCACGCGTCCTACGTGTCTGCCCTCTTACGACGATCCTCCCAAACTTCTGTTCCGCGGAGCGAACAGTCGATAATATAGGTTTCCAATACCTTCCGCAAATTACATATGTATTTTCTACGTTATGGTACGTATTTTCACAAATAAAATGAGTAAATATATAGAGTACAGATATAGGACCTAGCGTGGATATTTATGCTACATGAATTAAAATATAACCAATGAAAAGAATTGGAGATTTCTTCATCTACTTCGAAATATCCTTACACCTTACGCGCTACGTAACGTTATACGTTGTTAGATACCTGATATAGACGTATCTAATATATTTGATCATACGAGGAATTTTTTATTACGTCGATTTATGTCAAAATATATATCGTAACTTTTAATAGTATTCAGAAATGAAACGTTTCTACCTGTGTAAATACTAATAGCTTCTTAAGCTATCAAGTATAAACGGCTATCGAGCTAAATTTTAATAAATAAATTACGATTTTAGACAAGAATGGTTTCTCGACAACAAAGTTACATCGAGTATTGAGCTCTTAGAACGCGCTGTATGGACTCCTCCAGAAAAAGCTGTAACGTTCTCTATGGGTTGCCGGTTATTACCATTCGTAAAATGTTACGAACCGAAAATATCAAGTCCACTCGAATACGTTAGTACGCGCAAGCTTTCTGGCTTCTTCTCAGCTCGTCCAGGAAACGTGCAGTTTTCTTAACTTTGTCTTCGTTGCGATGATTTACATATATTGCAAATTAGTTACAGGAAAAGATCGCCGGTATTTCTCGTTTTCTGAAAAGATAAAATTCGTGAAATTGGCCTTGGAAATTGGAACAAATACAAACGAAGATCGAGCTACTGAAACGGATGGCGCGAAATTTGAAAAATTCGATAAAATGCCGTGATACAAACGAAACATCTCCTTATTTGCAAAATATTCCTATTCTTTTCCCGACGCAATCGTGTCCCGCGTAAAGGCCTTGCACAAATAATACGAGGAAAATTTACAAATAACGATAACAGCCCCTCGGCCAACAAAATGCGAGAAACCGCGATCACGATGTAAACTAATCTCCGTTGCTGTTACGTTTACGATCTTCTTGCGGGTTTTGTCGAATACGCTGCGATCCCACTAGATTTATGAAGCGATGATTGATGACCGGCTGGACAACCATATTCTTAGACGAGTGAAAGTAATTGCTTCGGCAACATCTCTAAACTTGATTACCGTGGTCGCGAGCCGTTAAAGTGCGAAAAAAATACAATGACAAGAGTTGCTCCACGCGCTTTAAATCTGCAACGAGTATATTTGTACACGGTTATATAGACGCTACGGAAAAATTACTGTTATTCTATGCTTGAGATATAGCTTGTTTTCGCAAAATAATTTCGTGTATCTTCGCGTTATCTTAAACTTATTTGGGAAGCCGAAGAAAGAAGAAGAACGCGAAGCTAATGAATAAAAATAAGGAACAGATGTCACGTGCTCTAATAAAACGTTTTGCACGCGAGACATTGGAAGATCAAGTTATCGTAGAGAAAATACAATCGTGAAATATCGTAGCTTATAAACTTACTTCGACAACGTCCATTTGCGATTCCAATGGACGAACAGTACGATAAAACACCCGATCGATATTTCGAGAGAAAGGTGAACGTTGCTCTTATCGGTCCTCCGGATGGATCGGTCGAACCAACTGACGATTCAGCAGCTGTTACCACATCGGTAGCGTACAGAGGCGACGGTTGCTACCCTGACGCTTTTAGGGGAGACATATTGGCGGACGTTACTGCTCGAGAACAAACGTGTTCCGCGATCGTTTCCAAGGAAACAGAAGATATTAGCGTGTAAAGAAGACCGTTATAAACTACACGCTCCCGTCCAACATCTTCTCCTTGATCCTCGCAAAGTCCCTGCCCTCGCATTTTCCTTCATTTTCATTCTAACTGTACGTTGCATAGAGGATACAGCGTGTCATTTGGACAAGTACCAGTTGGTTAATCGCTCAACAAGTTAACCGAGCTCGGCGCCTATACACGTCAATCCGAAACTTTACCTCGGTTACTTGCCGTGCGAAATAAAGCAGTTGTCATTTGCTATAAAAGTTCAAAATTTTATTAAAAAAACAATATAAATGACGTTTGTGGTATGTTTTCTTTATACTTCCTGTAAACCTACTACGTGTTTTATAAAAAGGAGTTTGATTATTCGATTATTCTCTTTGGTATGTTGGCTGTGCCCCGTATGATTTATTGCTGTTTAGAAATTCAGACGATTAGTTTCCCCAACGCGTCCACATTTGTCTTGGCCATTTTTAAGTTTCTAATAACAATACATTTTGCAATAACGAATCGCTATATTTTTATCGAATAAAAATGTAATCCTTCTACGATTTGCTTTACTTTTTTCGTAAAATTTACAACAACAGCATTTGCCCTGCGTCTGACGCGTGTACTCGTCGTTGCTCGACTTTAACTACACACCGTGTGAGGAATTTTAGAAACTAAACTCCTCAGTTAACAGGTTAATTGAATACAATGAAGAGTAGTTTATGCCAATGCCACCAGTAAACGAAATTATACTCGCAGTGGCAGACAAAAAGAGTTTAAAATTGGTGCTTGCGTATGCGAGCGTTACGAATTTTTGTATCAAACATTTTTTATCTCGTTGATAACGGTCGCCTATTGCAACGTACACGTATACACTATACTTATCGTTCTTGTCAACTATAATTCAACTTTAAAAACTTGCGCCTTTTTCCTCTCTATCTTTTTAACTTTCCTTTGCTTTGATGTACGTTGAAAGTGACTTGATTTTTAGTAACTCGATCCTAATGCAATATTCACTTCAAATTTCAATCATACGCTTGGATAGAACATCTTTTGATAAAAATTCTCAAACTCCGTACGATCGTCTAATTTTCTCTACAATTAGAAGATTTATAAATTTCTTCGACGTTTTTCGGATATTCTTACACGCTTCAACTGCGTTCAGTTCCAGCTGCACCTCTTCTTTCAATCGGAAGTCTTCAGAGTAACCGTCATATAGGTGCAATAAAAACATAACTCCGACGGTCCATTCATCTAAATCCTTTGGTGGAAGGAATTCCACGTCGCGATACTCTACCTGTTCCTCAAAGAGTGCATCTCCGTATTATATTTTAAAATTTTAGCTACGGCTTCGTTTCAGCCCCGTTTTATTATCTTTTTTATTTTTTTTTTTTTCTCAGGGTTCGTTTTCGTCTTCGATTCTCCTCGGTACCAGTTTGCTTCGATTCTGCGGTTGAGTTGGACGCATGTTGTGTAACGTTTGCTACGCCCAAAACACCAAATGTACTCACAATTTTTTTTTCTTTTTTTCTTTTAGTATTTATCGTGTGTGATTGGTGAAATTTTATTCGCGACGATCTTTTCCGATTCAAACGGTGGTGTCCCTTCACTGGTCAGGGAAATAAGTAAATCAACACGTACAAAAGTTTGTTCGAGCAACCAAGTGAGAAACAGTTGCGTACGTTCTACGACACAATGTCAACGTTTGAAACGTTCTTAAAACATAAGTTAAATATCGATCGCGACTAGGTTTTCGTCTTTACGCCTCTTAGAACGAGTTAAACATTTTTATGTTGCTTTAACCAGAATAGGAAATGCAACGCGACAAGATGCTTTCCTTCTTACTTTTAATTGCGTTTATCTGAAAATTCCTTGGAGAACGAGTCTCGTAAGTAGATACATCGCCATTTCCGAGCAGCCTGGAATTATCGAATTTTTCATAGGGCTTTCCATCCCTCACGCCCCTGGACCAACATGGCTGCTCGTGTATCCATGGTAACACCCTTTAGCTTTTGATATAATCCTCGTGAAACGCTCACACTGGGAATAGAAGGGGCGGTACGAAAAGAGGGTGAAACTATCGCGAAGGGTGTGCTCGAGATAACGCGGCCGACTGACGCAACGCAAAATGCTTTCTCCTCAGCGTCAACCATTAAAAGCCCGATCGCGTGTATTTATTAATTTATTTGCAATTCAATGAGACGAGTAATCGAAGAAATGATATCGAAACGCGATGTCTAAGATTACAAGCGTGAAAATTCGTCGGAAAAGGAGATGTTGTCACGCAGACAAGTACAGTGGTTACAGACGTACGTTATTAAATTAACTATCGAACGAAAAGAAAATTCATTTATGCGTATAGATTACTCGGTATGTCTACGAGCTACGAGTTTCCCGCTGGTGAAGCTTGACATAGTACTTTTCTTCTCAGACATGAAAAAGATGAAACGGAGTTGACGGTCTTTTTCTTTCATTATGATATATATATATATATATAATATACATAAAGAATGAAAAGTTACGATTATACATACGCATATAGGCCACCATGTATATAATTTAGAGCAAGTTAGATAATTTAGTACTTCCCCTATTGATCTATGATCACTTACATTATCCTTTGTGATGGATTTCGCATCGAATCGTTGTCCGCAGGAGGAATACCTATCGATTCGTCATTTTTAATCATTTTCTAACAACGTTCTCCAAACAGGCAAAAAGTAACTACGTATAATAAGCGTCGGAATGAGTACGATTAAAGTCTATCCATACTTTTCCCTTGCTAAACAGACTATCCGACAAATGGGTGGCCAGAACGAACATCGTTTCCTCCGCTTGGAGTGCGACGGATAACGGAAGAACATTTCGCGTAGCCAGGAATTTGCAATTGAACCGAGTTTATTGGACGATAAAGGAAAAACAGCAAACGGTGCGTTTTTCAAATGATAAAAGCTGCCGGGTGGCTAGATAAAAATCCTGCAAGTGGTATCGTAAAACGTACCGCGAGCCCCTCAACGGATCATCAATAAATTCCGGTCTCTCGAGAACGCCTGTAAACACCAGTCTACCATTGCGATAGTAAAATTATAAATCGACAATCAGGATGCGGTATCACGTCACGCATGCACGAGCGCGTAATAACTCGACTTCGATCTCGATATAAGATTTTATTCCACAAGAACGAAGAACGTTTGATTCGCGTTTAAAAGAGGACCGTATGGTCCCGTTGTATTTAGAAATTTATCTTATTCGTCTCATTTGTCGATTTCTTAACGAACGCTCTTTTACGATCGTATCTTTGGTTCGACTTTTCCAGTGTATCACTACCGTTTATATTTCACGTTTAATATTTAATTTAACCTTTATATTCAACGTTTAATCGCTACGTATTATCTACTGCTTAACGCAAGTAAATTTATTTGCACATATGCAGCTGTAAATCACAACAGACATATCTATATGCCGGTTATAATTCAAAACACGATTGTCCTCGCGAATATGTCGCATTGACCCGCCATGAAAGTGAGAAATATTTAGTTTATACCAGTAGAAAATGAAAAGTATAGGCTCTAGTATAGTTAGGCTCTCGCAAATTACCATTTTTTTTTTTTTTTTTTTTTTTTATTGTAATATAATCGTAATTCATTTGAAAAAAATACGTACGTAGACATATTTTATACACGATCACTGTAACGAATCCAGGTATAGTACTTGGGAGATCGCGTTTTCCCAAGGAAAGATATTGGTCGGAAGCCACTATAAAAGTTTTATTAGGGCGCACGTTGGGGAGAAGTTACGATAGGAGGACCAATGACGCGTATTCCTTCAGGGGTTGCTACCGTGAACCAGACGGTTAATCGCAAATCGTAAACCCTGCGATAGACCAATGAGAGTCAGCTTGCTCGCGACTCAACTGCGAGACTACCCTCGCTTTTTGAAGCCCGCTCGTTTCACCCGTAATGGCGAGTATCTCGCAGCTGATATGTTTGAACGACTTTCATCAGTTGTTAAGTAGCCTTAAATTAATCTCGTAAAAAAGAAAAAATAGTTACGAAGAAAGACAGTCGAAGCCAGGTTCCTTACATAGGAGAATAAAAAAATTCATTTTGGCGACTAAAGTTATTCGGAATGATTTGAAAACCAAAAAAGAAACAAAAAAGGTAACGATTCGTAATTCCAATTTATCTCCATGTATCGTTGTTGGTAATCTCGCACGATATTCGTTAAATCTTTATTAATGATTTAAATGGTTCAAGTTTCTACCTATCTATACCTAAGGATCTAAATATGATAAGAAAATGGATAGTATATGAGATACTAGTCTTAATCCATTGATCTTGCAATGGTTCCTGAAACAAATTAAAACTTGCAGAAAAATTAATGAAGTTGTATAAAGTGCAGTTCAATTTTCAATAAGCGAGGCTCAGATACATACTACTTTGCAACTTTCTCCTCTCTTTTCTTTGATTATTTTCTTTAAATCGTAGAATTCTATACACCAGCCTTTATCCTGCGTACTTGACATGTAAGTACTAAATAACCGGATGTGGGTAAAATTTGTACTTCCTACAGGTTAATAGATCTGTAACATATTTATTTATAGGATTAGTAGATTAAAAGAAAAGACGACCGGAAATGAGAGGAAGATATATTGCACACAAAGAAAATATCACTTTGTCAAGAATTTGATTTTGATTAAATTGAAATACCAAGATGAAAAGAGAACAGATTATCGCATGATTTGTTTCTTAACGACCAAATGACTTTTATAACAAACGATATCTATTGCAAAAATAGCTTGTAATAACTACGTTTATTTTATTTGTAAATTAAGTCTACAACAACGAACATTCGCTGTTATCGACTTTAGAAAGACGAACTGAATTCTTATTTATGTCTTTCAAATACATTAATTGTATCCAAAATATTATGCTATTAAAAAATAGGATCTTACTGTAGTATCCGCACTGCAAAATATTCGACTGAAATAACATTTCCTACGATTTTGTAGGATGAGCGTCGTTTTTATTTCACGGAAATATGGTGTAAAAGATTTCGGTCAACAACCTGTTGTTGCGTGTTGTGCTCTCGCCAGTTTTTGACGAGACCTTTTTTAAATTTGATAATCTTAACTTACCGTATGGTTTACACTCTATATGGATTTGATTTGGGTAATTCTTTAATTTCCGGTCACTGTGAGGCGACCGATTACGCATATTCCTAAAGTTAAGACCTTGTTTATAAGGACGAATTTTAAAAATCGTTCATTTCCGCGAAAAATCTTCCCAAGGTACGTTCGAAAAGAGAAATTCAGACCTAAAATTTTGCAGTCTGGATGTTATAGTTAATCTAAATATTTTAGCAAATTAAAACCTTTTAACCAGTTAACTACGCTCGACGTGTATCAATCCGAAACTTTATTTCGGTACGGTCGACGTGTATATTCGTCGCGCGAAATAAAGTTACCATTTACTATAAAAATTCAAAATTTTAGTAAAAAGTAATGTAAATGACATTTAATGACATATTTCCTTTATACTTCCAGTAAAAGTATTATGTATTTTAAAAAAAAAAAGTTTGAAAAAAGAGTTTGAAAAAAGAGTTTGAAGAAAAGAGTTTGGTTATTTGATTATTCACTTTGGTATATCCCTTATGCTCCGTATAATGTATTGCTCTTTATAAATTGAGTTGATTATTTTTCCCGAATTGTTTTGTGTACTTTCTTATCTTTTGGCAATTTTTAAGTTTTTAATAACAATACCTTTGTTCAACAATGAGTTGTTAATTTCTTATCGAATAAAGATGTAGTCCTTCTTTGTTTTGCTTTACTTTGTTCATAAAATTTATAATACGAGCATTCACCCTACGGTCGACGTGTATACTCGTCGAATTGCTTGATTTTACCTGCGCACCCCGTAAAGGATTTTTGAAACTAAACTCCGCAGTTAACTGATTAATTACAAAATTAATACATTTTTATGCAAAAAGTATAAAAATACCGTTTTTTAGAATTTTGCAAAGGAGTAATTTATGTGTAGTGAGTAAGTATACGTGTATATATATGTATATGGTAGAAATATTATTTAATCTTACATAGGTGTATCAGCTAGTTTCCTCTCTGTCCCAGTAGGGATCGTCTTACCGTGAGCAGGAATCAAGATCATTGATTGAAATTATAATAGTTAAAAAATGTTGTTGTCGCGTGGTCCATCAATTTTGAGAAACATATGTAAATTAAATGGAAGAAAACAAACTGGAGTGAATTTAAAACAGATTCGTAATTGGTAAATATATTATATAACCTCTGTTTGAAACGAGGTTAGATTTATGCACTTTTGTATTTACCGTAAAATTTTTAATATTTATAATATATTCAGAAATATAGAAACACATATCACATATATAATCACATATATATACACACACACAATAATATGTTATACATATAATTCATATATAATAAATATATATAGTGTATCCTATCTCTGACACATCTAAGAACTCATTGTGAATTCATTGTCTTAAAGAAGTAATTGATTTAAATTATAAAATATTATTAGTTGGGGCTATCGTTCGGTGCCTGAACCCAAGATACAAGTGATAATGTTGGCTGAATTCGCTGGTGGAATGGCTTGGTGGTGGATCTTCTGGAACGCATGGCATGATTATGAGCATATTATTGTAAGTAATATAATTATCGTTAGCATACTTTATTTCAAAAGCTAGTTTGCAATAATTAATATTTTTTAAAATATAAAATACTTAACCGAATAAGTTTCTGTATTTAATATATTTTATTGCATTTTATACTATATAACACACATATATGACACACACATATTTTGTACTTTATGTTAAATATTCAATTTATATTCTTGCATATTTAGGGTCACTTCCCTGAAATACGTCCAATAGATTGGTCTGACGAAGAATTGGGAATTCCATCAGATTAATAAATAGTCAAATAAATTTTTTCTGTACAAATATTGAAACTTTGACGTATATGTGTCAATGATTTTGATGTATTTAAATATTAGATTACAACCATGTTAGAATTCGTATATAATAATATATTGTTTATATATGGTAAATAGAGATGGAGAGAAAGTTTGTCTGTAATATGTTTTTAATAAATGTATTATTTGAATTATGTAGTTAAAAGTTTAATTCTTAATTCATTGTTATTTTATTAACAATTAGTTCATTAATAACTACTATATATGTTAGCATACATTTGTAAATGAAATTTTAGAAATATGTTGTGCAATAATTTTATTAAAATATAGATTTATATAAACTTCAACAATATGTAATAAAATATATACATAATATTTTTAATTACGTGTTGGCACTTTAATAGATACTGTCTTAGTCTCGAGATACTCTTTTAATCCTTCCGCACCACTAAAATATAAAGGTAACAATGTATATTTTGTTTCAAAGTCTTTTGGTTAAATAGTGACAAACTTACAGCTCACGACCTATTCCTGACTGTTTGAATCCTCCAAACGGAGTTTGAGGTGTGATAGCGTCGTAACAATTTACCCTATTCAACGATAGTTTTTTTTTAAGTAAAGTTCCATTAAGCTCTGTCAAACATATATGTAACGAATACAGAATTGCTATGAAATCTTTACCAAACACTTCCAGCTTGTACTGCTTGTGCAAATATCAAAGCTTTATCAATATCTTTACTAAGAACACCAGCAGCAAGGCCATAATTTGTATTGTTTGCACGTTCGATAACTTCATCCATTGTTTCAAATTTTAAAATAGATTGAACAGGTCCAAATATTTCTTCTTTTGCAATTCTCATATTGTCAGTCACATTTGAAAAAACGGTAGGCTTAAATTAAAATTAAGATGATCACACAAAACAAATAAATGATATAAAAAACATTCGCTTAAAAGATTATACCTTAATAAAATAACCAACATTGCCGTGACGTTCTCCACCAACTTCCAATACAGCTCCTTCTTCCTTTCCTGATTTAATTAAACCTAAAACTTTATCAAACATTTCTTGATCAATTTGTGGTCCCTGTTGAGTTTCACCATCAAAAGGATCACCGACTTTTGTTTTTAACGCTAATTGTTTAGCGTAAGCAACAAATTGATCATAAATTTTAGTATGTACGAAAGTACGTGAACCAGCACAACAGTTTTGTCCATGATTTGCAAATATTGCATTATAAGCAATTTCAGCTGCTTTCTCGACTAGAAGTTAATGTACATACTTAATAATTCTCTTATACTATGTGGATATGTTAATAATTTAATAAGTGTTTTATCAACATACTGTCAACATCGTCAAAAATAACCAATGGACTTTTGCCACCTAGTTCAAGAGAGACACGTTTAAGATTACTCTTAGCAGAAGCTGCCATTATCAGACGACCAACCTATAAATGATATACCAAATGTTAATATATAGCTTTGTGAATAAGTATAAAGATTAACAATGTATACAAGATACCTCTGTAGATCCAGTGAATGCGACTTTTTGAATTCCTGGATGTTCGGCAATAGCTGCACCAGCTGTTGGACCATAACCAGTAATAACATTTATAACGCCGGGCGGAAATCCAGCCTCTTTAGCAAGAGCTGCGGCATAAAGGGCACTTAAAGGAGTTTGTTCAGCTGGCTTCAAAATAATAGTACATCCAGTAGCCAATGCTGGACCCCATTTCCATGCCAACATAAGAAAAGGATAATTCCAAGGGATAATTTGACCTACTACACCAATTGGTTCCTTGCGTGTAAGTGAAACAAGATTTCCATCTAAATAACAAATATTGTACATGAGCATTTACGAAACACCGCTCATTTACTTACAAATGTTAAACATACCCGCTGGAATAGTGTCTCCAAAAATCTTATCACACCATCCAGCATAATAACGAATTGTATCTATACTGGCTTCTATATCAAAAACTGCATCTGAATATGTTTTTCCATTATCCAAGACTTCAAGAGTGGCAATATATTCCAAATCTCTTGTAATAAGATCTGCAAACTATATACATCCAAATATTATAATTAAATATAAAAATTTTAACATAAAGATTATTAAAAATATTGCTCAATTATAAAACAAATAATATACTTTGTTCATAAGTTTTCCACGAACAGATGGATCCATATTTCGCCAATCTGATCCTCTACTAAATGCTTGACTTGCAGCTGCAACTGCCTTATCTACATCTGCCTATATTAAAGAAAGTAAATATTTAAATATTTAAGATAATCTAATATTTGATATAAAAAAATTTCCATAATATAATGAAGATTACAAAATTAAAGTATAATACCTTATCACCTTCAGAGATATCTGCAATAACAGTACCGTCAGCTGGATTTATAGTAGGAAATTTTTTACGACTCACTGAATCCATAAATTCATTATTTATAAATAACTGAAAATATGTGATATTAATGTTAATATAAGTTTCATTATTATTGTTCTTATTACTATTCTGGTGTCAACATCTATGATTATTTGTCAGAATATAAGATATAGACTATGTATGTATAATTTTTATGAGATATGATTAAAGGTTACGCCTTTTTTCTTAGAAAAATTAATTTTTATATCTTATACAGCTAAACAATTTACCTGAGTATATTTAATATCCGGCATTTTACGACTCATTTCTGCAGATGTGTCTCGTCAGACGTACTCAGCACTAGTCACGGTACTATCAGTAAATAATTCAACGTATCTGGAACAAAGCAATTAAATACTGCTTCTTGTTTTTTCCAAATATTATCTTGAGAATGAAGAACCTCCAAATTTTATTCGAAGTCAATTTAAAGATACAAAATGCTTATCATAAACGAAAACAATATTTTACAATAAACATGATTTATTGTTACATATTTTTGCTAAAACGTTTATCTATTGTCTTTTATATAATAAATATTTATATTACTACATATACTATTTATATTATGGTTTTTGAAACAAGAATTAATTAAATAGCATAGCCATTTGAGATAAGGTTACATCTGCTCATACTTTTATCTCAAATAAATATGTACATACACAGATTTGTATGCGTACCTATATATATATTAATGTTCAAACGCGCGCGATTACATAATAAATATTCTATAATAAATATTTTTTGGTAATCTATAAGGTATAAAACTACATAATCTCATTATTTAAATTGATAAATCAACGTATTTAAAAGAATACTTCTTGCGGTTTATAACATTTCATATTTCATAGAAACGATATTTATAATATAAATGTACGAAAAATTATTCATTTGTACAATATTTTCAATCATCTTTCAATAACTTTTATTAAACCATTACCGAAGTCATTTAATTACTCGATAAAAAAAATATTTCGTTGCTACGGATTATTAAATCAATAAATTTCGCACACTTCTCTGTGGATATATTAACAGCATAGTTACTGTCTGTCTTACGAAAATCATTCGTAATAAAAACAGAAATTTGTATTAATGCAATCTCGAGAGCTGTAGAAATTTAGTAGTAATTTATTAGGAAAACACTTAACATGAATACTGAACAAGATTCGACTAAATTGGACGAAGTCCAGGATACGGTAAATTTTAGTTTAAGATAACCATTTATGTAACTTTTATATTATTTACATCAATCGAGAGAAGTAATTAATTTTACTATTTTATTTCAAATGAGTTTCTGAGCACTTTTTCTAAAAAAAACTTATATAGCCTTGTCCAAGGATAGATTATACTAAAAAAAGCGACGGACCGCCTCTTTATTTCCCTCAACCAGGAGATGAGCTTCCGGCGCAACCAGAAGAACGAATGGAAGCGATTGGTCCATGGGCAACAGGTCGTGTAAATTTTACACCTCAAGATGGTTTAACGGGAGTTAGACCAGTTGTTGATCGATATTCCGTAACTAGCTTTGGAGCACCTCAATGGAGAGCTCATAATCAGAAATTCTTTAAACAGTCGGATGAAAAGATTCAAGAAGCGCAGTATGCAAACAAACCTGTACATTAATGTGATATCTTATATTATTAGCTCAAATAATAACAAAAATCATGATATTTTAGACTTGCTATAAATAATGCACAACGATGTGTCGAAAGATCGTATAAAGAAGCAGATAAGATACAGTTGAAATCGACAGATAATTTAAAAAATCGTGCAAACGAAGTATATCGTTGGAAAACTGAACTAGAACATTTAATACTTGATATCGCGAAAGAGATAGAATTATTGGAAGCTGAACATCGACGAGTAAAGCATTCTTTGTCACTCCTTACGGTTCCAGAATCTATCGCTGGCGAATTCCTACAATTGCGATCAAAACGACTAGAGTCTGACCTTATTAGAGATGAAGTAGAGGAAGAGCTTAGCAAAGTTAATATCGTTAATAGCATAGCAAATGTATATAAAGAAAAAACATTTGTAGGAATAATATACGTATATTAGCAAATACATGTTAATTGTTATAGGAGGTAGCACTTTGCTCAGAAATACGCGATTTACTTTGTAGAACTCGGGAACATATAGAAATGCAATTAACCGAATTAAAGGCTGCAAAAGTAAAAATGGAAATGGATTGGACTGATAAAACTGATGCTTATGACATTGATTCCCACAATATACAACTGAAAAATGATTCTCCCATTATCCTGTGGAAACTCGGAGCTACAAGATTTCCCGCAGGGTATGTATCAGAATTAATGCTTTAATTTACAATTGGCATTAATTTAGATTAGATTTTGAAATTTGTATAAATTATTAATTTTTGTTTCGTTAGACAATCGACACCTTCGAGCTATGAACATTACACACGAGAAAGTTTAACTGATGCGGAAGCCGCCAAGCAGAGATCTGTAAATTTAAGATGTACTTTAGATTCTACATATAAGAATTCCATTAAAAATCTCCGAGATCAAGCGACTCGCGTAGATCTGGTTTTAAGTCAAAAGATTAAACTTACTGAGGATATTCGTTTACAATTAGAAAAAGAACTACTTCGCGTAAGTTCAAATTCATTACATAAAATTGCCGTATCGTAATGATAAGAATTCTTTTAGTGTTTACACGAACTTGCGAATACTGAAAAATCTATAGAAGAGCTTCGTCATTCAACAAGAGGATTGGATTGCGTGATGAAAGTAGCGCAAACAAGATTAGCGAATAGGTTACAACGACGTAATGTAGAAAGTTGCCGTGATACTCCCCAATTTGCGTAAGTAATCTTATCAATGAGCTATATATATTATACTTGATAAATATAACTAAATAATCATTTATAAGGTATATAAATTTAATTTACTTGTAACTTCGCACAAAACATATTTATCAGAAAGTATGTTTCATTTAGTTTGGTGGAAGAAGTGAAATTACTTAATGAACGCACGTCAGCTGTGTTAGCGGAATTAAAACGAGCCGAAGATACGCAGGCAGGTTTGGTAAAAGCGAGAAGTGATCTTGAACGAGAAATAATCGTAAAACGTAAAACACTGTACATAGATAAACAACGTGGGCAGTTGTTACGCTCATTTTATCCTTCAACTATTTAATGATAAACTTTATATTTTGAAGTTTTTAACAGGCTTGATAGGAACACAGCAAACACGAGTAATTTTATAAATATATTTTGGAAGTACACGATTAGTTCACGCAAAAATATAATAGTTCTGTAATATTTTTCTTTTAATATTTTATACAAAAATGAAAAATATATGGCCTGGTTACCTTGGGGTTTTTATGTGATGCTTCTTACATTTATGTATAATTAAATTAAATGTTACACATTTATATATGTGTGTATATATATATATATATATATATATATATATATATATATATATATATGCACACACACACACACACACACACACATATATATAAATATAAAATCAGTTTAAGTTAATGATATTGCTTTAAAATTAGATTAGTTACAAGAAAAATATGTATAATCACAATTCGTCATGCGGCTGTATATAATTCAGTACAAATTCGGTAAGATCGTCTAAATTTCGAGCACCATTGTATTCAGAAACTTTAAGTCCGTCACGATATAAATACAAAGTCGGAAAACCATCTACTTCTTGTTCATTGCACAATTCTTTACTTACATCGAGAGTACAGTCTACTTTTGCTATTTTCACATTGTCGTTTGTTAAGAACTTTTTTCCAAGATCTTTCCAAATAGGCGCTAAACGTTTACAATGCCCACACCAAGGTGCGAAAAACTTAACGAACGAAATGCCGTTTTCGATACTATGTTTAAAGCTTTCACCAGTTAAACTGAGTACAGTATGAGTTGTACTATCTAAATTTTCAGTCTTAATGTTAGCTTGGTCATTTCCTTTCTCAAGCATTTTTGATACGTAAACTTTAAGCTCTTCATGAGTACGTTGCCCAGCATATTTATCCACCTATATATTCATACATACCAAGTATTATTGAAATTAACTTTTGAAAAGAAAAATTTAAATTTTTGCAAAAAAAAAAAAAAATAAAAACGACACTTAAATTTTACCTTCTTTCCATCTTCAATCCAAAGCAATGTTGGATATCCTTTTATATCAAATTGTCCGCATACACTACGATGTTGTGTACAATCTACTTTAGAAATACTAACATAATTATCATTACGTAAACTATTAGCTAATTCTTCCCAGGTAGGAGCTAATTTTTGGCAGTGGCCACACCAAGGTGCGTAGAATTTTACAAAATGATAGCCAGTAGATACATGTTTATCGAAAGTATCCTCTGTTAATTCCAATAAACCATTTACTGGTTCAGGAAGTGTTGGTGCCTCATCTTCACTCTAGTTCAGAAAATTTAAAAATGCAATTGAATACTAAGACTGGATATTATCATATATTATAATTCAATATAAGTGCTTTTTATAATTACTTCCAAGGATATACCCAGCTGAGCAGTGAGAAAAGATGTTAAAGATGGCAAATCCCTTGTACCTCTGAACTTAGTACCTTTGGCTTCTCCAGCTTTAAAAAATTTTAATCTGTAACATTAAAAACCCTAAAGTTTATTTTTTTATAATTGCATTATAATTTGCAATTATATATCATATAATGTCACAAATATTTTGTGGAATAAATCTGTATTGCACATACGTAGGATAACCAGTAACATCGTGTTCTGTGCATAAACTATTATCTGTAGTACAATCTACTTTAGCAATTTTTATATTCTTATCCTCTAAGTTTGACATTTTAGCTAATTGTTCCCATGTAGGTTCCAGTCTTTGACAGTGACCGCACCTAAAAAAAGTAAATATTCTTTATTGTAAAGGCTACATAGCACCGATATCAGTAATAATAGTATTCCAATGAATTTATAAATATATAGAGGAAGATCTTTTTTTATTTAGAAAATAGGGTAAAAAATAAGATGCATACCAAGGTGCATAAAACATGATAAAATGATTTTTCTTCTGAATTTCTGTTGAAAAATTATCTTTAGTATATTGCATAGTAGTATGTATATGGTCTTCTTGCTCACTGTTAACTTGTCTCAGTATAAATATAAATAAAAGGATATGCTTTGTAAACATAATAAAATTCGATGAATTCGTACTCATATTGATGAATAATTAATATTTTACTAAATGATTAAATATTTAAAAATAAATATGCTACTAGTATCAGAGCTAGTAAAAACAATAATTTAAAAAATTTTTAACGCTGCGTCACGTATAAATTTGAGATTATAGTTTCAAGACGATTTCACACTTTAAGCAATTCAGATTTTTATGCTGCTTAGATAGTAGTACAGACTGATTTTCTGTTATTTAATAATTTTAACAATTATTTCGACTTCACATTAGCTTCCACACTCCCACACAAATGGATCGAAACCGCCGATTCCGCCCCCATATGATAATACCATCCTAGTGGCAACATTTTATCTTAAAATTCCTATAAATGCTTCTAGTACTGTGACTTAAAAATTTCCTTTACTACAATGGCTCTGTTACAATTCATTATAGGTGTCAGAAAGGAAATTTTCTCTCATCATTTCAGTCATTAATGATTATTTGTTCTTTATGCAATGTTAAAATAGTTATTCATATTTTAGTACATAAGAAAGTTAAATTTCTACAGTACGAAATAATTAAAGCAACAATGATTGTACTTATTTCTAATCTCTTTGTTATATCAAATAAAATAAACAATAGATACAAAAGATCGAATTCAGTAATCAAAATAAACTTGTATTCGATATTGACTATTTTGTCACCATATATAATCATTATATGATTTACATGTCGTTGTCATACAAAGGAATGGGGAAGAGGGAGGGAGTAACATTCATGATTAAGTCATCCCGTATCGAGGATATCAAAGTGTAAACAATGTACGTGATAAGTACAATATGAGTGGCGTAAAGAAGAAAGCTAATCATTTAGCAGTATTTAAAAAACGAACGAAAAATGACGATAATGCTGAACTGTCTGAAATTATTATTATATCCGCGAGAAAGAGTGGAAATTTAAACCTCTCATCGAGAGGACTATTTACTGGTATCCGCATTATTTAAAAGTTACATATATAAATGTTATTCGATATCATTCAGACGCTTGATATCTCGATGCAGTAGTCATATACTATAATGTGCATGTTTGTTCACACATCTATATTACATTATAGTTTCTATAATTTATCATTTTTATATATTATTTCTTTGTTTATTGTGATAGGAAATAAATTATACATTTGTTACATATACAAAATATCATTATGTTACAAAACTATTATGCATTTTTTGCAATATATATATATATATATATCATAAAGAAAGTATTACGTTAGTGATAAACGTGTACTTATCAGCTTAATGCTTTTTAGTTGCAATTCATTTTTTAATTTCGTTACTGATAAACAATAAAAGTTATTCATTACATTTTTGGACCTTCTTTTATTTTTGCACCCATTTATATATGTAAAGCATGAAATCTGAATCATTAAATAAATGTTATATATATTACTATTTCAATTTCAATTGTAGCCATGAAACTACTTGTTTATGTCGTTTCATAGATAGCTTTGCATGTTAGATTGTGAATAATGCAATAGAACAAGCAATATTTACAGTATCATCATCAGATTATCATATGAGTATCAAGGTAAGTTATTTTTGTAAAAGCGTCATATTTTATGTTTAATTGGAATCCATATTAGTTAAATTATGTTAAAACTAACAAGATCTATTATAGTACCTAATAGGGTATGGAATATAAATAATTTAACTGATGAAGAGATAAGGGATTTACATTTCGAGCTTGATTATGTGCACGAAACTGAAAGGTGGTGGGAACAGGAACCTCTTCAGACATTGGACTTGAGTTGTAATACTTTAAAGAAAATTGATCCACAAATAGAAAATTTAACAGAGTTAACTACATTATATGTAAATATAACAATTTTACATATGAAGAAATTGCATATATGTAAAACACTATGTAATAAACTTTAATCTTTACAGCTGCACAACAATCAGTTGGAAGATTTGCCTGCTGAAATAGGAAATTTAAAAAAATTAAACATANATTTCCACATGAATTTTATAAGCTAAATGAATTACATGAATTAAATTTAAAAAATAATAGCATAAAGCAGCTCGATCCAGCGGTTGGAGACTTTGTAATGTTGACCTATCTGGTATATTATAATAACTTATTTATATATTTTTAAGACGAACTTGTATACTTGATCTTCTGAAATGTTGCACATGTTTAGGATTTATCATATAATAACTTGATTGAGTTACCAATTGGAATGGGATATTTAGTACGACTAATTTCCTTGGATCTAAGTCATAATATGTTAAAGGAATTGCCACCTGATTTAACAAATATGAGAGGTATGATTTACAATAATGTGTCTATTTATATGATTTGTTTAATTTAATTTTTTTCATCATATGTTTAATGTATAATGTCAGTTTAAAAGAAAAACAGTTTCACACTGCTTCTTCCTGTATGACATAAAAATTTAATAAAAAGCACACATATTTTTTGAAAATAGCATTACAAAAGTTAAATGCAAGTTATAATCAGTTGGAAATGTTGCCACCTCTGGGTGAATTAAGGAAGGTAGAAACAGTGATGTTGCAATCAAACAAATTAACAACATTTCCTGATATATCTGGTTGTATACTATTAAGAGTACTACACTTGGCTGATAATAACATTACTGTACGTACTATTATATGCTGATCTAAGCATATATAGTGATTATTTATGGAGAAATAAATAGTTTATATACGCATTTCAGTTATATACATAGAGAAAATTCTTAATGCTTTTAATATATCTATAAAAAAGATGTATTGTCTGATTTTTGATAAAATATTATAATAATTTATATTAATAACAACATTATATGTAATAAAATTGTATATATAACAGATTTTTAATGTTTATTTTGCGTAATTTATAGGAGATTGATATGTCTTGTTTAGAAGGTGTAGGACAATTAAAAACATTAACATTAGGAAATAATCAAATTGAAACAATACCAGAAGAAATAATAAAACTGGTGTACCTAGAAATTTTTGATTTATCACACAACAGACTAACTCTGTATGTTACTTTGTATACATTATTATTTTACTCTAATGAAATATTTTCGAAATAATATTTCTTGTGTTTTATAGAATACCAAAATACATCGGTTTACTGCCTAATTTAAAACAATTTGTGATTGACGGAAATGATATACAGAATGTTAGAACCGACATAATACGATGCGGTACATCTCGAATTTTAAAACATATACGACAGGGTATTAAAAGTACAAACTTGGATGTGAAAGAGCACGTGGTAGCAGATACTGGCACAAATATTTATCCAGATAGGTATCTGATTTAATTAAATTAATATTTACTGTAGCGAGAACTATTGGTGGCAAATTATTTCTAGTTAATTCACTATACTTATTGTTAGGTATACAATGCAGAGTACAAAATTGCTCAGTTTGGCTGGACAAAATCTTACTGAACTACCTCAAGAAGTTCTTGAAAATGCATGCAAAGCCGATGTAGGTACAGTGGATTTAAGTAGGAATAAGTTGTCTACCTTACCTGATAAACTATGCATAATTGAAAGAATTGCCGATTTAAAACTGACATCTAATCAACTAACACATATACCAGAATGGATTGGTGAAAAATATAAGTATCTACAGATCTTGGATTTAAGCAGAAATCTTTTACAATCGCTACCCATCAATCTTGGCTTGCTCAAATATTTACAAGAACTTAATATCTCGTTTAACAGGTATTGTACGCTTGTATGCTGTATAGTAGTATGCACTATTTATACGTAATACGTAATAATGTATATTATATGAATTACGTTATTGCATTACAATTTTTGCTTTTACAATATATATTCACACATATATAAGTCAAATCTCGTTGAAACCTATTGGTATATTATATAGGTATAAAGAAATACCAGAATCTGTTTATGCTATAAATTCTTTAGAGATATTAATAGCAAATGACAATTTAATTACCGATATTGATGTACCATCCTTTCAAAAATTGCAAAAACTTGCAATATTAAATCTTGCTAATAACAACATTGGATTTGTACCGCCAGAACTAGGCACTTTGAAGAACTTAAGGCAAGTCGAAATAAATAAATCGTATTCATTAAATACGTATATGAATGTTATAATATCAAGCTATTTTCAGGAATCTATCTTTATCTGGAAATTGTTTTAAACAACCTAGACAAGCAATTTTAGCAAAGTCTACAGAAGAAATCCTAGCATATCTTAGAAACAGAATACCTCAGTGAAATTAATAAATTGTTATAGAAAATTTGAACCGAAAGAAGAATAAGAAGACGATAAGGATACAAATGAACATGTGTCAACAAAGTTATATGCCAACCACATAATGTTATTGTAATGATAAATTCTTAGATAAATTATCTAAAATAAATTAATTGATTTTATATTATGCGTCATTTAATTTTCCTGTATAATATAGAAAGGATATATAATGTTATTTAGTAACATGTATATTTCGTGCTTGTTTTATGGACAAACTATACAAAGATAAGCTTCAAAATGCATTCTGTGTTATAATCACAGACAAAATACATATAATTTACTTTCTTTTCATTTATCTCTTTTCCGTTTATAAGATATAATTAAAATTTTCTGGCCTAGAATACTACTTTATTTCAGACTTAAAATTATGATTTTTATGCTTTCTATCTATTAATCAATTTTATTTAATCAAATTAAACGATGACACGTATATTAAATCTCTAAAAGCAATTATCCACATTTCAAATGCGTAAATTTTGTTCATCCAAATTAATTAGCTTTAATTAATTAGCTTACGCGTGTTAACGTTTACCCATATTTCCGTATTTCGGTCTAATGTATTATTTGTTTGTCTGGGACATAAATATGCTCATTACAGAAAATATGTCCCTCTCAGAAATTTGATATTTGAAGATTCGTATTTCTGTACGTTTGACTTGCTGGAAGCCCATTTCCCATTTCTTGCTAACCAAAATTCACCGAGCAAACCGCGGCGGGGCGCGGGATATCATTTTAGCGAAGAAAGTCGAAGTGATTAGACGTTTGTTTATGGTACCTCGCGACAGGTGTTGTGGTAAGATATCATTTTTTCTATATTGTTCATAATTTTATAGTAATGAGCCTTTTCATAGCTGTATATTGGCTTTATCGCCTTCGATATTGATGGTATTTATTTATCTTCTGATTTTACATAAAATTCCCTATGGGGATTATTGGATTAGTCCAGACGAATCCAAATATTGACTGTTCTTTCAGTCATTGTTAAATATGCGATTAAAATAACGAAATCAAAGATTAGTTTAGCTTAAAAATTGCATTTTTGGCATGTATAAATTTCATATTTTTTTATTTTCAATAAAAGATCCTGATATCGTTAGGAAGGAGTTATTATATTAGCGCTTCGGTTCTTTTAAACAACCTGCTTGATCCTTAGCAGATCTCGAACTCTTATCACGAGGACTGTGTTGATAAACGGCAGAATGCGCGGTTCTTTCCGAACAGGAACTTTTCAATTTTGGTTTCTGTTTGCCTTTTCCGCTGGATGCTCGTCGAGCAATGTCTTCGATAAATCTTTGATCTTTCTCATTAATATCAGCTGTCAAACTGTTTCTTTGATATCCTTCTTGCCCTCTGTAATCACAAATTAAATAAACAATTCAGGCTTGATTCAATTAGTTATAAAACTAGAATACGCGTGCCGCCTTCTGTATTACTATATCTATCGGCATTGGTGCTGCATGTATCGGTATTCGTGTTTGATGCTGTAATGCATGATTTTGTTATATCGTGGAAGCTATTATAATGTGCGTGCCTTTACGTGCAGACAGCTAAGAACAAGCGAGAATCCTTGGTGTCTAGCGCTGAGAAAGAAGCTCGTATCTCTTAACGGGAAATTTGAAGCGACATTCTCGGCGGTACATTACGGCGGACGTTTCGCTAATGAAACGACTAAAATGCGGAGAGTGTAACCCGGTTTTAGAGATAGGAGCTGCGGTGCGATGTTCCAGTAAAAAGCGAGAACTCTACGCCATATTATTTGTCTTTCTTTTTTCTCGCATTTCTCTTCCTCTTACTCGATGCTCTTTTTATCGTTCTAATGAATATGTGTGTGGATTTATTTCATTTTCTCTTTTTCCCTATAACCTGGTACCTTTAATCTCAAACGATTATTACGATTACTCGCAAGAACGATGTTGAGAATGAGGATGTTCAGAGTAGCAATTTGATGACCATTATGGAATTATATAGGAATTACGTTACCTTTGATAGCTATTGTAGATCTTTGCGATCAATTTCTGTAGATACGCGTTATCCTTTTGAGTCGATTTAAATTCTGATTCTTTTTCCTAGAAGCGAATCAATTGGGATTGTTAGATACGCCGAAGTAGCCTAATATCTTAATTATCGCCAAATTAAATAACCGAAGGTTTGCAATAAAGAGGCACTTTCCAGCAGTTTGAGCAAGCCAACAATTTTCAGATTGGTCTCTTAACAATATAGTCGTGGAAGCTGTATCTCATTACAGTGCCAATGAAATTTCCAATTGTTTTATACAACACACACGACGTACACGTACAAAAGTTTTCTACGGGCTATTTGTATACCTTTTCTTCTCTTCCGGTAAATACAATTTAAATTACAGGTGTCTCCTCATTAGCGCAAACCCTTCCAATTATTACCTGCAGCGCGTTTGTCGCAGTTTTGAGCTCTTCGTAGCGCGTGTCAGAAAGGTGACGAGCCGTGATTGTTTCCGTGGTGAGTCGCGTCAACTGCTGCCTATAATTGTGCTCGCGTTCCATGGCCTTGTCCCATGCTTGTTCTCGCGCGATTATAGTATCTCGAAGAGTCTGCATATCTTTTTCCAACACTTCTAATTCCGATCTATCGTAATCAGATCTCAGTCAGATCGATCAAACGACATCGTTTCATACAAAGCTGTCGTCTGTTCGATCGCATATTTCGAGTTCGATCCTGACCATTCAACGTAAAAGAGAGGATAACGATGTAGAAGCTACCGTATCGGCTTACTTGGTGATGACGACGGTGGGTGGTTGTTTCTCGCAACTTTCCAGTTTTCTTTGACAAGCCATGCATACAGCCCAGACTTGAACTCCACGATCAGCCTTAGATATGATGTTCGTTGTCGACGTTCCGTTAGTTTCAACCATTGGCATTTGTCTTTTCTGAAAAGTCGAAGTGAAATGCAATTTCTCAAAGAAGCTAACCGCGCACAAGTTCGTACTCTGACTTCTTCTGCCTCTTGTTTCATCCCTTCGATCTTCGATCTTTCGAAATCAAGTTCCTCTCGCAGCAACGTCAGCCTCTTCTCTAGCCTTTTCACCTCGTCCCGTTCCTCTTTAAGTCTTACAAAGGAGCCGTACGTTAGAAACGAGGATTATTCAACGCACGGAATACTTCCTCTCGGTAAAAAAATGAAGAAAAGGAAAAAAGAAACAGAAGAAAGGAAAATGAGTGTGTGTGTAAGAAAAGCCGGTCGAAAGACATGAAATGAGAAACGTGAACCATGGTCAGACATTGATGATGTAGAGACAACGTCGGGGAAAAATTATAGTAATTGAAAAACTTGACTCGTTATAATCTTTCGGAGGGCAGATTTTTATTCTACGTATACGAGTTAAAGGCATCTTCATTATCACAAATTAAAATTACCATAAAGGTTTTTTTAATTCGGCTTCTCTATACGAACAGGTTCAATAATATTGCTTTAATAAACGAAGCTCGACACGGTCAGCTTCACAGAACATATATAAAATAAGATCTTCTCTTTGAAACGTAGTCAGACAACAACTTCAAAGAGAACTTTTTGAAGAAAATGGATAGCACATAGAACGGATAGAAATAAAATAGACTGAAAATTATTTTAAAATTTATCGAAGGATAGAAAAATTCGTATTTTAAGACGATCGATGTCGATGACGCAAGTAATGATCAAGCCGGAAAAAATCGTGCTCTTTGTTTCTCAATCACCTTTTTCATCGGGCGATCTGTGTATTCACGTGCAAGCCGGAAGAATATCGATTAAGGTTGTCCATTGTTCGCGTATTAATACTCACTGAGACGCGAGGGCTTTGTTCTCGGTGATAAGATTCTGATTGCGCGTCTGCATAACTATATTGCTGTCCTCGAGGAACTTGATTTTCGTTTGTATCTTTTCGAGCGTGATCGTGTCCCCGTGTTTCATTGTCTCTTGCTTTAACGTCGGCGTCATCCTTCCGCTTTGCATTCGGCCGTCTCCATACGATAGATCGCCCCTCGCTAACAAGATAAAGAAAGAGGAAAAATTTCCATTTTAATAAATTGTACGCGTTTCGTTGTACTCGCGGATCTTAATTTCCTTTGATGAAGAACGTTCGTTGTAATTTATTACGTAAACGGGTTTATCGATATTCGCAGCCTTCATTATTATGTTCACAAGTTTCACGACAGTGATTGGCTATTTGCAACCACCTAACACCAGCATGAAACGAACACTAGTCTTAGAATCATTGATGATTAAAGTATAAAACTTATGCCAAAAATACGAAATGAAAAGTATATGACAAAATACGGAAGAAAAACTAAACCTTTATCCATATATTTTACTAAGAAACATTCTACTCCGTATTACACTTACATCCATAAAATTATTATTTTAACATTATAAATAATATTACGTAACTTAGAGATATTATATTGCGAATTTTAATCGTTCCAGAAATTATACTGTTAAGCGCCTCAATAACCTACGTTAACGGATCGAGGAAGCAACCATGGTAAGCAAACATTCTATCTAACTTGTAAAACGAAAAAATACCAATATATATATATCCGTTTATGTGAAAAGCAGCATACATCGAAAACATTTCGAGGTAATAGTACATCAACGAGCAATCGATGCCGGGGGATGGATAATGCTCGCAACAGCTGACATCGAGAAGACGTTTCGAGTATCAAACGGATCATTCCCTCATTCATGGACGAATGCACACGTGTACGTTTCAAGAATTTTTAGCTAGATCGATTGGCGAACTTTCGTTCTGAATGCTCCACTTTACCTGTCGTCGAAGTTTCGGCGCTGTTTCCCTGAAATTCCAGCGTCCTCCATCCGGCGCAATAACCTGCGAGTACAAACAAACGCTAAAGTACAGAACGATTAATTCAGCGAGTCCTATGAATTGAACCTACTGATTAACTGCGCTTCTAACCTGTTAATCGGATCGTCCATAAATCAAGAACTTTTACAATTACGAAATACAAATTTAACACGACATTATAAAAGCAACCATTGTTATAAAATCCACAACTTCGTTACTTAAGTAGATGCTAGAGTATTCTTTTGCTTTCCTGCAAAATTAAGAATATGGACACGAGGGTTGCTTCTGTTATGAGCCTTTCTATTTATTCGTAACAAAAATTACGCTATACATAAAAGGAGAAAGGATTTCCGAATAAAGAAATTATACGAGTTAACTCGTATTGCCGGTTGACAGGTTGATCGATTAATTCGGCTGTACTTGAGAACTTAATCGCCATACGTACCGCTTCTATAAGTCTCCGGAGTTGCGACTCTCGGCGAGTAAGAGTGAGGCACATAGCGATTGTATTGGCCATCGAAGTAATTTCTTTCTTTTGGGGGGTTTGCTTGCCGATAATGAATACAAGACATCCTGGGAATATTTATCCGATTGTCCAATATCGCAGGAACCGTGATCTGAGAGGATGTCTGGAACTGATCGGCAAGTTCACTGCGTCCGGGATCACGAGAAACGTTCCTCACTCCTTCCGTCTTCGCATGATACTACGAGTGGTCCTCTAAAACAGAACGGACTGGTTTCACGCGCGGCCTTATTACCCTGAAATTTTCTCTGATGGCTCCTCGTGCAGTTCATCTTCGTTGATCTTTTGTTCGACTTTAGGTGCAACCTAAAGTGCGTTGCTTCACGTGCCTTGTCGGCTGTCTGTTAATAGCTTTACGTTCTATATAAGCAAACGAAAGTGGAGAAAAAAAAAGTTGTGCACAATTTTTTGTAGAGCAGAAACGGAACGACAATGTGGATGACAGGTGTTATAGATGTTCTTTACAAGTTTGCTTTGATCTACCCACATAAGATCGACCTACATATCACGTTGCCTGTAGTCTTTGATACCCAATTTTTAATAGTTTTTTCATATAATATAGAAAGATAGAAAGATACAGGTTTCATATTCAAATCCTAATTAACTATAAATTCATAATGCAGCTTAAAAATTGATTTGATGTTTATTAACTTTGAGTTGATTTTTGTTGGTAACGTAGTTCAGAGCTAAAACTACTACTAAAGCTACTAAACGAGAAGAAAGTATTAAAATACTTTTGTGTTTTTGCGAAAATTCTTCAACGAAGGCAAATTGCGTTAAAAAGACTTCCCGCTTTACGTTTTACGTTACTCAATAGCCACTGAAATGCTCTGGAATTATCCCATTCACTATGATTCGCTATGGCTCAGACCGATGTTTTAGAAACCTCGTGATCTATCGTACAAGACGTTCTCCTCTGGAAAGGCAGCTGGATCAAAATTAATTCTCTGGTCGCAGAATCGCGGTGCGAATCGTTCCGCTCGGAAATAGAGTAAATAAGCGGCAATAAAAAGGGTGGTATGGTCGTTTCATCCCCGACTTATCACGGCGCCACCGCGCCGTTGAATTTTACAGCCGGTACAGCGTAGGCCGTAAAAGGAAATGGTGGAATGCGAAGAAATTTTATTTCGTTTGATGGTGGACGTTCCGCTCTTTCCGCGTGATTTGTCCATGTGCGTGGCCTGGTCTCGTAAATTCTTTACGAGCTCGCGCCGCGTACGAAATTACGTAAAACGGGCGAGAAGAGCGAACGGAGAAATGAAGCGGTTGTGTTTCGCTGTGAATTAGCACGCCTCCGAGGCGAGCTAATTGTACCGATCGTCGAGAAGGCAATATCTCCCAATTGCGCGTCTCTCGCGATCGCCGAACACGATAATCGGGCATCCCGACAAATCATAGGTGAGAAGTAATCTTGCTCGAGCAGAAGACGTATTAAAGCTTCGAGGGATTACGAGGATTCTTGATGAATGACGAGGAAGATGACAAAATACTATAGAGATTTATTGAGAGAATATTATCCTGGGATTTAAAAGCGGAGAAAGTGAGGAACAGATTACGTATGGGTATTATGGACGAGTTTATTCGACGGTACGTATGTACAATTTTTGTCTGCAGTGAAAATATGAATGTCATAACAAGTCGTAGTTCTTTCTGTTTCTCCTTTTCTAATAGAGTACAATAAATAATTGATATTAAATCGACATTTACAGAGATTGGCGATTCATGAAGATGACGAAGTATAAAGATTTATTAGAAGAATGTAGAGCGATCTCCGATCATCGAATTAGGATTACTCACAACTTTCAATAGTTTTCACTTTTCTATTATATTTCAGATTCATGGGCGAATTCTAATAGCAAGTTTTGTTAATTACTAAGGTGTTATATATACATACATGTTTTTCTAATTGATGTTTCCTCTCTTCGTTTTCGCTACGTCTCATAGTCTTTCTAGCACGCACCGTATGCGCTACTTTTATGTCGTTTTATTCTGATAAATATTTTGAATTTTGCCTTTATGGGATATTATATGAGTTACGTGGATGTTCTTCGATAGGATACAGTAATAGTAACAAAACATTTATATATATATATATTTATATAAATGATCGCCTATGTAACGTTGCATGGCATACGGCAATTTCTCATTTATTTAACCGAATACATAAGAATTTCTACGCGTGGCTCTAATTCGATGGTCAGGAACTGTAAAAGTAATAGAGAAATCAAGGAAAAGATCGTACGTATACTCTGCGCATTCTGCACGAGTTTATTCGACTGTATGTACACAACTCTGTCCACGGTGAAAATATTCATACCACGAGAAGACGTAGTGACACGTAATCTTTCATAACTTATCTCTTATTCTTGTTCCTTCTTTTCTTAATAGAGTACAATAAATAACGAATAGACGAATTACGAGTACAGCTTCATCTACTGGTATCTAAACGTAGCATGTTCATAACATCTAACTGCGTTATAAAAGTGCTTTTCAACCTTCAAACACAACACATAGTACGAAAGTTCAAGTGGTCGATTAAACAATTAAATCTTCCCGTTCCGATTCATGGACGGTAAGGCTTTTCACATATTGGAACGAAGCCGTTTTCATTGCAGCAGTTTCATTTTAGCGCTCGATAGAGTGTTTACAATAGAGAAGCTCGCGATCGCTCGAAGGTACAAAGGTGAATTTGTTGCACAATTGTGTTGTTCGTAGAGATGCGAATCGATACGAGGAATTGTCTTGCTGGTAGCGATTTATTCTACGTTTCTGTAGATCACTAACAAAATAGCCCACCGCAACGGTTGCGCGTTTTCGCGTCGATCGCGAACGGATGGAATACATGAATATATTACACATTTATGGTTTCACGCGTGTAGGTGTGTATCTAGCCTGCGTGCAAATATGTATACGTGTGTGCGTGCGCCACTGTAAAACGTGCATATGTATATACACATGAAGCTGCCGTTCATTCGCTATGTATATATGTACATGTATACTTTGAGCGTATCATTTTCCACATAGGCTGATCAATTGCCAGGTTAATGTTCCTTTCATCCTCCTGAAACTTGGCGAACGGCTTCATTAAATCGCTGTTTATTTAACGAAATGATATTCCTGGTCGGTCGTAGAGACGTATCTCGCTATTCGGCCTTCGTTTGCCGCCGTTGGTAAATTTCTTGTACAAATACCGCAATTCGGAACAACTTGGACATTTTGAAACTTTCACTAATAAAATGTTACGTTTCGCTTAGAGGATGAAAAATATGAGGACCGTGCACGATCTCGCCTAAAATACTGATCACGTAAATGCGGGAATAAAAAACTTATTTTATTCACATTTCTCCGCTGTCTCCTAAATTATGATTCCAATATTCATTACATAACACGTAGATTGTAACTTTGTATTAGAACAACGGGTCCCAATTTCATTTCGCATTACCTTGAATTCTCGACGAAGAAGAGATAAAGAATCGAAGAGAAGATAAAAAAAAGATAAAAAAAAGATAAAGAAACGTAGACGAAGTATCGAACATAATTTCGGAGACTCGTAATACTCGTGGCCTCTTCGTCGAAGCTCAACAGAAACTGTTAGGCGGAAAAATTCTACGTATATCTAATATGAATTCTAGACGCAGTTCCTATCGTTCGTTCCTTACACCAGAGACACCATAACACGTTTCCTGGTGGTGGAGTGTAGCATGGCGATGTGCCCGCTTCTTCTCGAAGACTGCGCCGTTAACGATGTCGTTACTGTTGTTCTGGTGCTGCTGTTCGGGGCACCGGTGCCGAAACAATGATGGGGGTTCGTTGCACACCATCCAGAAACCCACGAGATCGCCTGTATGTTCCTGTGGTACCAGAATCGTCGTATGTATTTATATTTGGTAAGTTTTATTATTTCTTATTACTTTCTAATATTCCGTTAAAAAATATGAAGAAATAATATTTTTTTTTAAAGAAATTCAATGCTCGGATTTCTAAACGTACGCACGCGTCTTTGAGTTTGTTAAAACGTTTTAAATAAGCAAAGTTTTACAAGGTCTTTATTGAAATTGGCTGCCGTACGAATACTTGTCGCTGTAGATCGTTTAAATCTAAGAAACATAATGCGATCCAATACTCTGCCACGACTGGCTTATACTTTATAGGTTTTGCAATTATTTCTTAGAAACGCATCAAATCCGCAGTCTAGTTATAAATTTTCCTAACTAATGACATGTCCAGGTCGATATAGTTTTATGTAATCCATGCTTGACGCAAAAGATCTATTTCATATGCTGAGAACAAAAGGAAAGGTATTATCATCGCAAAGGATGAACAGCAGAAAGGATAAAATATATTGGAATGCTTGGTACTTTTTAAATTTCGAACATCGAAACTAATCTTCGATTCTGAGCTTTCTCGTGCCAAGTTCTTCTTCTCTGTCGAGGAAACTACTCGGTTTAAATTGCTCGGTCTGTTCAAACATTGAGGTGGTATTTTATCTCTACCTCTGATAGGAGTATCCGAGGGGTTTTGACGTTTTAGGAACTCACCGTACGGTTTTACAAAACGACGTGCTGAAGAGACAGTATATAATCGGATTCGCCGCTGAATTCAGAGGTGTTAAACTTTGGATGAAAGTGGCCACGGCGATGTTAGTCTGGGTCTCTGGCACGTATCCGTAAACTTGCAGCAGATCGAACACTATGTATGGGCTCCAACAAAGAATGAATACTGGAATATTGAAAAATCTACATGAATAGAAGTTCGTCTTTGATCGTACATCTGTAGCATTTCTGATAAGAATGTCTACTACTTTTATCCTTACGATTAGCTTTGTAATATTATCTACCTGCGATCTCGTTGAATCGTTTTTTCAAAGCAACAAAGAAACGCATGAACGGGGACCTTTAAGAGACGGACAGTGTATCGCAGCGTAGAAGAGATGACTAGTAAATCAATTTTCTCGTAATCGTGAAACGTCGCGCGAGATCCTTGCTTCTCCCTTCGTGATACGGATATTCGGGCCCGGTAATCGAGCGAAATAAATTATCGTGAAATGGTATGACCTCTTTGTTGAAATACGTAATATATAGTAATATCCCACAACGAGAAATTATGACGAAAGGAAGGAAGGAAGGAAACGTATAATGTAATATGTACGTAACTTCCTTTATATCGAAAAAATATGCGAGAAGAGAAAATTTCACATAAAGCGTTTCCTGAGAGAAACTGTGAAGCTAAAGTTATTCTGTTTTACCATTGAGCAAACGCTTGTAATATAAAACAACTGATTAAGCGGAACGCCGGAGAATCGAATAAAGTCTTATCTCAAGCCTTTCGGTGTAAGGCGTTGGCGGTGAAATACATCGGAAACAGTGGAGGATAATGACGCGATCTCAACATTCAGGACCTTTCATCCACTCGTAAGATTGCCCAACTAAAACGTAAGGCTGCTAGGAACGAATCGTCAGACGACCGAATGTTTCACCAGTCTTGATTTCTCCTGTCTGTCAGCTGAACAATGGTAGGCGATCTCTCTGTCCTGAAATCTTCTGAACGTTTCTTTGTTTTATCAGATAAAGAAGTTTCACCTCTATTTCTCGCGATTAATCGTCGTTTGATTTTTTCGATTTTCACGCTTCACGAGTGCATATATTATCTTGAATACGCGTTTGTTAGATTTGCGAGTTTCCATCGGTGAAATGAACGAAATGAAAAAATATCACTTTTGCGTTAGGACAAAGTGGCAAAAGTACAGACACTGTTAAAACGAATCTTAAGAACTCAAACATACTTCTTGAGGATCTCTTGTCTCGGAACGGACCACACAGAGTGCGAGAATAGTCAAAATGCGTAAAAGCTTTCCCAGATTTGCATGAAGGAGGCCATTCTACGATGCGCCCTGCTTGTAGTAACGAATGAACGCCTTTATTGTTACATGGAGAGAAACACTGAATGTTTATGAGTTTGTCGAACTCGTTCGCGATGCTTAAGCATCACGTGATCGTGGCACGATCGATAGCGAAAAAAAAAAGAATCGCGAGAATATCGCGTTAAGCACTTAAATAATGTTTTTTAATGCAAAATATCGATCGGTTGTTTCGTAGGAAAAATATAATATTGTAATATAGGCGGTGTATCCACTTGAACAGTTTCCACGGTTTCACAGCAGCACACCGAAGGGAGTTGCGTGGACAGAACTCGATCTCATTTGATCGGTTCCGCTGAGAACGATCTTCGTCAGCTGAAAAAGAAGAAATTTTAGCCGAGACATCTTCGAGAAACGAATCTGATTAGACCAAGCAATTCCTGCTACACGTAAACCCGTTCCCCCGAGGAACGAAGGAAAGAGGTTGGTGCTTTGAGCGAGGCAAGTACGACTCGAAGCTTCCGCAGAGTCTTTGACAAATACAAACCAAGTTGTCATCTTCTCTGTAGGATCTTTAGTTTGGTTGCAGCGAAGATAATTTCGTCTGAACTTTGACACTATCCGTTGCAGTTTTCGATGTCTTAATTCTCAATCTCACTTTACTTTCTATCGAAGAAGGATTTTAAACGTTTTAAGATTATCATCATTAGTGAAAAATCACACGCGTTGATAACGATTCTTTCGTATTTTCCTCGAATTTGGTAAACTATAGGAGAACACGATCCGATCGAATGTGAGTTAAAGACTGCAGCAGTCTTAAAACCATTCGACGTCGTATTTGTCGAATTCATAAAAAATTACACTTTCGTTTTCATTTCTTTCCGTGATTAATTTAGAAAATCACCGCTGTCAGCAATCGTTATGGTTGAAAGAAAATACTCGAAAAACGAATAGTACTTAAATACTCGACAATACGAAACGACACCGGTTAAGATCACGAAAGAAAATTCAATCCAAAGGATTCCCTGCACCGATCTCACGAGACACAACTTTTCTCAGTACATGGTATGTATCTCCGAGCAGTGATTCGTGAGAGAAGTTGGAGGGAATCGAGACAGAGGTCGAGAGAACCATTTTCGCTTATCTCCTTAGCCGCGTAGCTTTTTACGCGGTGCAAATATAATCGTACAGAGAAAGGGCGAAGCAGGGATGGAAAGGACGTTACGTTTTATCGTGGCCGATTAAACACAGTTTCAATCGTTGGACAAGTTTGGCCGTTGCAAACTTCGACTACGTATGTTCATTAAATTTTTATGCCGTCGTATCGGACGATTTACGCGGTTAACGAGCTCGATCGTATCAAGAAGTTTCAATTATTTATCGTTGTCCCTCTTACCGGTACGGATCGGTCGGTATTTTACGACGTCAAGAATTCTGACACGTAATTTCATAGTTTTCCTTTTCGCGAACTGCTCGATCATGTTCTAACGTACATTTCACGAATTAGACGTCGCGAAATTTGGCACGACCGAAACTTTCGCGATTACCCTCTTTTACGCGACATAAATCTGTCGTCTAAATACGCCACACGGATTTGCAGCTTCAAATCTACACAGGCTCACGAAAGTATTCGAACACTTGTACACACCTTTTATAAATATATTACGTACCTTGTACGAAGTACATATTACGAAATTTCATTAACACCGTTACGGAACTGCGCTATCGTTGTTATACTGGTATAAATAAACGTGACGCGTCTCGTTATAGAGCCAATGAAATTTTAAAACGTTTTATACAATATAACGCATATAATATGCATATAATATACGCGAGTGCCCAAATACTTTCCCGAGCAACGATACTTCAGCGAGGTAGACAACATTACGCTTTGGCTCGTGGGATTATAGTCACAAATTCGTAAAACTCGAAACATGATTTGGTTTACTCACCGAACACTATAACGAGAGTCATTTTGACCGTCTTAACTTTAGCCCTGGGAATGAGTCCTCGGGACGATGCTCTCCTGGTGTCTCGAGTAGGTCCCTGACGTAATGCCCCTCCTTGCGACCATATAGTAGCTACGATCACAGCATAACAGCCTCCTATTATCAGAGTAGGGGCTATAAAGAGGGTAAAGCTGACCAGGCTCATGTAGATCCTCCATTGCATAGGAGATCCCAGATCTATCCAGCATTGTGTCTTCCCCTGGTAAACGATCCTGCCGATTATACTCGTAGTACGACCGATTTACCAAAACTAGGCCAACGGTGTTCGTTTAAATGTATAATTCTTAACGAAATGCTAGGAAAGAAAGTTGTGCTTCGAACTGCACGCTTAACGTTCGGTAAAATCGATTCTCTTTTACAGAACATTAAACGAAATCAGGATTAAAGATTTAAATCGCATGAAAACATTTTCCGTCTCTGCAATGTGTTTCCTAAGTAACATAAATTGCAAAGAGAGAAAGAGAGAGAGAGAGAGAGAGAGAAAGAGAGAGAAGAATCCAGTAATCTGCTTGCAAATATGTAATCCTAGAAACATAACGGAAACGAGCAGAATTCGAGCATAATTAATAAGATTTCTTAGAGCGACCGAAATCCTCCTCACTGAATGTTATATGATGAATGACAAATTACCGTATACCTGTATGCGTTTCTCCTCGTACAGGAAAATAATCGGCACGCTAAACAACGCCGACAAGCCCCAGGCAGCTACCACCAGAGCCCTGGCTCTCCACCCTGCGATTAAAGTTGAATTCCCGGTCTTAGGTCGATTTCACGTGGTTAAAGAAGGGTAGGGCGATACAATTCTAGGGGACATTCGATGTCACGGCGCATTCGCTGGTACGAGGCATACGAACAGATGTAAGTTTGCGGATCCGTGACTGTCGCGTATCGCCAAGTTTCCTCGTTCTCGCGTTCGTGAAACTTCCACGACAGCTGGCGAGCGACACGGACGAAAAAAGAAGAAAGAAGAAAACGGAAAGAAAGAACGTAATCGTGGGCGATAGTGCAATAAAGGAACTTCCTCGAGAAGCATTTCGTCACTCTAATGCAACAATGCGCCGTTATTCGTTGCTGCGAACGCTTCAAGGAACTCGCAGTGATAACGAGATTAAAAGGAATATCGCGACTATCGCTCGTGAAATATCATCTTGAGTTAACACGGAATTCACATTGAGACTATTGAAAGCGAGTTCGTTAATGTCACGTCATCGACGACGTTGTGGCTCGTAATTACCCCGTACCCGTAGTCGTTTTATTTCGCTGTTGGTTTTCACCTTTCGATCCGCTTCTTACGACATCCGCTACCTTACGACCCAATGGAACGAAGCAGAAATAAAACCGTTACGTTTGCTAGTCCCAATAAAAAACCACGAAAATAACGCCATGTTGGGAATTTTTACTTTCACGTATCGAAGATACAACGATAATATAATTAGTATTGGTATAAAGTTCGATGAAACGCCAAGAAGTTACAGTAAAATATAGTACGTTCTCTTTACGTTCAATTAAAAGTTTGAGAGTTACAAATAGACTGCGGATTTTTTTATGCATTTATGGAGAATCTGAAAATGAAACAATGCACAGAATGCACGTAATATCGAAAAATATGTAAAATATCCGCAACATGCAACAGTACTCCTTGTAAGAATTATTATACACAAAATATTCGTGGAAATATGAATTCGTATAAATATCTGCAACCTAGTTAGAATTATATTATTGGAATATATTATTCTAATTGTATGACATTAAGATCGAATACGCGTTTAATTTGAGTAAACAGAATCAATTGCCATACCTACACTTATATACAAACTACTATATACTTACACCTGCCGGTGAAATTCATGGGTCTGGTAATGGCGTCATATCTGTCGATCGACAATGCGACAAGTACGTATGTAGAACTGTACGTAACGACGGCTTGCATGAACCTTATCAATTTGCAGGCAACGTTTCCCGCGTGCCAGGTCACCGTCGTTCTCCAAATTATATCCGTCAGCACGGATATCAGGCCTACCAATAAATCTGTAATGAGATATCTAGTGTGGAGAGATGATTCATGGGCAACGCTATTATTAAACAGTATCCATCCGGCGTTCACTTAATTTGCGAATGAATGAACGAGCTAGCTTAACGGTTGGAAAACGCGATTACGTTCATTAACCGCAACGACGCTCTTAAAATGTTTATAAAAAATCGTATCGTGGCCAACAACGCGTGGATCATTTTAAATCCATTTTAAAGATTTTTCAGTCTATTTTTTTATTTTTTTTTTCTTTTGTACATATATTCCTATGAATTCTTGTTTACGAGACAATAGCAAACAAATGCGAAATAGAAAATAAACACGATCGAACACACATATTCCAGGAAGAAACCAGCTGTTGTGGATTTGAAAAGATTAAGTAAAATTCACAATTTAAATACGGGTAATTTGCGATTTAACCAATTTTAGTTTCATCTACATTTGCTAGAAATAACGATTTGTATATCGTATTAATGCGTTATGTTGTTTTAATTGTACAACTTTTACGTACTTTTAGCTACAGCTAGGTAACGTTGAAACACATATTTTGCGAATAACCTGTGATCTTTCGTGGGACGAGAGAAGAGCCATAAAGAAGTGGTTTAAAGGATATCGTATAAAGTGTTGCGAGCCTGGAAGTACCATTCGGTTAGCCATAAAAAAGACCCTCGAAAGTAAGATTTCATCTTACGAATTCCCATGCGAAACGATCGGGTCTCAGATCATACATTACCCCTGATATTGAAACCCGATTTGGATTTATCGCCCTATAATAACGCGAATTATGCGGCCGATCTTTGCCAGCTCAACGAATTAATCGAGGCGGACTCGATACGCGATCGACCACGAATTTTCTCGATACATTTTTTATTATATCGCACCGCGTTATTTTCTCGAACTCGGTGAGAACTGTTACGTCTTACGCTTCTTTTGTATTTTATCGACTTGGGACGCGCGATAGAAGAATAAAAATTGCGCTCGAACTTGAGTTTTACGGCGTGCCCTTGCGATTGCACGCGTTTCTTTTACGGCAACGGATCAAATACCGCGGTTGCCCGCTCGTAAACGAACACGGTCGTTTACGGATTTCGTCGACGCCCAGCCGCCGCCATCAGCTGCTTAATTGCGGTCTCTTCGTTGTCACCGTATTCGTATGCAAATGTCGCGTCCGACTTTACGAACCGTTCAGTCGACAAAGTTCCGTTCCAGATTTTTTATTTCACACGCAAGACGAGATTCTTCGCATTGTCCGTTGAATTATCTTTCGCCGACTTGTTTGTCGGCTACCTCATACGCGTTATACGACTCGTCGATAGTCTTTCACGCCTTTAAACGACTTTCGGCTCGAGTCCCTTAATCCTCGGTCACTTGCATAAAGAGATCCCCAAATTTATTATGTTCCCTTTTACTTCACGATCCGGCGTGCCTCTTCGCGTTATTCCTTAAACCCTGTTTTTTCCGGACCGCTCCTACTCTTCGAACGACAAATGCACCCTTTCTCGATTCGATAAAACCGTTCCGCGAGAAATATACTCCGGAACGATAATACGAGTAAAATACGAACGATTTCGCTCCACTTCCATCGTTTTCCTCCTCTCTCTCTCTCCATCTTTCTCTCTCTCTCTCTCTCTCTCTCTCTCTCTCTCTCTTTCTCTCTCTCTTCGACTCGAGAAGAACGGAAGCTGAGCTTTGGTTTTCCGATATACAGGTATGTTTGTGCATTTACGAGAGCGGAGCAGGTAATTGTCGCGAAATGGAAGAGTGGTTTTTTACGTTCGTCCATTTCTATGGCGTAAAATGGTATCGGCAATATTTTCGGTGCATTTCCTAGTGTGCAAATAACTTTTACAAGCATCGTTCCGGAAATCTATCAAAAGGCTCGCGACAAACGGGACAAAAGAGCCCATCGAATCGCCATATTCCATAGCCTATTACCCTTTGATGCTCCGATTGCTTTTTATTTCTGCCTGTTTTCATTGTTGCTAGTATAAAAGTGTGTAAAAGCAAGGATGGGTAAAATGCAAGAATACAACGCAGAAGAATACGAAGGAAAGCGGCAGTAACAGAGTAATAGTCTGAAGTTATGGCATCTCGTAAGTCAGAGTGGAACAACGAAGAACAGGACAGATCAACTATTTCGCGACGGATGTTCACTGGATTGGATACAACCTGGTTAGGGTAGCTGTATATTATAGGAATAAGCAAGTAAGTTTGCTTTGAGAGGGGAAAACTTCCCAATTCCTTCGGATGTGCGATCAAGTTGAATTCCCTAGGGACAGCTAATTGTTTGCTTCTACTGTACGGAGAAAGACTGTTGGTCCACTGGATCGAGAACACGGGCTCGGATTTCTTGCTTTGTCGAACAACTACTTTAACCAATTAAGCTGTCCGGTCCATTGAATTTTTTCTCCCCAAGTCTGATATTCTGAATGGCTGACATTTATACTAATACTATCGCAAGCAGTCGCTTGGTCGCCGAACCGTCCACCCCAAGCCATCTCGTAATGGGTTCGTAATGATTATTGGCTGGATGCAAATGGTCTCGATGTATAAATAACGTTATTTTAGCTCAACTCGATAATTTATTCTCCTTTCGTTTCCACCACGATAAATATCCTTCGTTGGAAACTCGATTTTCTTCTAAAAAGCACGATATTGATAACTTTACGGTCGATGAAGTTCCCTCCGTGCCTCCTTCTACGAAACAATTGTACGTGAAGCAAATCGCGACACCAGATCCTCGTCTAGCTTCTGATTGAATCTACTCGGTGAAAAGATAGGATACAGTGCAATTTGAGAAAGCGTATATATGATGCGCGGTATTTCATTTTGTTCTCCAACGAAAGAGAGGAGAAAAAAGAAAAAGAAAGAGACCAGGTACGGTGATGGTGGCCGTGAAACGCTTCGAGAGAGAACTAACGGACGTAGGCCACCTTGAAGTTACGACCGCTTGTGTTGGTCTTTGCCTTTACTCACTGGCGCCGAGCTTTTCAACGCGAACAATGGATGCGTTTCGGGCGGATGCCGTGAGAAACATAATACCGGAGGAGGGAAAAAAGGCGGAAAGGAAGGATTTGAAAAGATTGAAACAGGACCGTTATACGCGCGAGGGTCTCGAACGTAGGCCTCGAGGAGGTTTATGACTCGAATGTCGGATCAAAGTTCGCGTAATTAGGTGCGTTGCATCTCGGACATCTCGACGAAGCCGGTGCTTCATCGTTGTTTACGCCGAAGACGTAAGTAAAACGCGCGTGTAAATCTTTATAGCTCTGTAACTCGATTTTTATTAGCCGCGTGTTTACATTTGGTCGGTGCTTCTCGAGCATCCGAAATATTCGCTGCTCTTTCTCAACGTTACGGCCGAGTCGTTTGAGAAATGGGAAATGCCGTCCCGAGACGTGTCAGACTTGAGAAACTTCGACGACAAAGTTACAAAAATACACTGGCTGTTTTACAACGTGCTTGACATACGACACCGTTTTACACGCGAATCGTCCTCGGAATATCGCTCACGGTTCTTCCTTCTTTACGCGTTCCGTTCGAATCGAGTGACATAAACGCTGAGTAAAATCGCGGATGAAAGAAGATATCGGGTTGATTTAGCGAAATTCCGCTAGAGAAGGAAGCGTTCGATCGGACCGTCGAATGGTGTTAACGTTGGTCTTGACGCTCTAACGCACTCTGCCAGTTCGGCGAACGATCGCTTCGTCCAAATCAGACGCATCGATTTACCAAGTGCAAACTGGCTTTGATCATCGCGTAAACAGAAATGATCCCATGTATCTAATTCGGATGAAACTTTCGAAACGAAAGTGGATCAACTTACCGGCAAACGCTAGCTGTTTGATAAAAAAATCCATGCGCGTCTTACGCCGTTTCCCCCACTGCAGGCCAATTAGCACCGCGATATTTCCGACGACTATCATCGCGAACAGCAGCCACAAGACCGTGAATTGTTCCGTCTGCAACAGAAAGAAAGGGGAACAACGTGACGAAATTTGACGCGTGGAACGATGCTAGAGACGACGGCCCAAGTTGGAAATGGATCGTCGATGACAATGAGAAGACGTGTTTGTTAAGAAGCCGTGTCATTTTATTTTCAACCGTTCGTCGAACCAGAGACACACCGTCTTCTTCGTAATTGACTCGTTTTGCGTGGGTGCACGACAAAAGCGTCCTAAAACGAGGACTTTTCGTAAGGTCTCGGCCTGGTCGCAGCCTACCCTCGTAAATCAACGCCTATCGTACGGTGCAGGATATTTATTAGCGATATAATTACGAGTAAGAGGAACGTCGTGGAGGGCGAAGTTTCACAACGGCGTCGATGACAACGAATCGCGGAGGCTTGCGATCGATACTCGTTAAGAATTAGCTCCGTCTGCCGGCGGCAGCCTCTTCGACGGAGATGTAGAACGAGGGCCAGTACTCCGAGAAATTTCCCCCGTGACAGGATTATTAAGCGAGCAAACGAGTAATTTGCAACGAACTAGCCGGGACTTAGCAAAAAACAATACGGAATTCAGACTCGGATTCAGCGATCTCGCGGCCCACGGCCTGATAGATCAAAGTTTCCTTCTGTTATGTCGAAACGCCAGAGACCCAACATCTAATTACCCTCTTTGACGGTAAAGGTAAACGCGCGGCAAAAGGTTTCAATGGTTTCGTCGATCGAACGAGACGTCCTTTTTCTTTATTTAACTACGTCTGACGCGTGTTATACGCAATACACGAAGCGATTTCGGTCTAATCGATTTAAGCAAAGTTAATTTCAAGGTTTTAGAAACGCAAGGACCATCGACTTACACGAGGCGTTTAGTATCGACGCAATCCAGACGAAGTCTTCTCAATTATACCGTTTTCAAGTAGACGCTTGGTATTCATAATTTCTAGCGCCGACGTTAGAAAGTTCGGAGCTGCGGATGTCACGATTTATTAGCTGCGTTCTGACGATGCTCGAAGATGAGGGTTCGTTCCCAGTGGTAATTCATTCCGCGTTCGGACGAATATCAGGAAAGAGCTTCCCGTAAATTTTATTAAAATTCTCCAAGGCGTGCGCGCACGCGCTCGAAAAAAAGTAGGTTACGGAAATCACGAAGCACGTCAGCCGCAAAATTGGGGAAACTTCCGTGTTCCCGATCCGGCTAAACATATTTCTTCCCGTACTCGATGACACTGGTCATTTATGGAAAATCGATGACCGATATCTCTACGTGTTTGCTCCGTGGCTTCGCGAAATTTGTCCCCCTGCGTTTCTGGATTCGATGACAGATTATTAGTTACCATTTCGGAGTACGCCCGTGTCGGAAACCAACTGCAAGGCGGGTGGATCGTTAAGACAGAAATTTATCGTTGTAGATTCCATAGGGAACCACCTGCGAGTGGCGAGCACGCACTTATGCCGTTTGCACCGCAGCTGCGCGTACGGTCCATCGTGCTGGGGGATTCGTGCACACCCAGTATACCGATTATCCTCCAGTTAAATCGGTTTGCCCATCACCGCGGTCGTGGCGTGGCGTGGCGTGGCGTGGCGTGGCGATACGTTCGTGGAAACTAAACTAAAGTTATTCCTACAAATACACGAACCTCTTCAGGTACTCGGTGCAGACTGTGTTTAATCGTTTCGTAATTGGCTCGATACATTCGGCTATACGTTCGGGTAATTACTAAATTTACACGCCGCCACCTGGTAACTGGCAACTATTTGTTAGTCGAGCCGGAATCAATTATGTGTAGGTTGGCCAGCGCGAGGCCGATTAACAGGATGCCGTTATTTAGCTGATCCTATTCGCTCTGTTTCGGTCATGAATCGTAAATCAGCTTCAATTGGAATTCGAGGCGCGTTCGTTGCACGTGTCTATACGAAAGACGTTTAATTAACCTAGCAAACTTTCGTTTCCCTGATAAAGCCGCGTGCGTTTGCCGAGGCCAGGAAAACCACGGAGGAAAGAAGTTCCCTGTACGTTTCTCTTCTTCGATTATAGCCTCTTTGTTGCTTACTAGCTAGAAATACTCGTAGCTGTTCTTCATCCTCGAGAATAAAAGGGCCGTGGGTGTCGCGTCGAGTGGAAACTCGCTGCTATTCCAATTAGCTGATTCACGTTGTTCGTTATACCCTACATCAAACCTGATTTTAGCGGACAGACTCGGAATCGCACCACGCGTTGCAATTTATCGCATGACTGCGGAATCCGATCTCTGTAGGATCATCATCAAATTCTGACATAATTCATTCGACTAACGTAATGTAACGACGCTAAAGCAGAATTAGGTTTATAATGCTGCGATTAATGGTACTGTTGCGCTAATTGCCAAAATAAATTAATACGTCGACGCATCGAACGTGATAACGACGAATGCGTGGATTCCGCGTAATTGTCGCGAACTAATTTAACATCATTGCCTGCTGCGTTTTTCGTCTACTGCATTCTATCGGCTAGAAATCAGTTGGGGATAAAATATCGAGAAACGTCGGAAGACGAGGTTGCACCGGAATGGCGGTGTTTTATGCGTGAGCCAATAGGCTAAGAAAAGCGGCCCGTGCTACGTTATCCACGCCTTTCACATGGTGTCTCACCTGGATACGTTCCACTTCGTTTGCCCTTTACCTGGCGTATAACGGCTTCCTATGGATTCCAGCTCAACTATTCGTTGACAGGACAGTTTCATATTGCTTCGTGTAATTTATAGTTGTTTCGGTTTAACGTAGTCGCGGCATTAAAATCAGACCATGATAAATACTTATCGAGCACACTCCTCGGTTAAAAAGCTAGATAGTAGCTTTTTCTACTTAAATGAAATCGATACATATTTGCAGCCGGCGTATATTTTCGACGAGGATGAAGCTTAAAGTGATTGGACTCGCGAGGCAATAAGATTTCCACGAATCCAGTTTAGCGAATTTTTCGGGGCAGATTCGCTGGAGGGAAGTTCACCGAGTAGGTTTCAAATCCGAGGATTACACGTTCCGGCCGGAGGGCACTTTGGTCCGGGTATTTCTTCCCGAACAGCAAATTACCTTCTTCCCATTGGCGAGAAAATATCGCCGAATCGACGAAAACCGAGGTCTGCGTAACTGCCACTCTCGTCTTCCTTTTTTTTCCCTCGACACAGCACTAAATTTATGCTTCCAAATCGCGCGTGTGCCTCCCTCCAGCTCTCTGCGCGCTCTCTCGCTCTTCTCAATAACAGAGAAATGACAGGACAGACAGTTGAAATGATCGAATCTCTTCGCGCATGACCATACAAGATCCTGAAACTATTTGAACGTATTTGGACGACATATATTATGCGTGTTATGCAAGACCTTTTGAGATATTATTAACATAGCCGTGAGTCTCGACTACCATCGATTATATCGTTTAAAACGAATCTGAAAATATGCGTAGAAATGAGAAAAATATTTAGCACAAGTCAATTATGTTAGTAAACCTCGATATTCAGTGGGACGATATTTAACACTTATTAAGTACGTGCTTAAGATAGCTATCCATGCTGTAATTTTTTACTAAATATATGTGTTCAGTAAATACCTTGTAATTTTACCGATATAAAGATAACAGTATGTCATTACAAATTGATTTCGAATTTATTCTTAGGCTATTATCAGCGTGTTTCTGGAAATCGACGTGTACACGTACGCGCCAAAATTATCGAGAAATCATTACATTACACGTACATTATATTATTGGTAGCAACAGGCTGTCCTATGTGCTCGTTCGTAATTCTCGTCAATTAGGATATCGACTCGCTTTAATGGAAAAGGGGTTCAACGTATGTCAGTTCGCAGAGCAATCTAAATTCTGATTCTGCAGATTGAATCTACATTTATCGACAAAAAGTCGAAAGCGAGAAAAAATTGAAACAGCTTCCTAAACTCCAATTTCCTTTGAGTTCCATCTTTCTGGCACTGTTTCTTTTCCATGCTTGAAATTGCAACTGGAAATTTCGCTTATCGGGATATCCAATCTTAAATTTTAGAACCGCGGTATTCACCAGAGACCTATAAATTATCGAATGTTTAATAACGCTGGAATTTCCAATCGATTTCCATTGGATATTATAAATTCTTCGTGATTGGATTAAGAAGAAAATTATGTAACAGAGTGGAAAGCAGGTGTACCAAACGACGCCAGAAATCTCGCGAAATATATTAAAATGTGATTTATCAACGTGGACGTGTCTTTTCCTCTCTATTCTTCAGCTCCGTTATACCTTTCTTCCGCGGAACGTCTTCTTCTATAAAGCTAATCTGGGATGAAGCAGATATATCGATTGTCACAGGTCCTGTTCTTGCTCCTCTTTTCTGCGGGTATTTCAGTAAGATTTTATTGCGTTCGCTGCAGACGTGGAAATTTACTTCGTTTCTCCCTGGGCGATACTATTTAGGAAGAAATGTTCTTCGGCTTTTGCGAGACATTTGTCGAGAAGCTCCCTCGACGTGTGTGAGATTTATATTACGAGAGGTCGAGAAGTGCCGTGAAGAGGTAAATTCGATTCGCATCTCGTATCGCGATACGTATGAGTCTTATTCGAACTGTCCCTCTCGTTTCTAAAGCGAAAAAGAGAAATATGTGAACATTAGTCTCGCTTTATACGACAGCCGTTTGTCTTATTAACGCCTCATGTTCTCATATCGAGTAACCCTCGTGGCGTTGATTGTGAATTACGTTCCATCCGAAATAAACAATTTTTAATTTTAAATTACATTTTTACACTTTTACGTTATAAAACCGAAAGACTCGTAAGGCAAGAAGATAGCGTACTATTTAAATCTTCATTTGTTAGTTTCATAAATATTCTTTGATATGAGTCGAGCGTTAAATTATTGTTTTTTTTATTTCTTTATATGAAATTTTATTATTGCAGGCAGGACGGCCAAATATTTAAACGCGAACAGTAAGCCGCACAGAATAAAGCAATGCTATCTCGATATAGATCGGTAAAAATCAAAACGAGCAAACGGACGCGATGAGCGGATTCTTTTGTCCAATTTTGGACGTTTCATGGTGTAATTGATCGTAATAAGAAACTTTCGAGAGCGAGTTTTGGTTGTTTGGAAACGAAACTTCCGTGAAAACGAAAGGGTAAACGTAGCGCGAAACGGATATTCGGTGGAAACGCGATGAAAAGTTTGTTATTTAACTTCCGTCAACCATCCGTCGAGTAAGACGAAGAAAGTGTCCCAGCCGGTAACGCACTCGTTAGCCTCGAAAAATCTGATGAAACGACAATGTCCCCTAGCTCTCTTGTTCATCCAGAGAAATTGAAACGAAAAGTCAGTCGTTGACCTCACCGTTAGCGTGGGAGGAAATTCTCGTCGTTCCCTTCCCGACCATTTTCCAACGCGAGCCTCTGAATTGCTTCGTTACAGGCATAATCGCGATAGACCCTTGCAAGTAAGCATTTTTCATCCTTGTTTAGCAATTTATGCAACCTCTTACTTTGTTACTTTGGTGGTTGTAGTTGAAAACTATTTAAAATGAAGTACACACGACAAGAGTCAGGAGCAGAATTCAAAGAACGAGAGTGTATTTCGTTTGGCAGGAAATTTCAAGATTTAAGCGTTTATATTATTCAGCAAAGATTTTAACGCGACCAGGTTTGTCATAGGAGAAGTATACTGCGACGTACTATGTACGAACTAAATACTTTTCTGTCGGACAGTACCGTTGCAATGGTTGAAATTCTCCGATTCTAATTAAAGTTCTATCGGTCTATTTCGTTTAATTTCCAATTGTAAATTGTAATCGATCAGAGCTACACTCGATTACCATTTCTACGATGGCAGTGTTTGAGCGCGTGGGTCGCTCTCCTTTAAGCGATAAAACTGCGAAGTTCAGTCAGTCGAGAGACGATAACTCCATTGCAGCCATGGATCTTTTTTCGCAAAACACGGCCCCATAAAATGCACCAGCGTTATGCTTCGTGTCAAATACATCCCTTTGGTACTGACTCTTCCCCGTTCCTAATAATCGGAGCGACAACGGATTTTAATCAAGTTAATGGAAAAGAAGTCTCTTCTAATCGTTCCTCTATAATTTACGTACTTTCTTTCATTTTCATTTTACTTTCCGTCCGATTTTCACTTTGGTCCACGCAATCCTTTTTTCTCACGTGCGTTCGTTCGTTCCTCCAATCGTAAATCGTAAATTGCGGCAAGCGGTTTTTGCTCAGCGGAGAGCCGCTCGGTTGCTCTTTAAAAATCGCGCTTCTAACGATCGAGAATGGCAACAAGAAATCAACTCTGATCTCATTTGGCCGCCGCTGTTTCTCGCTCGAGTCGTAAAGATTTAAAAAGTTTTTTCGCCCGCCGCCATACTCCTCGACGCGGTACAGAAAAGCAGTAAAATCAACGTTCACAGAAACGAAAGACTTTTCCTTTGCGTAACCGCGTACACGTCTTCGCGTTTCGGATTATCCGTAAAAGTTCATTTTCGTTTCGCTTGGACTCGTCGTCGGGCAGAAAAATTACGCAGTTCCGTGCAAGCTAACGTTAAGTTAACCATCGAGCGAATTACCGCGCATCACGGACACTTTTTCGATCAACATTTTCTCGCACAATGGAAATTTCGCGAAATTTAGTAAAATGCGAATGTTTAAAATTGAAATCAATTTTTTGCAGCTCCAAGTGTACGGTGCACGTATGTATTTCCGATTTGAATCTGTAAATCGTGGTATTTTTAATCCGGTTGAATAAATGATAACGAATAATAATAAATAATAATTTGTACGATAAATAACTCGTAATACTTGCTTTAATTGCAAAAGTAATCGTAATTCGAGCTCAATCGTGTGAAACTTTATACGAACGTTTTCGTTGTTCCGTGTGCTCGTATCGTGGGCTATGTCTACACTTTACGAAGTACGAAGAGTTATACATTACGAGATGATCTCGTACGTGAAGTATGTTATTTCCTCGTCGATCACTAAACTTCGCAACTTCCGCAGTTCGGAGTTATGTACGTGTGCTGGTGATTACGTAATATACATTGCATAGACGCAAGCATAATTACAAAATGTTTGGATAATGATGAACGTGATGAGAGCATTTCATTATCAACAAATCCAGTTTTGAATTCTCAATAATTTGTATATATGATAATTTAGATGGCTTCTCTGGACAAAGTTTTAATTATTACAATTTCATTTAATTTAAAGGAAATAATTAAAACGCTGTTCCCACGTTGATATTTTTTCTCTCCTGATTCTTTCAAATTAAACCTAGAAAATTTTAATATATTTCGTTTTAACGAAAACAAAAATTTGATTTTTTTTTTTTTTTGTCCTCCATAAAGTAAATGTTCGTCTCATAAAAAAATTGGAGTTTGTTAGAAATCTGCCTGATACCAGATGCTAGGAAATTTGCATTCGTAAAAAAATTCTCATCGTGCGGAAAATACAATTGGACTCGTGTCATTATATAAAATCAGTGATCAGATTGTGAACTTCGGTTATTCCGTATTCCTGCAGATCCTGTTCGTTCCGGCAATATTCTGTCCTCAGTGGAACAAGATAACTTTTTCACGATGATCCGAACGCAATCAGGATAGCATGGTGATCAGGATTAGAGGAATTTATTTCGTAGGATTTCTTTTAAAACGACGCGCGATCACCAAGAATTTGAAGCTATAGTCTTTAACGAAGTGGATAAAATCCATCGATAGTTGTTTTACGAATCTCGTGGCGATATTCAGAAATCGAAATTTAGAAAACAATTCAAAGATTACTTGTGAAATTTGACGAATCAAACGCGAGGTTTGTCTTTGTTATAATGGTGGTATAATGTACAATATTAACTATGCCACGCTCTATGCAAAGTTGTAAAGAAACTTCTGTCGAACACAGGGAGCATATATACCTATATATGCAAATCGAAGGCGACGCGACGCGTCGGCGTCGCGGAGAATCGACCATTCGCTGTTCCATATAAGAACTACCTCCATAAAAAAAATATAATCCGGGGTAATAAGAAAATGATAATACGGTTGACTTTATCGCTTCATAAACTACCGTATCGTTATACGGCATTTTTGGCAGATATAAATATTCAAAAAGCAGAAATTGGCTGGCAGGATCCCTTAATCATCTTTATCGATTATCCGAAATTCGAAGACAACTAGCTTTGGTAAGAAGAAAAATCCAGCAGGACGCTTATGAATATAGGTTCCGGTCGAATGTGATTAATCCGAAATCAATGCCTGTCCGAGAAGAGGGGTTGCAATGTCGCGTCGAAGGTCCAGGCTCTGTGGATAAACAAGTAAATAAAAAAGTTTCTGCTACTACGACAAGGCAGGAGGGGACGTCGTATTTTAAGATATCTGTCTGGGAATGTATACATGGAGATCGGGGAAATTTTTCCGGCACGGGCAACCCCTGGTATCTCGGTTTTAGTCAGGAATCGAGCGAAACTGGCGGACAAAAAGCCGGAGAAACGAGCGTCGATACAGCATCGAGGGCTGGTAGGCACTTTCCTAACGAAAAGGGTTTGCCAAGATGTGGCGAAGAAATATGACTCTACTTAGCTTCCAGGTCGAAGCGGACCACTTTTTCCTTCGCGTTTTCTCGGATGTATTCTTGGTGCGGCGGGTGTCGCCAACGATTTATAACAACGCTAGTGACGATCGATCAGTGATTTAACGGGACGGAAGGTAAAAGCCAGTGGGAATTCCGTTGATTTCGGCCGAAGCCCCGAGCGACTGTTTCTTTTTCATATTTTTGTTCGCGCGACGAACGTATGCGAACGACTACAAAGAGTTTTGCGTTACATCTAATATAAGTGTGTTGAAGCGTGTAAATAATTAAGTCGAAATAAATATATGAAATATAATAATACCTTCGTACGAGAAATAAAGTACAGAAATTTGATACCACGCAACTGAAATGCTATAAAGCATCCGATAAGGGACACTTTATCGGAGAATAAAGGTTTGTGCGAGTGATTCTTGTAGCCATTATATTTACAATCGCGCTTGAGCGTTGTTGAACGCGCGTCGTTAACGATGTGTATTTCGATCGAACGCGACATTTGAAACGAATAAGTCAAATCGAGTAATACAATTATTGAAAATATTCAAGCAGAAAGTAAAGAAAATAATCGTGAACAGTTATCGACAGATACGGTCGCTTCTTTCGAAGACGTTAACGAAGAAACTAGCGTGTTCTTCGAGTAACAGTAACAATCAACTTACGATGTAATTGAATTCAGCGAGAGAGCGGAGTGCAATCTCGAATGTGTTGCAGCAAACCAAGCTGAAATCAGAAAAGGATCAAGAGTAGCGCGAATCGATGCCGTGCGATCCCTGTGGGAGCAATAAATCGCAAACGGGATTCCTCGCGATTTCTTCTGGCCGCATATGTGCAGGTGTCTATGAATTTTGTTATAGTCGAATTCCAAGAACTCGAACCATGTTCGATAATACGTTGTTATCAAGATTCTACGATCCAGCTGATCGTAAGTCGTAATTTGAAGTAGTTATCCCCTTCTCATAATCGAAATAGTTAGAGAAATTCTTCGTCTGATATTTACGCATAAAAGGTATGGGCGAAGGAAAGATCAAATTTTAACTCGCGTCTAGTCTATTAAACTTATTCTAATTTCGTTTCATTACAAAGTCTCGACTATAATTGAAACTAAACTCTTAAAATGTAATTTCCGACTATGGGTCTTTATTATAGGCGAGAATCTCTTTCGACGACTTTGTCATCGAACGACCGTTATTTTCTCGAATAGAGAGGAATAATCTGCGTCTGACACGGACAAATGAACGCAGTCTTTTTTAACGCGACGATTTACTTTTAGTTCGTAGAAATAGTAGACGCACTCGGCGTATAACGGAATAACAAAATAAATGGGAGAGAAACACGAAAGAATATTTACGAAAGAAGTGACGCGTAAAGCTAAATTCGCCATCGAGTCCATATAATATCGATGTTTTCGCTTTAACAATATCTCGTCTGTTACAAAAGCACACAATAGAAATGCACACTGCACGAAGCTTTGACTAATATTAATATCGTGTTTTAACGAGAAATAAGACGCACGATAATACTTTTCAGAGACATTCAACATTCGTTATTGAATCAGCGTGGAATGTTCAAAATGAACAACGTCTATACTCTAGCATCCACTTGCTATTCCATCCTTTGTTAATACGTACGAACGAACGTTTATACCAAGAGATATCGAAACACGATGAAGCGTGAAGTGTGAAACGGGACCGAGAAGACGACGACGATAAAGAGAAGGTTAAATTTTGTGTTTGTACTGGGAACGGGTTAAAACGCGCGTTGCTCGTGAAGCGAATCATCTTCCACCGGAAGACAACTTCCGCCTCTGTTCGCGATGTAATATTCCCTCAAAGAAATTTCGCAGGATTTGCGACCCGCTGCAATATCGATTCGATAGAAATTTTACAGTGTCAACGCACATATTTCCATCGAAAGCCTATGATTACTAAGCCACGTCGATGCATTTTTGTCTTTCGATCGATTTTAGACGCGTTGCGCGCGACTGTGTGTCCCAGTCTGTACGATTATCAGACACAATTTTGCGTAACATCAAACGGTTAACCGATCATTTTGCAATCGCTTGACGACTTTAACAAGTCGCTGAAATATAACTCGACGGTGGTTGAAATACAATGCTGCCAGCGTTTGTATACCAGTCTGTACATACCTTAACGAACAAATAGCCCATACACGTTTGAACGCGTTTTAATCAAATTCTACTGGTTGTCAAACACGGCAATTATACTTGGAATTAAATTACGCCTAGAATTAATTCTAAATTAATCTCAAAGCAGTACACAGATTATACGGGTGACTTTGGTCCAACAAAGGCATTAATTATCCCTTATTCTCGCATTAACCATCGTTTATCGACTAAACTTTGATGTAAAAGGAAATTGGATAAATTACACCTGTCCGATGGATTCGCGAAATCCGCCTCTAAGTTATTGCGATACAACCGTGAATTCTCCCATCGACGGGTTGAACGTACGAGGATAAGAAATGCTGTAATCTTGAAAATTCCAGCCTGTCCTTGCAGAAAAGTAGCGGTCATATATCAGTCGGCCGTTAAGATTACACGGCGCGTGCATCGATCGGCTTGCTGAAAATTATAGTGATTGCTCGGGCGGGGTGCGGGAAACGCGTCGTTCCGCGTATTACGTATTCTCTGTACGTCGCGACACTTTAGTAAATGCGAACCGACGATCCGTTCCAGGCAAATTCGGTGTACAGTCTGGGAACGTTACCCGGCTTCGTACCGTTCTGTCCCGAAGGGAGGCTAATGAGTTTCAAAGTAGCACGGAATTTAATAATGTCAAATCTGAAGATCTGCCGACTAATACAGCGAATCTTCGATTAAATCACACGTTGCACGATCCACGCTCTTTACCGTATAATAATATCGTAAAATAATTTTCGATTGTAACGAAATTTTACGCGCGTTCGCCTCGATATTATATATATCGTGCCGTTCCGGCCGAGTTTATGTCGATCATCGATATAAAAAAAAAACCGTGGTAGCCGATCATTTGAATAATTATTTTAAACCGTATGAACGTATCTAAAGCTAATTTATGTCTTCTTTTTTCTTTTTTTTTTTCTTTTTTCTTCTTTTTTTCCTTTTTGACAGTATTATTATTATTAATTCATTCGAATTCGTAAATCATATTTCATATGCAATTAATTTAAAGATCCTGTGTAAACGTGTCCTATCAGTTTGTTGGTAATTATTTCGAAACGACGAGAGCACGAGATATCCACTGGCTAAAAATGGAACCGTCATTATAGTTATGACGATCGTTGACAAGTAGTTTAGAATAGCGAACGTTTGTAAATCATAGCCACATAACGCGTGGATGTCACGTAACGTGACCCTCGATGACCAGTCGAAGTGGCAGTCGGTTAATAGCGCTTTTGTTATAACGTCACAGTTGTCGAAGTTTCCTGCATCGATGCGATAGTTCAAAACACGTGGATTCAATGACTGTTCGTTCCGATATGCTCTCGTCGAATTTGACGTCTGTGATGCGATTCGTTCGCGATGTCTGTCCACCTCCGGCGAAACGTGGCTGACGTTTTTCCACTTAAACGTACTCGTCCGATTCGAACGCGCCACAACGTTTAAAATTCACATCCGAATTCAAATTGATATTTTAAAGAAGAAGTTCGATTATCACATTTGGCAGGTTAAACTACGAATTAGCTGGAGTTTCGTTGTCAACTGACTCGCGTGACTTTTTTCGCATAATTTCAAGTTTCGGAAATACCGGACGACGATCACATCGATGGCGTAGCACCTTCGAAGAACGATCTGCTAAAACATTGGAAATGTCCATGTTGTTGACACGATCAGCTTGATCCGATCTTTCACGAGGCAAACATGACAGAATTCCTAAAGTAAATTGATTGACCAACGCAAACACTATTATTTTCTCCGAAGATTCGAGGAAAGACCAACGTCGCATCGTGATTCTTTTTCGTCTAGTAAACAAGCTGGAATTTTGGTATCTTGAAGAAAATTGTCACGTACCGTATTATTATCTGTCGTTGAGACTCTCGTTTCTTTCTGTTATATAAATTTACAGTAGCGGCAAACGAAAATTATTCGTTTCTTTTCAGAGACGATCTCGTTAAAATTTATCGTTAAAATTATTCGTCCGAACTGTGGACAAATGTAGTACTCCGTTTCGTGATCGCGTTACAATTTCTCACGCGCGACGAAACGATTAATTGTCATTGATACACATTCAGCAATATGTAGGTGCTTTAATCGCTGCTAGAATCGATAGATATCAATAGCAACACGTGGTTGCCGCTATGTTTTGACAGCGGCAATCCAGCAGGATTCAATAGGACATTTCTGAAATGAGAGATACCATTTTAATAACGATTCTAAAGGCAAACTGAAAGAATTTGAAATTGTATTATCCACGTGGGCGGAACAAAGCGAACCCAACGTACGTAAATAGAGCGAATTCAAAAGTAAAATATCACACGATAAAATACATGTAAAAAATTAATACTTGTATATATATATATATATATATATATATATATAGATATATATAGATATATAGATATATACATATATACATGTATAAAGAAAGAATGTATGGGATCAATTCCCGATCCGAAAGTGTGCGCTATTAAAACGTGGATTAAAAATCAGATTTACGTGTACGGTCGACGTAACTGCGAGACATTTGACTCAAAGAAAAACACGAACGAAATTGGACCGTTGGTAATTCGATAACGAGCCAATTGAATTTGCGACACGTTCGTCCAACGACCGCTACCGAACTCGTAAGTTTAGACGTAGATTACAGGGTGGTTTAGCGGCCAGCGAGAAACCATTAATTTCTGTCCGCAAAATCACCAAGTCCTCTGAGCGACCGTGTAATTAATTTTATCGCCATCGTCTCTGCCCAACCGAAGTATTTATCGCGACCAGATTAACTCGCATTACCCTTGACTTACGATTCGCGTTACCTCGATCCGTTTGATCTTCAGACATCGCGAAACGAACAACATTCGACGCAAATCGAACGTGATTCGAAGAGAAATTAAATATTTCCAAGAAACTCGGTGGCAATCAGGGATGAATAGTTTGTACAGTCGTTCGCCAAAGTATAGCGTTTGAACATTTATACAAATGTTTCATGAATATATCGTGTATTCTATACGAAACCTTATGAAATTTCATTAACGCTGTAGCAACAAATGTCTCTATCGTTGTCATATCGATGAAATATGAAATATAAGATATGAATTTAAAACGAATTTCAAATTGTATACATTTGTATATAATTGAGGTAGAGAGATATGATTGTACGTAGATTACAGGATATTTATTGCGAATATACACGCAATAACAAATTCATATATAGACACGAATAATGATTTTAAACGTACAGTCTGCGCGCCATCAAATATTCCGATTTTCCAATATTACGAACAATTGATTGTGTTCAGATTCTTTGGTGATCTTTCGAAGTATGCTTGCATCGAACGTGTTGCAATTTCTATATATCTCCATACACGATATCCTGATTCGTCGAAAATTTTAACAATATAATCACGATAATCGTGTCTTATTACAGAGTCAATGAAATTTCAAAAAGTTTCGTACAACGCAAACGATAAATACATGAAAATGTCCCGTTATATCTCTAGATATTTTCCTGAGTCATCGTATATGAAGCTGTAATCGTCTTTATTCGATACGAGACGACAAAACTGTAAAATAAACTGTAAAATGATACATAACAGTCGTCCAAGTGTTTATTCGAAATTCGTGCTCCATTTCGGCTGTAGCGTCGTTCGTTTTATGTTACTAGCGCGCGTTTCGATCCATAAATGATAGGTCTCGACTTCTCCGAATATTGTTGCTACAGAAAAAATAGGCGGCGAACGACGTGATCACGCATAATCACGTTTGACGAAATGGTACGATAATAAATTTACGTGCCGTCGGTCGAAAATGAATATGTATCGATAAATTACCCTTGCTATGGATACAGCGCAATTCGCCGTGTAAATGCGAGTGCATATTTTTTGTGGTAAAATCACGTTAGGATTTAAAAGGCGTTGCAAACTATCTACGGCTGCTCGCGTAGGTACTAGATTTTTAAATATAGAACTGCCGCGTAGATCAGTAAATTGTTACGAGGAAAAACAATCTACTCGAGGAACAAAGCAATAAACAATAGAATATACGTGCTTGTGCGAAATGCACGAAAGGCAACGTGTCATTAAGTTTCTGCGTTTTTCGCCGGTTTAGAATAAATTAAAAATAAACGGAGAAACGTAACTTCGTGTGTGCGTCGCGCGAAATGCACTTTAATAAAGCTGCATCTTCTATTCGTTTTTCTTGCGTTGCTCGTTTTTGAAAATTATGCCAATTCACTCGAGTCTATCGCGTACGACGATATATAACGAATTCTTTTTTCTTTGATAAAGATCAAACGTAGGAAGAAGAACGGCCACATAACGCGATATTTACGATATTTAAATTCAGTGCGAATGCGAAGGCGAGCGTCGAGGCACATAAAATTAGACTTCTAGCCGTCGTATTAAAAATAATGCGCGCATGTAGCGAGTGCACCGTGGACAGCCGAGTAAGAAAATATGCTTTTGCAAATGATAAACGTCCGTGTTATCGGTAAAATTCGTGCACGCGTTATTAGTTTAGCCGTCACGGTAACGAATGAGCTTGCTTCCTACGAAAGGTAGTTCGACCGCGAACGACTATTACCGGCGCAAAAATGATAATAACTGAACGATATTACGGATCCACGTCAGTCCTTGAACGGCGTTACATCGTTGTCTAGAACAACGTAACCGCGTACAAATAATAGTAAAATTCGAGCACTCGTTCTGCTCGCGGACAATCAATACGTCATTTGTCCTATCCATCTATTTATAAAATTCCATGTTCGAAGTCACCTCGGATGCAAAAAGAAATAAAACGCGATCGAAACAATTCCTTAGCGAATTAACTGGATGAAGTTGGACCAACGCGGTTCCGCTATCGAATAATCGAACCAGCTGATAAGGAATAGATAGCGCGAAGGAAGATATATGGCGTAGGGCGTAGATGAAAGCCGTGTCGTCTTCTTTTTTCCCCTTCGTTTTAAGCGGCACCGGGATCCTCCAAGTTTTCTCCCAGCGATCGTAAACAACTCCATCGTGGTCTTCTATCTTCGGGATCACCAGAATATCCAGACGTGGTCTAAACCCGTAGAAACAACTTCAGGTCCCTGTGTTTCCATGGTTATAATGCATCGCAGCTTTATTGGATACTTTTGCACAATCTTCTCTTATAGACAACGGAGGGAGCGTATCTTTTTCACGACGCGTCAAGCGCTTCGATATTCTTCTCCTTAGCGACTTCGTTTTTTGTCTTCCGCTTCTCATTTTCGTTATACGGCACGATGTTTTGTATCTTCCGTTACTCATCTTCGTTACGTGGAATAATGTTTCTCGAGCAGTAGATTTATCGTTCGTCCAACGATTCAGCCTGGAATCTGTTAAATGCTCCGAGTTTCCAAAAAAGTATATCGGTTCGTTACTAATTCATTAACATAGAATATTCGGTGCAATTGATTCCTCTATATATTTTTGGTACATAAAAGCACGCAACTCCTATTCAGCTTCGTTAGGAGATTTTTATAACAACGCGAATCACCGTCAAATTGCTATTATCTAAAAACACGACCAATATTTGTTGAACGCAAACGTAGGATGTTTACCGAAAATGTTGGTACGTTGTTGGTGGACCAACAATGCAACTAGGGAAACAATGCATTTACCACGTTCTGTTGGAGTTGCATTAAATTAAGAAAGTTCCCGTCCTAATATGTACATCATCGTGCCCGTATAACTTTCATGACTCGTAAATGTTTACCTAGTAATTTTATCGTCGATCGAACGGTATGTCGCCTGGTTCGATTTTACGGCCAGACTCGGCCCACCAAGTTTCCATTCTTATCGATGTCGTTAATTATTCGATCCATTGTCGCAGTGCAAACTTTTCTTTCCGGAACACCTCTGTGTCTCTTCCGTATAGAAATTTTCTCATCGAATTACCGTATCCGGTCTGTCTTCGTCAGATGGCGAAGTTCAAACTAATTGCAAATGAAACGTCGAATCGAGCTAAAGTATCGACTAGATTCCACAGTAATCATTTTTTAGATACTTTTTAGAGTATAAATCGTACATTTAACCGCAAAAGGGTCAGCGCTTCGACGAATCGTGTCGTTGGTAAAACTGAAGCGTCGTCGAAGCCCCTGGTCGAACGATTGATTTCACAGTCAGCGAAATAAATTGGCGGCCGGATCGTAAAAAATGGAAGACGAAAAAGTTTTGTTTCGTGGCCAATATCACAGCTACGATTTATAATTTGCGAGAACAGAAATTTCGACGCGTCACTTCTGTAAGTCCCCTCCAGGTACGCTGCGTATCGCTTTTCTTACAAATTTCCTTGCTACGATTTTCGTGACCGTGTGGCAATATAATTCGGTCATAATCGTGCGCAAGGGCTGTTCGTCTTGCACAATATTTTAGGAAAGGAACAGTATTTTACGAAAGACTCGTTTTCTTGTGCGTAATCAACTGGCAAAAATTGGGGGCTACGGTAATTGCGTCCGTACTCGGAACAAGCTTTAAATTCCAGTTAATGACGAGAGGCGGAAAGAGTCCAAACTCTCAGGTACGTTCAATAGCGAAATAACACGATTATACTATTTCCAGTCGTAAAGACCTTTTACATAAACGACTCACGCGAAAGTATGGAAAAAGAAAAAAGATATTTCAATTATTTGGTATTTCGAAGAAGATAATAAATCGTTCGAAATATCGTTCTACGTACGTACAATACATAGAATACATACAGTACATATAATGGAATTTCATTTAGTTGAATTTGATGGAGGGCGAACAGTTTATAAACTACCTGCTGTTAACAGTTCGTAACTGTACAGGGTGGTGCAGTACTCGTAGTACGGCCGTGCAGGGGACGATTCTGCCCGAAGAAATGTGAAAATACATTGACGTAATATCTCTTCATCCGAAGCTTCGTTTTCGAGACAATCGACTTTGAGGATTTGACAAGTATACTTTAACCTGGCTAATTTCGACGCGAACAAGAGCAAATGATCGACAGGTTAAGCTACATTTGAAAATAAGTAAAAAACTTTATTTTCTGGAAAACGAAGCCTTAAACGAAGAAATTTTATTTCGCATTTTTTACTTATTTTCGCATGTATAATAACCGCCTGTTAACTTGTACACTCGTATTTGCGTACACAATTTTTCCAGAAACCGAGCGTCATATGAAAACATTTTATTCTGCATTTTCGACTTGTATATATATATATAAATATGCTTAAATTAGTAAATTTATTCGGTAAAGGCCCAGTTAATTAGACGTTTGTCGAAGATTACCATTTCAATAAATGGACTCGCGATAAATGAGATTTTGACGACGTAGTCTCTGAACCGTTCATATATCTCGCTGCCAAAGATAGTATTTGAGCAAAGATCGCTGGTCAACAACTGCTGACTTAACGAACCAACTTACATTAACGATTCGACAACACAACGTCGCTCAACGTTGAACGATTCAAGGATTTAACTTTGTGTTCGCTCGCGCTACGTAATTCCGTCTTTTCCGTTTCCTCCTTTACCGAAGAGTCATCTTTCGACGCCCGTTTCCTTAGCGACGAGACGATTATCCATCCTCGATTTGATAACGTATCGGATAGCGTTTTCATCTTAATTACAAATCGTATGCACGTAGGAAAGACGAGGATACGACGACAAATAGGGAACAATGGGAAGATGCTTCGTTAAAAACGATAGATGGGTCAAGAATTTTCCACGTCTTTTGCGGAATCGTGTTGCGAGCTTAATTTTATCGCCCGTCCGTTTCCAGCATCACGTCAATGACCCCCTTCCTCCCTCGTTCCTTCTCCCACCTTCTTTGATTCTTTCGTCCTCTCTTTTACCGCGAACGCGCATTCCTAGTAAAAATAAGCGAGTTCCCATGTGGCGGGGTTCCTGCAATCAACGGCCAGTCGGTGGTGCGAAACGAGGCAACTCGTCGCGATGCTTTTACAAAGCGGTCGCGCGACTCGGATCGGTTAGCCCTGGACGTTGGCGGAAAGGAGGCAAGAAGCGGGTAGGCGACGGGACGGGATTGCAAACAGCCAGGAAATCACCGCGCGGACACCGAATACCGACGCTTTTAAATTGATCGACGCGCCCCAAGGGACTAACGATCGAGACACACGCGCCACGTCCCTCTTCTCCATCGAAACAGCCGATAAGATTTTCTTTGCAAACGAGGAATTCGTCGGATACGAGTTCTGTTTTCATCGACTCTTCCGAAAATGGTTAAACGAAGAACGGTTAAATTTTCGCCCTTTTTTTTTTCGAGGATCGTGCAAATGTAAAAAGCTTTAGACGAGACTGATATCGGGTATATGTACTCTGCTGAGACGATTTCGCTTTGCTGCTTCCTCAAACGCGTCCATTTTATCGTTTAGAGCGACGGAAGTTTGACAAACGTTGAAAACGAAACTCGTTTCGAGGATTAAACAAACCAACGAGGCACTCGGCAAAAAGTAATGTCGCGATAAAAACGCTGTATGTTTCTGGTTGATTCTTCTTTCGAAAATCTTCGTCTGCTGGCAGCGAACGCGTTTAAAAAGATCTGTCGGGTAACGATAGATCAATCTACTTTAATTTCGCTCGCGTTGATCCGTGGAACGTACACCCACGCTGCGTCACATGTCTCCTGTAACATCTTGTAGCGATTTACTACAGCCAATAAGAAAATCATCCGGGTTGGTCGTTTCATCGTATGTCCTTACGCGTAGAACGAAAATCATCAGATCGTTTGAGTGGCGTTCGTTGAGGAAGCAAATGACGCGCGTGTGATTCTTCGAGCGGACGTGAGACACGCGTCGAGGAAACGAGTTGAAACAGAACAGGTGACAAGAGGTTGGAGGCAGGTTCGGGGCTGACGAATTACCATAAAGATCAGACAGGCGCCCGTTTTAATTCGATCGTCGACGTTTCGTCGTGTTTTGGCTAGCCGGCTGACAACCCTCTTACGTGTTGTCGTACGGTGCTCCATGAAATTCAATATGCGTCGATTCTCTTTCGAAATTTAGCCGGGAATAGAGCCTAGGAGAAATACGACTTCCGAATAGTGGAATCGCAATTATCGGCGGACAGCAGCATTTTGTCGGTTCGTAAATTTCGACCCGACCAAGAATCTCATTCAAGAAATTATTGTAATAGTTACCAAAAATACCGTGAAAATGTTTCTAGCCGGAATTGTAGTTGGAAATACTCGCCTTCGGCTTTTACGTAACGAATATATCGTATGCTTATATTTGTACAGTTGCAAATTTGCAGCTCGCGGCACGGAGATATATCGCCTCTTTATCCTCGGCGACGAGAGATCTTCGGAGAAAGATTTATGTCGTCAGACATCGCGATGAAACGAATGAAACACCACGGGACGAAAGAAAAACACGTATTCGACGTTATCACAGTTTTCCATTATGTTCCTACGAGGAGCACCATAAATACGCGTCTTGCGCGGTTATCCTCTAAACTTCCCTTTGTCGTAGCAACTCTTAAACTCGATGACGGAACAACAAATGAAAGAACCTTGGTACGATAGGACAACGTTTCGATACGATCTTTTTACGAGTAAACAACGGCTCCATTCGACTTCGGTCCTGAATAAAAATCGTTTTGGTCGATTTGCGAAATAAAAAGTATCGGCAACGTTTATCGAAGCGAACGGACGTAAGCGGCAATTAAATCTCGCAGGCATAATAGCCACTCGTCGATGACAGGAAGCTTGTTGAAAATGCAAATGTGCAATATGCACAAGAATAATAATTTTAATAATTTTTTTTTTTTAGTATTTAAAAGTTCAATATTTAAATATCTATTTCAATATTTAAAAGTTGAAGCGGTCATCGATTAATGTTTCGACATTGCAGCGAAAAGTTACTTTTGCTCTCGATGTTACGATTTTTATTTTTCTTTGCGTTAACCACGATTCAAGGGAGATATATTTTATATATGCGCGCTTATATGCACACGTGTATATGAAATAGTTTTTTCCGCGTTAGAGTATATGTAGTTCTTAGTTAGCAACCGTGACCGAGCTGCTTTCCATTCTTTTAATATTTATCATCGCCTCCAAATTTACTCGCGTGTAATTGCATCCGCTCCACTAATTGACGGGCAAAGGCAGAAATCGACTACCTTCGTTTCAAATGACCCGGTTACAGTGGGAAGTACATTACGTCACTTCATCATTTGAGAAATTGCCGAACGTTGCGTCCACGTGTCCCTCGAGACACGTAAATGCACTGTTACGAAAACGTAAATACTCTCACTATTCATTGCTCTGATACCACTTGTATTTTCACGGATTCTCGGATAAATTCCCGGTTAGGTCCAAATCGAATCCAGGTGGATCTTTCATTCTTGGAAACAATTCTATTTTCGCGTAAGGCGAAATTAGAAATTATATCGAATTTATATCGAAAGCAAAGATGGACCAACTCCAATTCTCAATAAATTAAGTAATTTGGTAAAATATGTAAAATAGATTGGTTTCGTTTGAAAGGAAATGATTTTATACGATTAATATGATTAACGATCAGAATCAATTAATGTTACTTTATGTTAATGTTATCAACGAATAAATTTATTATGGCTTCTTCAGTCCACTTTCTCCCGCAGTGTCCCATTTTTTTTTTTTTTTTTTTTTTAAGTCATATTTAACATAATCGTATAAATAGCTTTTACTTTTGTCCAGCACGAAAGCAACGTTTTTAAATTCTAGATGCTGAATACTTTTGCTTTTATTCGTTCGAAATTTAACCGCAAACGACCGTCGTTCGTTCACTGACAACGGCACCGCCGATGGGTTTGTATTCGTAGGAAAATTCAGATCCAGATGAAAGAAATTCATATTCCACGATAAACACGTGGAATTTCAAAGGTTTCCGCTTTACGATCGAATAACAGCGACGAGACTCTTCCATGTATTCTGAATCTTCACCGGAATATCTATCGAAATATCATGGATGAAAAAGTTATATACACGAGACGACGAATCGACGAAGCGAAACGACGAATCTAATAGGCTGTTCGCTGCTTCTTTGCTACGGTTTCCATGAAATTACCATGTTTTCAAAGAACTTCTCTACCATCCAAGTTCGCGTGGCAAGTGACATTTAAGCGGAACCTCTCTCTTATTCGCCGTCTCATTTACCTTTCCCCATTTTGTAATTTCATAATCGCTGTTCCATTAATTTAATCGTAATACAGAGACACACACATACGTAATACGAAAGATCTTGTTCAAACGAATTAATTTGTACCGAGAGACAAGAAGATCGAAATTGGATTAAATTACGTTACCGCACGATCAACTAATTTTCAGATAATTAACGAGTATTCATCTACCACGTGTTACGACGATCTGATACATCCGCCGTTTAGACGATCAGGGAAACTCCGTGTTTGTAACCGGTTCGAGGGACAACAGTGGAATGTTGGTCATAGTCCTACGGTGGGTCAAGTAGATGTTCGAATCAAAGTTAAATCGCTGTCCATGCAGATCTAGTCGGTTTAGTTAGCCGATAGAAAGCTGAAGCTTTTAACGCGTTTCAAACGCAGCTTTGTTCGCGTTTGTTCGCCACTGGATCATTCACAGCTTCGACTAATTATATCTGTACCGTTATAGGTAAGTAACAAATCCTCGGAATCAGGCCGAGAACAGAGAAATAGCGTTTAAAATCGATGTTCCTCCATCAAGAGCTCTACTTACGATCTCTTAGTCGATTAGCCGTCTCTGCGTTTTAAAGCGTCTCTCTTCAACGGAAGAATATATTTATAGGGGCAGCCGTGTTTTCTTTAGCTCACCTCGTAGAAGTAGAATGAGTCGATCTCGTTCGTCGCGTTGACATCGAGTGGAGTGACGTTGAAGAATTCCGGCAGGTCCCCCGTACGATTCCCCTGAATCGGTCTGTCTATCTCGAACGTTTTATTACGATCGGCCCGTTCTGCCGTTTCTTCCTCGGACATGTCGTACGCGAACGCTTTGCGATCGTGCTGTTCCTCTTCACCGCGATTTTTATTCGCGATTCAAGTTTTTACTCGACGAAGCCGCAACGAAAAATTCATGGCTTCCAGCCGATCTCTGGCTAAGCGTCCGATGACTTCATCTCGTTGGCCGTCCGCCGTTGCGCGACCGATCTCCCCCTTTGCTTTACGTCCCAGCGATTTCTACCTCCTCCACTGGATTTACAATTACGATACAACGCGATTCTCGCACATTCTTCTCAATACCGTCGCCTGCTGAATATATCTGCACGAATAACGATAAAAATAACGATCCGATGGGATTCTGCTTGGGGTAACTTGTTTATTCGATACTTTGTTCGTCCGTTCGAAACGAAGCGACACTGTTTTCCGGCTCGATTAAGGAGGAAAATACTCGATTCGTCTGCACGAACCGCCATGCAAAAAAAGAAAAAAAGTACAAGATAAGTACGGACAAGTACATGTAATCGTATCGATCGCTTTCTTGCTTCAACAACTTTCGAAGCGATCGTAAAAAGGTCTCTCGGGAAGAAGAGAAATGAGATACGTACGTAGGGAACGGCAACTCGGTAAGTGACGATACACGCTTTATAAAGCTAGCCCACTGTTATGATAATACTACGCGTATCGTTGAAACTCGTCTCGACGAGAATTCCATGCAAACGATAAAATACCATTCCACTCGTAAAAATTAGCCGTACAAATTAGAAGCGTTAGAATATCCTCGCGTTTCTACAGAGATGAACTGGAACGAGAATTCCGAGGAAATGAAAGGGGCGATCGATTCTTTTCCTAATGACATATCGTATCGGTCCAACGATCAAACGTTCGTATCGAATCTCTCCCGTTCGGGACTCCGTTAATTGATATTGCTGCTGTCTGAGACGAAGATAGGGAGCTTGGAACTCGGTTGGATCGTGGCTAACATACGCCATGTATTATTACCGCGATGATACCGAGATCGTAGATCATCGTGAAGGGTCGCAACGTGACCGGTTGCAAATGTGAATCTTAAAAATCAGAATACGCGGAAGAAGAACCTGCCCCGTTAAAAGTAACGTTTTCTTCTTACGTGGGAGCATTTCGTTATGCCGGTTACGTCTCCAGTGATATTTCTGCGAGCTTTGAGAAGCGGCCGATAGAAGAAAGGGTCGTAAGTAGCCGTGGAATCGGACGAAGATGCGATAGAACTAGAATGGGATGCTCTTCAGAGGCCGACGAATAAAAAAATCTGAGCAACCGTGTTCCATTTGAATGTACTCGAGCGTAAGAATCGAGCAAGAAGCTTCTTGGGCTACCGCGATTTCACGGTCACTTTTATTGAAATTCATTGCCAGCTTATCCGTAAAAGAATTAACCTCGCAGAAAGCAAGATTTGTTATAAAAGAGTATCTTTGATATCCCGGCGGAGCACCGTATCTGTATATATGTCGATGGGAAGAGACCAACAAAGAAGAATCAGGGTACTGCAATGTTTTAATTAATTCCGAAGCATGGAATTTTTGTTGTTTCCTTTCACTAACAGAATATAATGTAATAACGCCAAATTGAATGCCACGCGTAGGTTGATATAACTCCACATTGAATCGCGAGATCAAAGACAGCGCTCTCTCATGTCTATGGATATAGATGTAATTTGGCGACAGATTTGACAATGGAATGCGTTGGAGAATGATCACAGTTCGTATTAATCGGGACACGCGACCGCCCCTTAATCATCGTATCCTCGGAGTGATCGTGTGAAAGCGGATTAACACGCGCTCTCGATGATATCTATGGGACAATCTTCTATTCTAAATGCAGTCTACTTAAATCTGTCTATACCAAAACTAGACTAAACATTGAAAAATTAGCGTTCACTTTGTCGCGTTATCTAGTAGTTTATACTTTGCTTGCTTTTGCGCAGCTGGCGCGAAAGAGTAAATTCAACTAACGAAAATATAAAATTCGAACCTGGTCAGTCTCGACATTTCATCCAATTAAGTAACGTGGCTATTCGCTTCTGCGTGTGGGCGATATTGGTTAAAAACTTTTGAAGTATTTGTCGTTGGCCTCTTTTCACGTGTCCGTTGACATTTTACCGGAAGCTATAGAGCGAATAGCAAAATTATCAAATGTTAAAGTGAAACCAAAGCAAAAAGTAAAATAATCGTCTTTGAAATTAAATTCTTTCTCTCTACGTGTCTGGTTATTCTATTACTTCGACTGTAATTACAATGATATTTATGAACGCAAACATTTGACGAATGATTTCCTTGACAGCTATATCTCTCTTATGAATATGAACATTTTCCTGAAATACGAGTGTTCAAGGAGGACGAACCGGAGTATCTCCTAATAGGAAGCGGCAAAGATTGCAGACTAAACTTCCGACAACTTTGATCTTCGAAGTATAATCAATTTTCCAATAGAGATAATCTCATAGTTGCAAAGATCGATATGATACTACATAGGCAATCTCATAAGCAAACAAGGAAAACAAACAGTAGATATCGTAGGAAAACTAATTGAAAAAGTCCGATTGCACGATTCGCAATTATGGATGCGAACGAAACAAAAGAAAAAAAGAAAAAAAAGGAAAATACGACATTGTGGCGAGTTTATTAAAAAATTTCATTTATTCTTCTTCATTTACGTCATCGAACCGCGTGTCCGAAAGTGTGGCAACGGAGGAAACAAATCAAATCGAGCGATAAATTCGATGGAAATAAAGTATTTCAACGACGTCTTTATTTTTCAGTCTTATTTCAGCATTTTTCTTCCTTTCTCTTTGTAATTACGATCCAGATACGAATGACGTTTCGTTTCACCGAATCCGTTATCATCTGCAAGAAATCGGTGTCCGATCGGTCGCATTCGCTCATTATCGAATTCACCCTCGTACGTCATTGCTATTCGGCAGCTTCTTACGAATCCCGCACTTTGTACTCCCGATATACGAATAGATTTTTACAAATTTTCAGAACGAACCCAGAATAAATTTGGTGCTTTTACAGAGTCACAATATTCTTAGTTCCTTCTTTTCTTTTTTTTTTTTTCAACGCTAGGAAACGGTGAAATAATCGACGAATCCCGTGTCAAAAATGCTATAAAAGTTCTATTTGCAGCATACAAACAAAAGCGTTTTTCCCGAGATGCTGAAACGAAATAGCCTGATTGGTAAATGGCTGATTCCTGTTTAATTAACCGATACTCTCCTTTGTCCTCGAATTATTTTCCAATTGTTTTCCTTTTCTTTGAGCAACTTAAAAAACTTTCACGCTCGAGAATCCTACATGCACGGTACTTCGTCATACTTGCAAGCAACGACGACGTGTTGGCAATCCATTCCGCAACAGGTTACGTTCTTTTACTTTTGTGCTCGTCAATCGGGTCTGTCGCGAAAGAAATATTCTGGACGTTGCCTCTCAGCGGTATATTGCACATCATTCGGAACACGCGGTTGCCTCTCGCTGAAATCGAAACGTACGAAAGATCCTCGCCGAGAAAATTGATTCGCGTCGACGCTATTTCCAAGATTTCAGTCGTGGAGTACTTCGATCGGAAATAGAACTCGTAACTTTGTATTTCTGAATGAAAGTCAGCCACCAATTATTCCAGCTGTCAATTTCATCCAATCCGGACTAAATACCGATTCAAACACGCGATTCAAACGATGCTGAGTATCTATCCGATCATTGCGATGAAAAAACTAGCCCTGCCTTGGCATTTGTATCAGCCTCGTGGAAAATTCGCGGAACAGAGACAATGCGCATCGAATTACATGGACGTGATTGACTTTTCAATCTCAACGGTTACAAGAGACGAGATATTTATTATTCCAAGAAACGAGAGGAGAGGCATTTTCAACGCTACCGCTACGATTGTTCCTTACGGACGATTTCGTACAATCTCTGAGAGCGACAAGAAAGAAAGAGGCAAGACAGGAAAACAGTGGTTTGCAATGGTTTCTTCACCTTCGACGAGAATCCTTATGTCGATCTTTTAAATGTGATTCATTTTTGATTATACTTCTGGTTACGTTGTTTCGCGGATTGCCGTTTCGTTTCGATCGGCGATTGTGTAAAGATCGCGGGAAAAAAGATAAAGCTTCAACAACGAAGTAGATTGAGAAGGAGGAAGCGGAAGAGGATCGAGAGAAAAACTGCCAGGGTTACGGAAACAGGGTGAGAACGAACGAGAACGCACTTGCTCGTACGACGCGCCGAACGCGACTGAGGCGGCCGACAAATTCGCGGCGACTCTACGCTCCAACTTCCACCTTCGTAGACGATGCTGTACGCGTGTGTAGGAGTTTGCGACCAACGTACGCATGCGCGACGAAATCCTGTCGGGACGTAGACCGCCCGGCTACTGTCGCGCGTAATCCCAAAAAGTCTCTCGAAATTTGTATTCACGTGGCACGACAGAGAACGCGCAGGTAAAGAAGTAATTACCAATCGACGAATTTAATTTTTACAATTCTCAACCATTCGCGATGGTTACAGAAATCGAACGTTATACGTCTACGTAGAAATTTTACGTAGAAATTTCATAAATTTGAAAAGAGTTTTCAAAGTTCTAGGTATGATTTACGATACAAACGAATGCTCTGTTTCTTTCTTTCTCTCCCTTTCTCTTTCCCTTACTCCGTGAAACGACAATTCATCAAGAGTTTACAGTTTCACAGGACGAACCCATAAATATCCCAACAGATGTTCCGATGTTTGTTCAATTGCATATAGTCGGAACGCGCGTGGCTCTTAAAACATTGTACGACGATCCGGCTCCGTTCCTTTCAATTTCTGTCTCAAAGAGAATTTATCGCCAACGCGTACAAAACGTTCGTGCTCGAGGCGCAACGATCGACCGTGGCTCGATGGAACCTGACATTCGCAGTATCAGGGAACCGATGTTCTGCAGTCCCACGCTACAAACATCCATTTGTCAAGATTATCGACTTCGCGTTGTGCATTACCTACAGGATCGGGAAGAGGAAAGGGCGTAGGTTGAGGAGGAAGTGCGTCTCGATAGATGCGCAGGAGGGCGGAGAGTAAGTAGAGGGAACGGTGGACAGACGAGGTTGGAAAATGACTATTTGCTCGCCGTTAATTATCGCGATAGATGTCGATTGAGCGTCGAACGATAATCCCGTTAATGAACATGTATCGAATCAGGTAGATACCCGTGGCCCCTATATCCGAAACACGAGGCTGCGTCGCTCAAATTTCGTAACGCGTATTTCGGATGCGTTCGAACGACGCTGCTTATCAGAACAGGCGGAAGTGCGTTCACCCGCATATCGGTGTGCAACGATGATAAAACAGTTAGCCATGGGAGCGCATAGCTTGACTATTGAAATTCGGTACGTGTCGTATCTGACAAAGGCAGCGTACTTCGAATGAACGACAAAGGACTTTTTTAAATGTCGCTTGCCTCGTCAACGCGTTTTTCATTAACTTTGACACGTCGCGTGCGAATCCGTTTCCTTCTTTTTTCTTTTTTTTTTCTTTTTCTCTTTCTACCACTTACAAACTTCCCGCAAATCCGCGATTTCAGCAACAAAGTAGAAAATTGTATTCGTTTTCACTCCATTACTTAACGCGTACCAAACGGCAGAATAAAGCTTTCCGCTGACGCAAATTGAGATCGTTTGTCCTATTGTCAGGTAATTCACTCGTCTTGTCCCCTTTGCCATGCCCGGAAGTGCACAGCGTTGCTTCGTTACTCATATCTTGCACTATGTTGGGATAGTATCTTTATTGTTTACCATACGGATTACAGAGGATCCTACTTCTTCCATTTATTTTTGTCACCATTTCCGTCTTAATACTTACTAATTAGTATTAAACTACTAGATATCGTATTTCTAATTCAATTTGTAACACGTCGTTTATGTTAAAGGAGCCTCTTGCCCATTACTTTCATGGATTTCGCTTCGATTCCTGGAAACATTAAATTTCCCTTCTCGTCCAAAAATTCGTCGTAATTTCTCTCAACCAGGGTCTCAAAACCGCATCGTTCGGCCAATTTCTGTGAAATCGGCGAGGTAAATGCCGTGACTGTTACCGGGATGTCGTATTCGCGACCTATTTCCACCCTAAGCAAAAATGATTCATTTACATGCTACAAACAAGATAAAACTAAACTAGATTGAAAAGCAACGTATAGAAAACAAATTACGCACATCGGAAGCAGCGAGTAATACAGGAGAGAAGAAAGATATCGGAAAACGTCATAGAAAATAGTTGAACTTTTGTACCTGGCATCAAGCAGATGACCACCTAGAGAGGCTCCTCGATACTTTGGATTTACGGAAAGGCCAAAGGCGTTCATATATTTATTCACCCCGTATTTTTCAAACACATTTGCTTCTTTGCTCATTCTTATCACGGCATTCATCACATCATTCCCCTTCTCTGACTGGAAATTATTTAACATTTACTCTCAATATCCCATCAAATAAGTATACAGATATCAACGTTACTCATACTTGTCGATCGGATAAGAAATAAGCCATAATCACCTTAATTTTCTCAGTATCGAACTTTTCATCCTTGACAGATAACGTGAGTATATTAACTCCTGCGATTATAGGTTTCCCACCATTTGGATTCTCTGCAAACGCTACGATGGACAAACCGCATTTTATGAATTCGTCCCAAAGACATCGAAACGTTTCCACGTATTCAGGATCGTTTATCCCGTCTACAGAAACAGAGAAATTAAAATGTTTTCTGCTCCCTGCACATCTCGATAATCTTATTCCTCCTTCCACATAGATATTATTCGACACAGATGTACATATGATAAACTGTAATCAAATGTTTTATACACTTTAAAGACAAATAACAAAAAATGGAAACCAACTGTGAAAGAAACACTATTGAGTTGAAAGAGAATTAAAAGAAACGTCGCATCGGGACGATCTTGAAACGGATGATAAAACAAGCAGCTAAAACGTGACAAAACGGAAAAAAAGAAGAGCAACAAGGCAAAAAAATTGTATGGCGTTCGCTTGCATTAGCGAACGTGTAGGTAAATTTTACACCAACGAACTGATCAGTGTATTTCACACTGTATTCGATCTATATTTTGGAGTTTCTATAAATGAATGATATGAAAAATACTTAAAAACTTGTAATATTCGTGTTCTTCATAGACCGTTGTCTTATGCAAAATTTTACGGCATTCTCAAAGTGCATTATTGAATGTATAATTAAACAAAATCGTTAGTATTGTGTGGCTTTTTCGCTTCGTCATAAAAAATGAATGGCCATGTTACATGAGAATATTTTTTCAGTCATATCATTATATGCAATATGTGTTTCATCGTGTTGTCATAATATTTTTCTCCTTTGATATAAATTCATTTCAATGACAATTCGTCGCAACGTTGACGTTAAAATTAGATAATGTATGGAAGAATAAAACAAACTTACTTATACATTTACACATGGGCTCGTCGGCAATGAAATACTTGCACATATGTTCTACTACCTCTTCGTACCTGTCTTCCGGTACCTCTTGAATGGTGAATTTTATCGGTACATCCGCGTTCTTTTTTTTAATCTCCACGATTTTCCACACTTTCGGTGGACCAGGTGACTTTATCGGAAATGTAACCGACGGTTCGCATCCCACGCTCTTACTCATTATATTTGCTTTACGATAACTATATTACGCGAAGAAAAATTATAACAAATAGCCGGTTACGCGATGAAAATGCGTGGAAAAACAACTATTAAAAATCGCTTGCCATCTGTTACTGTTGGCTTGTTGAAGTCTACTAACTGAATGACCGATGAATTGTGTAATGCGGTAGTTGTGTTATCATATGTGTACACTGATTATCGTTCCACTGCCAACTTTGCTCTTTCTCAATTGCATCCTCTTATGATATGGCAAATAACACAAGCATTTTTTTCGATAGCTTTCTGTATAGCGTAATCAAACATTGTGCTACGCGATAAGTTAAAATAAATAATTTAAGTAAAAAATTAGATGTACTTTGTGATAAATCATGGCAGATAATATATAAATAATCGAAAATAAAGTATAAAATGTACGAAGTAGATATATATTATCTTATTATGTTTTCGAATTTATCACGAAAATGCAACACGAAATCGGCAGAGTTAAAAAGCGAAAGCAATGAAAATAAGAAACAGAAGAAAGTAAAGAGATTACCGTCTTAATATTTCGTCAATGATTGATCTTCCGTCGATAAATATTTCTACAAAAACAGTACATTTTATTGTTATACATCGCTTATTATTTACACTTTACATACAAATTTTAAATAAACGTGTTTAAGTCTACTTTTCTGCAAAATCTGTATTAAAGTCATAATCATCGGATGCTGATATGTTGAATCCTTCCAGTTGATCCGCCAATTTAACAGCAGCTTTTTCTATAAAATTCAGATAATCGTATGAAAAAAATATAATTTTAAATAAGATAATGTGCTCGAGAAGCAAACGCGTTCTTACCTCTCCTGGCTCGGTCTTTCTTCTCTTTCTTAAATTGTAGTTTATTAAATTTATTCAATTTCTGATTGCCCTCGATCTCAAAAATCGGATCTGTTTTCTTTTTCCTCGATTCATTTACGTTCTTTTTCGATTGCTCCATTTTTTTCTTCAGTTTGTTTTGTATCTTAATTTGCTGCAAAAATTATCATCATTATAACTTAATCGGCACGAGAAATCATAGTAAAAAGAAGCTTCCTACATATATATGTATAAAATTTGACTTACCGCTTGTTTTTGTAACTCAACCTCCATAGCAGATGTGACCGGACCAGAACTTGCAATTAATACTGGATCAATAGGCTGTTTATTTGCAGTTTCCTCTTCGAAATTATCGATCATCATTTTTTCTACCGCAGCAAAACGTTCGATATCGAATTCTTTGCTCATTTTGCTTACAATTTCTGCAGACAGGTGACAATTCGGCTCTTCAGGAGGAACGGTATAATACCTATTGAAATAACGTAAATTATTATACGTCCGATAGACCGTATAATATAGGCATTTCGTAAATACCTTATCTTTCCAGAGTTCCAGTCATCCAAAATACCGCGCGCTGCTGCTACTATATCAGGTATACCACCTTTCCTAAATTTCCCCATCCTGGTAGCTTTTAAAGCAAAGAATTCATCAGGCGTTGAAAATTCAGGTATGTTATACATTTCCATTATTTGTGGCTTGGAGACTCTCTTCAAAATAGCAGTTGCTGGTGTGTACGGATCTTTTAAGGATTGAATTTTGACTGCATTTTTTAAAGCCACCGAAGATTCATCGGAGTTTTCTCCAGAATTAGCAAAGACTATTCCTGGAGAGTCTAACAATTTTATTCTGGAATCTAATTGTACCGCTTGCATTGCTCTCGTTATTCCCGGAGTACTTCCCACGTTGCACGCTCTACTACGTTTTAGGGAATTAATAACGCTAGATTTACCAACATTTGGAAGCCCAACAATTCCAACTGTAATACTAGTTTTAATATTTGTAACGTTTCTACAATAATTTGCAAGCAGTGACAATAGTAACTCGGCGCCAAAGCAGGTACCGCTTTGTATCATGCTTTCGGTTTTTCTCCCCAATTTCCTTCTACCCAATCTTTTCGCTTGGTCTTGAGTGGAAGCTTTGAACGCCACAGTTGGAAAACTTCCACGCAAATACTTTAACCATTGATCTAAATTTTCTCTGGGTACTAAATCTGCCTTATTTAGAACAATAACCAATCTTTTATTTTCTTTTGCAGACAGTACAGCTTCTTCTACCTACAACGTAAACCAGTCGCTCGATATTTTATTGACGCTCATATAACATATCCGAGCCTACCTGTTTACATCTTGTTCCCAGAGGATCCCTAGCATCGACAACTTCGAGAATAACATCAGCTGCCTTCAAAACTTTCCTGAACTCTTTGTAATAAGCTTTTAACGAATTTTCCGCTGTAACTAAAGCATCTTTCATTTTTTCATACGCAGCGTCTACCTCCATCTCTTGATGTTCCGTTTGCTTATTCTTTGCAGCTGAGACTAATCCTTGAAGACCTGTTTTGGCGAGTTCTTCTCGCTTTCTTTGACGCGCAGTTTCGCGTTGCTTTTGTTTCTCTTCTTCATGTTGCTTCTTCATAAGCTCCACCTCTTTAAGGATATCTTCCTTAAAAGGGCATTGATTTGGGACTTCAATTACCTTTGGCTTTCCTACAAAATTAAAAGGGACGATCAATATATTTTACCACTACTGTTGAAATGTAAATAACGCTTCAAACGTATAGTTGCAAATATTCACGTTTAGGATGCTTTTTCGCTTCTTTTCGTAACTTTCGATTGTGCTCCCGAACCTTTTTCTCGATTTTATATCTTTTTCGAGCTGGCATACGCTTACTCTGTTTCTCTGCAATAAACGTGATATTAAATAAACGTAGAAAGATAATTAACTACAGAATAAGTGTTACATTTCTTAAAACAAATAAGATAAATATAACCTCCTACATATGTAGTAAATAAATTGTAAATTTGAAACAGTCTTATTATTAAACTCACTCAAACAGAATTTTGCCATTCTCGTAACTTTCGATACTAATTTTCGATAGTTACATACAATAACAAAATAAAATGCGTTGTTAAACGAACAAAATACACTTGGAGATATCACGTGCACGTAACCATACACGTTGAAGTTAGGTTAAGAATCAGTCTGGGAAACGCAAGAAGAATTAAGAATATGCAGCTCGTATCGAGTTCAGTGCATGCCGTATAAATATAATTATTTCTGTTTAATCGATTTTTCGAAAATCACAAATTGCTTATGTGTTTCTTTTTAAATTATCATTTTTTCATAAATCGTAAATCATTTCTTAATGCTCTTAATTTATTAAAAGTTTATGGGAAATTCGTAGCCGATGAGAAGAGTTTATATTGGATTGTTGGACAAGTGCACGTCGTAGAAGTAAATTTGAGATTTAAATTGAAAATTAGTAAGACAAGATTTGATCGTCTTTAAACTCCGTAAGTTGTGAATTGAATCAAAATTGCTGCGTCGCCGAGAGTAATAGAACGGTATGTAGAAATTGAAGTAGCTGTATGAGAAACTGAAAATTGTTGAAAGACAGTGAAAGGTGCACTTGTATGCATATGAGAATTCTCACACTTTCATTCCGCCTCGCAAAAACTGGTTGTTTAGTATCATAGAGATGAGATCGTGGTAGTAAGGTCGGAATGGAAATTCTCATAAATTATTTCGTGCCGTGAAATCGTTGTTTCGTAGATTTTCATTGAACAAGTGATACAATTTCTCTATTCTTATTCTGTGCAGCGTTACTTTCATAATATTAGTACTATCCCTGCACGAAATCAAATCAAAAGTTATTCATACGGTGCTTCGTTAAAAAACACGTTCTTGTTCCTTTCAGATGATATAATAAAATACAGAGAGAAGATCTTTCCTTTTTAAAGTTATAAGCTCGTCTAATGTTTAGTCACATACATGTATATTGTTTGCCGAGGAAAGGGAACAAGGAAACGTTGGTATCTTCATAAGATCTTTGCCTGTATTACGATGAATCCTTCCTGCTTAATATTCTATTCGCAAGCTCGCGTGTTTTGTTCGAATTTAAGTGTTCCTAAGAAGCAAGAAAAAATTCCGCGTTTAGAATGCGCACATTCGAAAGACGTGCCCGTCTTTACATTCAATTCATTAGGAGGAAAGATAGTGGGGATAAGCAGGGACGTTGGGTATTGCCGATAGACGGCGTATGGCGGAGCAGTTCATTTCTGTAATGGCCGCTGTCTGGCGTTGTCGGTGAATCGGTCTCTTTTGTAGTCTCGCAAACGAAATATCGCATAGCATGATTGTTTAGGAAAATTCAGTGCGCGGCAATCCACGTGACGAGAGGTGCGGTGTTCGCTGGTGCATAGTGTGTACAGTGATGTATATGTTGTGACCTCAGAACAGACGATCCGTCGAGAAAATTCAAATCGGATGTGCACTGGTGTCCCGCTGTTTACTCGGCTCATCGACCGTTCACGGTTCTAGATTGAGAAAATACCGTGGTAGTAATAAGAAGATCGTGTTCGCACGATATGCTATCGAGTATCGTCGCGGGCTTGCGTCGCGTCATTACGGAGTCGCAAGATTCCATCGAGCGAAGGTTCATTCTCGGACAGTAAACAAAAGTGACAGCGTGCAGATGCCGTTCGGTCATGCCTCCCGTCTCGTCTGTATCCGTCGATAGTATTTGACGTCCTGTTCTTCGCGAGCCCGAATTCTCTCACGTAGTTCAAGGTCTTCTAAAATCAAGCCAACACCACGCTGCCAACAGACCCAGCGAATTTCACGCCGCTTTCGAGATCGAACGTATCTCGAGCGTGTTTGTCACTGACAGTAACACTGACCGCGCTTTTCTCAGTTATCGCTCGCGTTGTTGTGTCTTTATCAAGGACCTGTCGCGTAATTTCTGACTCGAAAAAATTAACATCTTCGTAAGACTCGGAGCAAGAGAAACAGTGGACGCATCGTTTTCACTCCCGCAGGTATGTTGCTCCGATTACCGTCGTCTCTCTATGCATTCGGAACACTTAATCGGTGCGTCGAACTTTCTACCGTCTTTGTATTTTTTCTTTCAATCTAACGTAACGTAAGGGTGGTTGAATTATAAGTACGGACTCTATGTATCCTCGAGAAGAAGTCTCGCGATTCTCCGTGATCAAGCATCGAGGACATTTACGCGATCCAATTATGCGTATATTTTATTGCTATGTAAACGCTATTATATCGATAACGTAAAAAGTTTACTTTTGCCTGTGAAAATAATCGCCTTTACGAGTCGCTTTATCGAACAAAAATTTTCACCGAGCGATATTTAAGCGATAATATTGCGTTTCTAGAACTAGAACAAGACACTGGACGTTCGTCGGAAAGCACTTTTTGTCCTGTAAAAACGCATCAGGCCGCAGCGCCGTGTTATATACCAATTAAATATAGCTGGCCTCTGGTAATTGCGCCGTGTACTTTTTATCATAAATTGCATTTCTCGCGTGTGAAAACGGTCATCTGCCGCAACTGGTGGAAGAAGAAGTAGCGCTGCTTTGTAAATCAAATCGCCGTGTGCACCGTGTAATGTATCACCGCGTATGCTCAGCCAACCTGCACACAGGTATCCGCATTATTTAACAAATCTGTTCGCATTCCCGGACACAAGAACTTGGCGTATCCACTGCGCGGCACGTTGTACGAGTACCGCCAAATATTTCTAGTATTTCGCACATTATCCATAATTCTTTCAATAAGACATATCGTTTATCGTTGAAGAACTGCGACAAAAGTTACTTTAATAGCAACCCGTAATTTTCATACACGACGTATTCGTGAAAATCGCCATCGCCTCTATATCGGTCGTATAGCTCGGAAGCCAGTGTATATATACACACACACAAACACACACACAAACACACACACACATATATATATAGGCATATATACATTATATCTATGTGTATGTATGTTACCACCGAGTTTGAGCTAGGTCAGTGCGGTGAATCATTGCAGAGGGATGAATCTGATAAACCGTTCTTCATTTTTACAGCTCTCAATATGTAATTATTATATTAAGGTTTTTGCAATCGAAACAGTTGGAGCGTTTCGCTGACATTTTATTGCGATTGAAAACTGCATCGATGTCAGTCGCTGTTAACTGGACTTATAACGGGAAATAAAGAATCGAGTAAAATTGTTTCAATTGCAGAAACGAAAAGAGATTAGTTAGTCAGCGTATTGACTGGGATGTCTTGTTGGGATGCAGATTTCTTCCAGAACAGCCAAAATCTCCTCCCCATGTTTCGAGGACGCTCGAAGAGGAGAGAGATGTGCCAAGTTTCGCCGCTGCGGACATTCCATGTGCTTCTCGAGTTCATCGACGTTGACTGGTTGGCGCACTGCGTCCCCTGCTAGGATCATGTCCTAGTCCACTGTGATTCCTCGATGCGCGTGATCCCACTGCCAAAAGAAAGAGAGAGAAAGAAAGAGAAGGAGAGAGGGAGAGAGAGGGAGAGAGAGAGAGAGAGAGAGAGAGACGAGCGTAGCATACCGAAAGTTTCAATCTGATCCTGACATGTCGGGCTACCGCTTCAAGGACGTAGCTCGTTGTCGCCTCGAGAGTCTTCCCGATCGAGAATCGACGACCTCGTTCGTTTGAACGGCGAATCAAGAGACGTTGTCACGTCCACCGACAAGACTGATAATCTGTGTAATGCAGCGCGCAAAGGCGACGACCTTCCGTCCCGATTCAAGCTGCTCAATCTTCTCACAATAACGGCGAAAATGTTCGGCAAGGTGCCACCGTCGAACACACCTGGACCGCCTTCGAACGATGGAACGTTGGTCAAGTCGTGCGCCAGGCCCAGTGGAACCGCGTGTTTGCCGTGTTTCTCGGTCGACGAGACGCCAGCCACGCTCACCGAGGAAAAGTCGAAACCTTGGAGGCCGAAAGACCACTGCATGCCCGTAGTCTCCGAGGCACCCTCTACGGCAATAGAGGACAAGCAGAAGCTCTGGAGATCGAAGGAAAACTGTAACTCCTCCGTCATCTTCGATCCACCGTGTATCACCGACGACAACTCGAAACCGAAGAGAGCGAAGGAGGGATCGTGTCCTCTGAACGAGTATCCGACACTCACGGACGACAAGACGAAATCGTGGAGATCTAAGGAGAATTGCAACGTTGGCGCGGTAGCCGATGTAGCTACCTCGATCGAGGACAAATCGAAAGTAAGGAGATGTAAGGAAACGTGTACGTCCTCCGAGTGTCTGGACGATAAAAAACTTCGAAGGTCAACGAAGGAGTCCGGCGGTTCGTTGACGGCGGAGCCAGTTTCCATCGACGACAAATCTAACGTATGGAGAATCTCGAAAGACTCGAGTAATACGGGAAGCGTGGATCTATACGGTAGTTGTACGTCTGCTAGTTCTACGTCTAATTTCTGTCAAACGTCGATCTCGTTCGTCGAGGTGAACAGACCTAGCAGGACCGAGTCGACTGGCTGCTCGGTCGCGAAGAACTCCTGCTCCAAATACTCGGCCAAGGAGATTTCTGGCCACGGAAGAAGTCACACGGTGGCGAAGGCGACGAGCGTCGCGTCGAACTTGGCCGCTCACAAGTGCGCGTCCAACTCGAATTGCACGAGCTACGGGAAATCTTCGAGTTGCGCGTCGTCGACCGGTGCCACGAAATCGCAGAGGGTGTTTGGTTCCACTAGTCTGAGCGGTTTGAACGTCGACTCCGGCTCCAGAGACTCGTCCAAGTTGGGAAAAAAGCACGTCGGTGCGAACCGCGATTTTCTCGCTGGTAAAGAGCAACATTTACCCGGAGGAAAGTCTGTTTCCAGAGAGACGCAGAGGAGTGTCGCTCAGGCTGCACCATCGGCGGCAAGCAAACAATCTGCCGCGAAGCCTTCGGATGCAGGACATACGGTGTCGAACGGGAAGAGTCGACCCTTATCGGAGTCCAACAACGAGCTGCTGCTAGGTGACTCACCGATGGACTTTACCGCGATTTCTGTGATTCAGTCGACCGATGAATCTTGCCAGAAGTCGTCCGCCAAGTCGTACGCTGCCAACAACGATGCGATGGAGTTGGTGGTTTCGGCGACTTCGTCGTCCGGCACTTACGAGCAACGAAATTGCAGAGGGGACTTTACCACGTCCACACCGTCGAAGGACTGGATGAAATCCAACGGCGACGCGTTGCAAAGTTGCATTTCCTGTTTGCCGCAAGATCTTCCAACGGAGCTGCAGTCCTCGCCCCGAAGTTACAGGGAACGAGAAAAGTGCCGTGATCCATGGCGACCCACCGAAATGGAAAGCAATATCTGCAACCTGAATGTGTGTCCTAGTGATACGTATCAGGATACCGGCTCGAAAAGGAGGACAGGTGCTTCCTGTCAGGCGTTGAGGCATGCGGTTGCCTCGTTGAACCGATTGGATGACTTTTATATGGAGAAGATCGGTGCCGGATTCTTTTCGGAAGTGTTCAAGGTAGGACCAAGTTTCTCGTATCGCTTTATCGATAGTAATAACGACTTTGGATCGTTCGAGGATAATAGAGAAGTATCGCGCTTTATAATTTAAGCAATAAATTACAATTTGCGCTTGAGCGAGTGCTTTATCAAATGGAGAAAAGTAAGAGGATCGTGCTGAGTCGTTCGACGTGTTTCTGATGCGCGGACGTGTTTCATAATAGAGACATTATCGCGAATATTTTTCTCGGAACGATATTCTCGGCTCGTTTCTCGCCGAGGAATGTACAATTAGAGTACGAATAATAATTAGGCATAATTATTAGGAAAGTTTTCTCTTCGATATAACACTGTTTTGCCACTTTTTTTCCCCCCTACGTTTCGTTTTCTTTTTCTTTACCTTTTAAATACATTATGTATTATCGCGCGCTTTAGTCGCTCGCTTCGCAATACGGACAGAGCAACGGCGTTATCTTGCCAATTGTTGGTAGACTAACATCAGCGAAGATTAGATACGAATGCGTGCAATAATTCCAAGGCGTTCTCTCTAAATTAATTCCATCCGTAACCACGCGATTACTCGTTTTTTAACGAGCGGTCAAACGTTTTTCCCTGCGAGATCTTCGTGCATAGAATTCCTCGATTTCATTTGTAAACAATTGCACGATTTTCGGTCCAGTGACTGCACCTTTGCATATTAATTAGCATTTGCTCGAAACAATAAAATTAATTCAAGCGGTTGGCAGCAATTGCTTACCTACTTGTTGAGTTTTTCTCCACAAATTTTCTTTCACAAATTTTCATGGAAAGTATTCGCACATTCATCGCAAGATGAATTAATAACGCCACCGTAAACGGTAGGATAAATTGTCATTGGAATAACGGTACCCACTCGGAGAAAATGGCAATTAACAGTATAGAAAGCTTCCCGTATATGGTACGACCAATAATCAATGCTTAAAGGCGATTTAAGCAAGTGACACGGTGTATTTTTTCGCGTACGTTGTTCTTTGATCGAGCGGTTAGGCGATTAAATTTAATTCGATACGAAATTTGAATTTGAAAGAAAAAGGCAATAGCTGTTTGCAAGTCAGGCATACGTCGTACGTATCTGTACCGTGTACACGATACGTAGTAGTCGACAATATGAAATATCGTATCAGACCAAAGCGACTACTCAGCCAAAAACATTTGCCACGAGGTAAAAGATCCAAGGTGGAATTTGCGCCTTACATCGCGAACAAAACGTTGTGACATAACGAGACGCGGAATCATGGCCACATTCGCGTAAATCACGCTCTTCCTTCCTCCGAAGCTTCGTTAGACACGATTCATGAAAAATCATCTGCTCGTATCTATGTTGGTTAGGGCTGGCTGCGGCTCGTCGACTTTTTACGCACCTGGAGCATCGAACACAAGCCTTTCGTATTCATTCTACAGAGCCAGGTGCGCTAGGCATAACTTCTCGTTGCTTTCGCGACAGATTATTTATTCCTGTTATGGAACTTTTTACGCGCAGCGGAACGTTACATCGTTTAAACAGCCTAACGGCACTTAAGAAATGACGCGCAACTTTTTTCCCCGTTTTTGTTCGATATTTCTAGAAATTATTCTTCTTTATATCCAACAACGTTACGTTACGTAACGGTCAACGTGGAAAATTCGCGCCAAATCATAGGTGAATTTCACATCGCACAAGCCGAGCCGCGTAATGTACCATAATGTGCAGAAGTAGGTTTCTGCTGCTGGTAGGTACGTGCGTGGATACGACGTTCTGGAAGGATGCTATAAGTCACAATTTCCCCCTAGTCTGCAACCACTTCCTCTATTGCGCCTTCTTTATTCTCTATCTTCTCCACGGCACTGTTAACCGGTGCTTTTCTTATCCCCGCGTATCTAGCACCGTGTAACGTCGTTTCGCCTTTGCTTCTCTCTCTCTCTCTCTCTCTCTCTCTCTCTCTCTCTCTCTCTCTCTCGAGTCCTCTTTTCCACGCGACTAAGAAACACGCACGTACGTGGCTACGTATCCTGGAAGTGTCTTCGAGTGCGCGCATAATTTTGCACGTAGCCGAATCCGCCGGCGACGATAGAAAGTCGGCGGTCCAGTTCCGTCGGAGTGCAAAACCTGCAATTTGCCGGGGATTTGCGGACGACTCGAGGATGACCGCGTCAGTGTCATCGGAAGCTATCGAACCGAGCCGAGAAGAATCTTGACGAGAGCGTCGTTTCTCATCGGCTAGGTACGATATAAATAGGTCAACAGGAAATTGAGTACGGCCCGTGGGGTGACGACGACGACGACGACGACGACGATTCCCCCGAGCCACGTATCGCGAGCATTCTGTTTAAAAATAAATCCACCGCGTTCTCCGGCGTTCTGGAGGGTCCTTGCGATTTGTACCGTAGGTCAAAGTCTTCTGAACTTTGGCGCTCGAACAGTGCTTGTCGTTATCGACGCTACTTTCCATTAACGAATTTATTTAGCGGAATTCGAATGATCACGTGGTTCGATAGCTACGAACCTGATCATCGATCGCTTACCGAAAAGTGTGTCGTCGCGTAGTTGAAAAATACTTTTACTCCGAGAATTAACGTCGGCGCTGCCGTGCTGGAGGTCGTGTCCTTGGCAGCTCGGAATCGTTACGCGAGATTCGACGCGAGTCAATTTGCGCGAAAGTTTCAGCTCGGAGAAAGTCACGAAAGTCGTTCGAAGAAATTGGAAAAAAATTGGAGGGACCTGACCGCGCGAGCCCCGATTCGCGAACAGAGGAACGGCGATTCGATTTCGGAGGTCACGAGCTCTTGGCAACCGCACGCGATCTCACGACTAGGGCCAACATTTTGGCTCAACCACTTCCTCCGCTCGAACCCCACCGAACAATTCGTCGTTCGACTCGACTCTATGCCACCGACTATGCACGCGCAGCAGGCACATCAGCCTCTTCTTCGACCACTGTCTGGTCTGCGCATCGTTAGAGAGATGGACCGCGTGTACGACGCGTTGCATTCCCCTGACGGTACTCGATTTGTACTTCGAGACAGGAATCTTACCTATCGCCGTAATCGTTGTCGACAGAGAACGATGTAACAACTGGTTTCAATGAGCCATCAAATCGACCGATTATTGTACGCTTTTTAAGCATCTGGACAACCAGTTTCGTTCCGAGGGGACCGATGGAACGTGTTACGTGGTTAGTAGCTTCCTGGATATAGCAAGGTCGTAAAATCGCCGAAGCATTCGAGTTTTCGTGTTTTAAGCATTTATAGACTGTCAGGAAACCGGCAACGACGCTGTTTAATTCAAAACTTTGCTGTTTCGCGGAGGTTTTATTAGCCTCTGCACACTATTGCCGTAAAATTTGATCGCGTCACATTTTTTCACCAATAACATTGTTACGATATTGCGCTTCATTTCTACGACGGATGATATACTTTACAGTCGGCAGGCAGTGTATCTTTAATATTTCAATGTCGTTTTTCTTTTTACGTCTGTTTGCTTATTTTCATTTATTCGCAAGAGCTACACGTATTAAAGAACTATAACGTAAGAAATATAACGACGTTATAAAAAGCTGACAGGCGTTAGAATCTGTAAGCAAGCACGTTCGAACGTCTGGACAGGCGAATTGACAGAAACTCGAGAAGGTAAGGGTGCGAAACATCGGTTAGGGTGGCACAAAGTACACGCTTTAAACACGGTTCAGCGTTTCGCCAAGGTCGTACACGCGATAATATACATTGTTTAACAAAGGGCTTTTCGAACGGCTGAATCTGAACGTGATTACGAAAGCATAATATTTGGAGCAATGTCAAACGTTAAGTAATTGTTTCGCAATTGTAAAAGCGTCTAGAATAATCAAACTGTCCACGAACGTGCATTACGTTGGTTGAAACGCGTTGGAGAACTAATGACTCGAAATGTTCTCGGACAGAACTCGTTGAAAGATATTTTCCTTCAAACGTGGAACGCTGTTGCGCCGAAGCGCTCGCACTTTGTATGCCATCCGATTCGGGTAATTCGACAAAGTATAGAACGCGATATTCGACTTTTGTGTTTCGCGAACGAGCCCGTTCATCGTAATTATACGTTGCGCATGATACGGCATGATATATTTGCCTGGAAAATTTTATCTCAGCTCGTCCCTCGCGTTCCACGTGCACGCGTATTCTTGCACAGGTCTTCCTACTCTTCTTCTTTTTCCGTTTATTCTCTAGAAAAAGTCAACGCGAACAAGTTATAATTAAAAGGACAGGTGGAACGCTGTCGCGTTCGACAAACGTTTAACCGGAGATTTCTCTGCCAGCTTTCTCGATCGTGATTCCGTGGTGACTCTCAGAAATTGAACGACGAAACTGAGGCTCTACCATGGCCAAAGAAAAAGGAAAACAGCCGCGAAAGCGGAGGAGCTGAAACAGAGAGAGGGAGAGAGAGAGAGAAAGAGAGAGAGAGAGTAACGAAAAGATGCTCCAGATCTATTTTTGCGTCCCGTTCAACTTCGATCCTTGTCTCGCCGCTCTTCTTGGCTGATGAATCTGAAATTTTGAACTAAACTACTGCTTCGAAATCGCTGATCATCTCTGTATGCACGATCGGGAAGATAACCTCGATCATGGAAGTGAAATACGCTTAGTAATTCGACATGAGGACTTAACAACACTCGAGAGTGCTCAGGAATGCTCGGCAACGTCTCGCGACAATTTTTATATAACGAGCTTCGAGCTCGATCGTCGTCAGATCGTCGCCCGTCCGAAGATAAACGAGGCTAACAAACATGTCGCAAGATTCTTCGAAAACAGTCGACGAACGATGGGCGATTGCAAAATTCGTTTTATAGTTGGCGGTTTTTCATTTAAGATACATCGGCCTTGTTATCGTTTGCGTTAATGAGTTAGCAAAATCTCGCGCGTAATTGAAACCTGTTACGAACACCGGAAATTTCGAAGCGAATTTGAGCTACAACAGCCGTGTTAATATCGAAGTAAACTCGTTTGTAAACCACTAAATCTTTGGCTCGTGAATAAAACATGCGAGAAACGTTATTCGCGTTCCGTCTTTCGTTGCGGATTTTCTAAACGAAACGACCGCGCTTTGTTATTTCGAATAACGGTTAGTCGCCTTATGAAAACCTTGAAACGAAATCGTCTTTATCTGCTTCCACTGTCACGACCACCGGACTGCATGAATGCTTCGTAAGGTGTATTTCATTTCGTCGTTTCTATCGACTTGTATACTGTAGGCGCAGAGCCGCATCGCACGATGTTCGACCGTGAAAAATCATGCTTGTGGAAAAGTCGGTGTCGCGTTGAAACCGTAGATCCTAGAACCGGACGATCTTTGGTTGGAGAAACTTCTCGCTGCCATCAATTTCACGATTTACTTTCGTATTTCAAGTCCGCGTACCTCGAATAAGACGACGAGGTTTCGCGCGTTCTCGTAACGCGTGTTACAATTGTGCAAATTTACGCGTCTATACGTGGCCGGCTGTGTCGGACACCGCGGTTTTCGCGTCTAGCCTCGACACTTTCCTTATTTCTAATTCCGTCGACGCGAATAAAATGAAATTGGCCGGGACGCGCCAGCGCCATTCGCTCTCCTTGCAAAACCTATTTGAATTTTACGTAACCCGCTAATTATACAGCCACCTACCTTTGCTGGAATTTTCTCCGAGTATAGTCCGACGCGAACGTTTTCCTCGTTTCCCAGAAGCTTTATCGAGCTCGTTGATCTAAGACCGTTGGATAATTCGGAACGCGTATTCAAAAGTCGAGCTTTCCTTCCGTCGATCTAGATCGAGAACGGGAAAATCCAAAGACCATGGAACGAGCATCGCCAACGTTCTTTCGCGCGATACTTCGTTACGGACGACTGACGTTCGATAAAGCAATGGAAACTAGAACAAGGGAGCCTAAGGAGCACGAGATTCTTTTTCCATTCCATTCTTTATCGAATTTATTATCGTCGTAAAAATCACGGCGCCCTTGGAGGCGCATCGGCTTCCATGGAATGCGGTTATTATCGCCGTGGTAATTCCTACGTTTACGCTTGCGGATATAGTTTCAGGACAGTCGATGGAAATGCAGTAAATAACCGGTAATGACACGCGTGATGACAGACTGCGTTATTACGGACATGCTTCGCGGAAACCCAGCAGGTATCGAAATAAGGTCGTTTCACCGCGAATCTCCTTCGGTTCGATCGTCCTTTCGTATATACGTTCCATTTCCTCTGTCTTTTTTTATTTCTCCTCGATTTTTCTACGCGATAAACTTCGTTTATCCTCTTTATTCTCGTCCGAGATTGTTCGCAGCGTCGTTCAAGTTTTTAATCGGGCTGTTCGAAAAGACAGAACTTTAGAATTCCATCGAGAAACGTCTCATCGCTTATCGCACTGAATTGCAAAGTCCGTGAAAATCACGCATTCCACGCTGTCTCGAAACGCGATTTAACTAAAATATACGCACGTGAAACGCGAGGGCTTGATGCCTCGGAGAAAGTTCTTACAGCTGCAGTTTATGCACGCGCTTTGACATCGACTGATGAGCCGCAAACAACTCTGCTCGTCGGTACATTGAACGTAATAGCACCTTATCCACGTAAATTTGCCACGCATCTCGTCGAACGCTCCGTCTCTTTGCTCCGTCTCTTTGCTCCGTCTTTGATAACTATCTCTATTTAGATACACAATTAGGTACCGTCTCAGGTGCAACAATTCCAAACTCCAAAAGATTCGAGCGTTTTCGATTTATACGAGGAGGATCGTGGTTTCGTAAGATACTTTTATAGTCAAATAGTTGAATCATATCATTCATTTTCTAAATACGGCAAGAGCAACATTCTGCAAAAGTCAGTAGTAGAATCGTCGATCGATTTAATATTTTATTTTAGCAGCCTTCCTCCGACAAACTTCCTCCGTTGAGGGGTTTACACGATGAAACGATAACCTCTCGACTTTTCAAATAATACTCTTTAAATAACAATGCGATTGGCAGTTTACGAAATCCATTGAATTTCATCGAAAGAAACACGTGGGCGTCCGATCAATCTCATTCCGCGATCCTTATCGCGTCGAAGCGTTAATCGACTCTCGGTGGTAACGTTGAATTGGTTCCGATTGCGCGAGCAAAGGAAAAGAAAAGCGTCGACCACGCGAAATTGATTTAGCGTAGCGCGTAAAACTGTCTCTCGAAGTATCGTTTGCCCTGGAATTTAAAATGCGGTTCGCTCGTCGTGATTAACGCATGCAACGTTACGCTGATCGATCCTAACGACGCGCCTCGCGGTATTAATACGCTACGTGATATAATTGTCGCATGATTCGCCCGCCAATCGAGCAAACTTCGAGTCCGTGTATCAAAGCGTTCGATAGCGACGCCGGGATCAAAGCAAAGCGAGTCGTTCGTTCCGGTGTTCGAGCAAATACCGTGAGAGCACGATATGACAAACGGGATCACGCGTGACCGTACTTTTACCTCTTCGAGAACTGTTTCTCCTCTCGAACGTACCTAATATGTATAACGTTACGTACGATTTCGATAAAAGATGGAGCACAATGACATCCAGATGGATGAAAAGAGATTTTCTTTCATTTTTACGTACAATGCCGTTACGGTGTCGAGCCTCCAAAGTACAGAGCGTGGAACGTGTACACGATGCAGAGTTACAGTCGACCATTATAAATATTAAGCTTAGGGCGAAAGAATTTGTCCACGACCTGGATAACTTAATTGGATAAAGTGCCGGTTCGGTGATCCAGCTAGCCGCTTCTCTTCTCCCCTAAAAAATACCAGTTAATTTCTCCAATTCTCCTAATCGAGTAATTTCACCGCTTCGTATATCTCTACATTGGTTCCTTTCAAGCCGCTTACGTAACACACGCTTCCTTCCGTTCTCAAAATAACGACATCGTAGGACGGAACAACAGGTCGCTGCGTCGAGCGGTCCCGACTCTAATAACATCGAGGTGCGCTTCTCATGGTAAAGCGGTAACCGATATACGTGTCGCGAAGGATCGATCGAAGAGACGATGGAGGAGAGGGATCGAAGAGGGGATCGAGAGAGGTTCGAGAGGTCGAAGGTGTCGCGTGCGCCTCGCCAGAGACCTTCGTAAGGCCGCGGCGAAGCGACAGGCGAACGATCTGTCGGAAGTAGCCTGTCTTTCACTGCGGTGGCCTCACGTAGCCGATAGAAACGACCGACCTTGCTTGCGAGCGTTCGAAGCCCGCGTTCGAAGCCCGCGTTCACCGCGGCATTTCCTTCCTCCGACGAAATAAGAATGCTCGAAGCAGACGAGAAAGCCGGTCACGCCGCGTTGGCCATGGAGTACGAACACTCTCTAACGAGCCTCTGTTACGGGTTCTCGTTCCTCGCTCATTTTCGTTCTACGACCGATTCATTAGCCAACGAGATACGACCAGGTGGCCGGCCAACGTCCTATCGTGGCTCATTCCCGATTCGCGATCGAGAATCCTCTCTCTTTCCGCGGCCTCCTACGAAAATCGCCGGAAGTTCACGCCGCCGCGGCTGCCTTAATTGTGAGCACGATATTTCGAAAGTGACGGAGTTTCTTCGCGTTCTCTCGCCATCGGTTCCGTACTCGATCCTCGATAACCGTGCGAGTTTCGTACGCACGCGTTGGCTGCCGGGGATGGTCGAGGGGTATCGTTACCCTCGTAAAGTTCCATCGAACCACCGAATAAGTAATCGAAAAGTAACGGATTACCTTCCCGTTGACCCACAAAACCACCGATCGTACGTAACGTTGGAAACGCGGAGCCAAGCGGCGATATTTGACCGAGGATTATTCAATAGTTTCGCAACGATCGTTACAGCGCGTTGTTTCCTTGAACGCGCGGGTATTAATGAAACGAAACTAAAATCGTGCGAACGCATCGAAAATGAGTAGGATTTTTATTCAGGCATGTTAACGACTGTTACGAGCTCGCCTACGATTATATTTAAATTCATCGAACGGGGAGGAAAGTCGAGAGATCTGTCGTTGGCTCGTACTGCTCGATCTTGGGAGAAATCTTCGTGGAGCGTCGGTATCTCGCAATCTCTCGCCTATCAATTCAATTCTCGCGAAACTTTCATCCCCGTATTTAGAGATAATTGCTAAATAATTCATGCATTATGATCCCGTAAACAACCAATAATCCTAATAATTTCGCGTTTTATCCGACTGACCGAGCGTTTAATCTTCTTTGGATAACTTTTACTCACAAGCGTGAAAAGCGAGACTGGAATTTAACAGAAAAACGTTCGATCCGGCCTGGATACTCAACGTACTGAAATTTATCGGTTCCGCCGCGAAATAGGTCCGTTTCCGCTTGGCTGCGAAGTAAAATGTCGTCCTTCGGTCAAAATGTTTCGCGACTCTCGATTTAATCTGGCTGATTGACGAGATTCGACAGCGAGGAAAACGTTGCGCTACCGCTGGCAAATCTACGTTTATTAGACTCGTGAGCCGTTCCAGCGACATGCAAATCCGGCAAGAAGTACGACTGGTTCCACCGTAAAAGTGGACGAGTTGTCTTGGAAAACCGGTCGTATATTTTACCGGTCGATCTTTCGCGCGAACTTTGAAACAGTGTGTAACCGTCGACGTAACCGAACGAAAACAACGAAGCGTTTCGACTTTGCACGACGGTAAAACCGACTCGCGAAATCGGGAGAACACGGTGATCTCGAATTGATTTTGTAATTCAACAGTGAATTAAATGGCTTCCAATGAGAATTCGAATGAAATCGAGCGAGAACGAGAGTGCGTACCCTTCGCCAGACTCCAGTTGCCGGTTTCTTTAACCTTTAACGATGTTAATTTTACGCTAAACTTTCCTCGCGTGGCAATTAGCAGTGCTAATTGCCCGGTAATTATACGGATCTACTTTTGTATTCTTTGTCCTTCTCTGAACTTCGTTTAACTTGGTTACGAGCTTGGACAAAAGAATCGTGTTCCACCGTGCTGATCGTAATATACTTGGAAATATGGTAGATCCTAATGCGATATCGATGTCTAATCCGTGTTATAAATATTCTTGTTAACGAATCATACTCCAATTCTTTATTTCCTCGCCTAATAAGTATCTCGAACATGCTCCGGCGTTGATTCTCCAAAAGACTAACTAACATCACGGTATACGAACGATTCGAAAGGACAGACTACTATTGCCCATATTTAATCGATTTCGAGGCAAATCTACAACGTGCGATTTATCGACAAGCTAAAACCGTAAAAGGAGATTAAGCTCTTATAGGGAAAGCCGATCGACATTCACGAAGAGAAACTTTTTGTTAAAAAGTGATCGGAAAAAATATTAATATAGAAACTCTGTCAGAGAAAGTGCGTAGCGCGAGGCGAGAAAGAAATTTATCGCGGTGTCTCGCGATCGGTCGTCAGAGAAATCCTCATCGATGCTCGTATCTTGAAATGCGGTGCGTCGCCTCCTTCGATCTGTCTTGTTCGATCGATCGACGATCGATCGTACAGGCAGCGACACTGCTGCGAGTTCGCGCGACTATCGCACGAGATCTTTCGAATTCCGAACGACGATTTTTCGCTGAAACTTTGGACGGGCGCGCTGCATCGCTGGGAAAATATTGTGAACTTGTAAAGCCTTTCAAGGCATGGCCTTCGCGAGGCGTACGTTCTTAATTGGTAAATCGCTCTTAATAGAATCGTAGCTTTCCACGAAGTGAGTTACAGCCATTCGCGTCGACAATTTTCTTTGAAATTTTCGAACTTTCTTGTTCACGTCGTTAAATCGGTTCAGTCACGGCGTGGGCAACGATCAACGATCTTTTATTTTTCTAACGAAAATTCTACTACAAAACAATTTGGTATCCATACTCTTTTTACGTGTAATTTGTAGTTCGTATGCAGACGTTTCAAGTATTAAAGCTTCTACACACTTGTGTTGATTTTGGCATTTTCATCGTCCACGTAGCGATCGATACCGAGAATCAATACCGTCCTGCGGCAAATTTCTAACTACGCGCATTTCGCAAAATTTGTATGAAATATTTTCTACATTTTGAATTATTTTATTCGTGCTATTTCCATTCTCCGATGCTCACGTACACGAGTGAATCACATCGCTGAAAATAATTCATGGCTCACCTACTTAAGAACTTATCGTTCACTAAAAGGCCAAAACACTCCGCAAGTTCTTTACATAGTATAACGCATCCATTCATCGCTGCTACTTAAATACGCCGCCACCAACTGCATCGCGTTACATCATAATTCACATCATAAAAAAGAAGCGGAGAATCGAATGCCAGGCAGTATTTTCGGCCCGTTTCTTTTCTTTTCTTTTTTTTTTCTTTTTCTCAAAATTTCAGCATATCCGAATTTCAAAACTCTCTCGGCGAGCGCGTTAGTGTTACGTATTCGTGAATTCACAGACCGGGAAAAGGAAGAAAGCGATTTTAGAAAATAATCGAAAGTGTTCTCTGCACGATATAAAAATAAGACAAAGCAAAAATACTAGTCTCGGTGCAGTGAACTTTTCGTTTAAGCGGGCGAGCCCGCGTAAACGCAAAACCCTGCTTGCTGCAGTTGACTTTCGTTGGAAACTTCGTCTCACGGTACGCTGCGTAAACTCTGAACTCTCCGAAACACTCTCGACTCGTTTTAATTGGTGCGTGGATTTTAATTATGTCGAGGTTTTCCCCTTCGTCGACGTACGTCCGCGTATCTGCGATTTCCTTCATCGCGCTATACGACGCGCGTCGAGCGCGAAAGTTGACAAATCGTTGCCCGTTCGAGGGATCGAGGGAGCTACGGATTGGAGAAAATGATGGATGAGCGACGATCCCGATTGTCTTTTTCTCTTTGACGCGAGAAGGCATCGTTGAAGTCGTCTCGCGTGGAATAGCCGTGATTGCAGAACATTCGCGCGTTCGAGTTATCGCTAATTAACCCGATAATTCGCGCGATTAAGATACCACAAAAATAGCTCGTCGTTCATTTCTCATCCGTGGTCGCTGCCGAGCAGCTACAAATAGACGCAGTTGACCTTTGCCGGTCTCTCGTTTTGCAAACCGGCCCGTTGAATAAAACTATTAAACATCGTGTTTGCCCTTTAATTGCCGTGACGGCCACATAATCGCTCGGTAAATTTGCGATCTGGCCGTTATCTCGTTGGACCTACGGCGGCAATTTAGCGGCGATACGTCATTGGACTTATTAAATCGAGTGAAAAATCAACGCTGTAAATTCGTCGGCTGTTTCATGCTCGAATTAACTTGCCAGATGACGATCTCTCGCAGAGGCTCGCACGCAGAGATCGGTACTTGCTCGGTAATCCAGTCTCCGACAAAGCCGTGCAACGTTAATGGAAGTTCTGCAGCGATAGAGGCCTTTCAGGGCTGCCTTTTCCCGGAAGCCTTTGAATCCTCGAAATCTTCGACGCGCTCCAGCCGTCACTTTTAATCTTTCCCAGTCCCTTTTTCTCGATCCGAGGTTCACCGAACTCCGAGAGAGTAATGTCGCGAAATGCAGTGCATTTCCTACGCTATATTCCATTCTTTGCGTACAACATCGCGTAACATACGGATATTTTCAACCGCATGAATCGAATGGCTGACTAATCGTACCAACTTTGTCCGTCGGAAGATTCGACGTAATTGTCAAACGCAAATTACTTTTCACATACCGATCACGACACGTATATTGTGATTCATAATTTACGACGATACTACTTGTTGAATCCATCCAGCTGAACGCAAACTGCTAGGCATTACACGAACGAAAAGCGGGTAACTGATGATGCGGAGAATCAATGGATTTGCGTTATATTCACGATTATAGAAACTGTTCGCTCTCCAACAACGTTATATGAACGGGGTTTCCTACATATGTAAAAAAAATAAATTTAAAATAAATTTAAAATAAATTTAGCAGAATTGAATCGGCGATGCAATATCACGGTTCCTCTATGGCGAAATTAAACTTGAGGCAGTGATTCGTAACAACGATACTCGTTGATAACCGATGTTCAGAAAAAGTGGCAAAAGTCGGGAACGGAAAGGGGTCAATAAGAAGCGGCGATCGATCGACCGTCCCGCTTCTGTCTCTGGATCGATGCGAAAAAGCGCCGGATGAACGAAGAATAGCGGCCTCGAGTCGTGGAAAAAGAGTGGAGCGTTTACAATGTTTGCGCGTGTGTGGTTGTCGGCAGTCGTTAATCACTCGCGGTACAATAATCACCGCGTGCTTTCTCTGTACATCCGCTAACAATGGAAGTCGAATGCGTGGAGAACACGCAAGGACGAGTCCACGTATACAGCGAGAATTATTTAAACGAACCGGGCCAGCTAATTATTTGGCATTCTCGGCGGCGACTTTCGCGAAACTTGAAAGACAGCTTCTGAAACGCTCGAAACAGTTGCTTTCGACCATCGAGTGAAAACTACTTGGCATAGTTTCGTCGTTGGCAAAAAGACCGCGACGATTCCGAAGGTATTCGGAAATCACCTGATGCTGATCTTCGCTTGTCGCCGTACAGTTATGATAATTTCAATGCACGAGTAAAAGCGAAGAGCCCGGGATGAGATATTTATAGTCGAGATTGTCTGCACGTCAAGTGGAAAGTCTTAAGTTGCGTACACGGAGACGTTAAGTATCTGAGTCAAAGTTCCAATTTATTTACCGTGCAAAAATAACGCACGGACAATACACGCGCGTTCCAAGTTCAAAGTAGAATGCCGTAAGTTCGAGTAACAATTTCTAGATGCAAAGTACCGAAATGAATATTCTTCCTTCGCGATTCTGCTTCAGATAGCGGATAGCCGGCCGGAATAGTTTTACTATGACGATAATAAAAGAAAATTACTGCTTGGCGACACGAAACGTGCACTTAACCAACCTGTTTTCGTGTTCTAATGTATTCATAGGTCAGAACGATAACGCGAAATTACCGAACTGCGGGATTCAAGCAACGGGCAGAAAAAGCGCAGAACTCGTTCCAATTTTTGTATTCGTATCGGCAATGCATTACCTGCGTAATTCGTGCGAAAACGTTAGCGAGTAAAACTACAAAAAATCCAGAAAGAAGAAGAAAAAAACAGAAAATCTGAATTCCAAATTAGACCAGAAGCATAAATAAGAATCAGTGTGTTGCACGATCGATTAAAAATCAGGTTCATCAGCCTGGCCGTAATAGCGAATTTGATCGGTTCGATTTGACGACGGTCCGCAGAGGCCGAGGCTCTCGACGAGGTGGTTCGAGGCAACTCGTCTTTTTTATCGAGTCAAGTGTCAGTTCGGTGGCGAGAGTTCGAGGGAGCGACTTCTCGTTAGCTTTGCTTCTTCTTCCGTTCTTTTTTTCTTTCTTTTCTACGCGAAACACTCGATTTGCAAGCGCTCTGTTTACCCGGCGAGTCCGCGGGTATTCGTCATCGTTTGGCCGCGGCCCAACTAAGCCAGCCACTGCCAAGGAATCCTGGCCAGATTCCCTTTAGATATTCTCGACTTTTTATCTTGCGGAATTTCCACCTCGTGCCGCTCCTCGTACTCGTTTTCCCACTCGATCGAATTTCCCACCGGTTTCCGTGGCCCGTTTCTCGCTATCCATCTTTGAATCGATCGATCTCTGTCAACCGTCGATTAACGCTCCGATTCGCGTGCCGTGCAACGTAGAATGTTTTCGGTAACTGTAAACGACGAGTGGCGCCAAGTCGCGCGGACACGACCCGGCGTGCGTTTCGTTGGTTTGTTCGTGGCGTTACAGCGCGAGAATTCGTAAAAGTGCGAGAAACGACGAGGCAGAGAGGCGTCCGTTAGCGGAGTCGCTCGAAGAGCAAATTAAGACCGGAAACAGAGCGATATCGTGCACGCGAATTCGTAGCCCCGCGTCGCGCGTTCCGCCCCCCGAGCCGCCGATACGAAGATTCCAGGCTTCCACGGTTGACGCCGTCGTTGCAACGACATTCCGACGCGGTACCGTCGCGATTATAATCTCCTCGGAGTCGTTTCGACGCTGATACCACGACTGCCTCTCACCGTTGACCCGTTTATTTGCAGTGAAAGAGAGATTAAATCATCTTCCCCTTTCTCACTCTCTTCCTGTTTTTCCCGTTCTCTCGAGAGAGTTTAAAGACGCGAGATGCTGTCGCGCGTTCCTTGCGATTGATGTCTCGATAAGTGGCATCTCATCCTAATTAAGATCAGTCGTAGAAGTAGCCAGCCGCCGTTTTCCATCGTTCGAAGATCCCTCGGATACACTTTTGCTTTTAAATTCTTCCGCTCTCCGTTTATTATGCATACCCGCTTCTCTAATAATATATCGTTTTCTCGTAGTAACGCAACGTGTTTGCAACCTATGAATGAAGAAGCGAATGATCGAATAAACGTATAAATATATTCAAATGCGTATCGCTTAAAGCATCCTTGCACGGTGATTGATCCTCGTACGCGATTCACAGCGCACATCTATGTATAGTTGAATTCTCCGTGGTTGTAGAAGCTGTCGTACGACCGTGCCACGTTCCTGCTACGTCGCGTCTCATTAATACGTTTCTGCCTCGTGAGAATCGGTCTGACGTTCTCTCACGCGCTCCTCGAGCTGTGAAAACGTGGTACACACAGATATCGTTGTACGATTGGGAACGGCGAACACCGCACTCAATATCGCACCTCGTCGTTCGCGGGAACGCTTAATTACGGTGTAATACGCATCGAGTTAATTTTCTTGTCCGCGGTGGAAACGCACGGAACGATCGAGGTACGAGAAAGTCTCGTTGCGAGCTTCGATCCACCGCGAAAACTTGGCGAATAACAACATCCCCTGACATTAACAGAGCTATCAATTAGCCGAGCTATCAGTTGACTCGACCGAACCAAGCCCTCGTTTTACACTCGTATGATCCTTACTTACCTCGGTTTCTTCCTCTAGTTGGACACTCGGCTTTCTAAAATTACCTTTACGCAATGCGGGCATTCCAAAGCATCAGCGACCTATCGCGATACGATCGAGAAACTATTCGTCCGAAATCGAAATTTCTCTCTCGGAACCGACTCGGATTACACCGTGTTTATAGCAGATGCGTGTACTCGCCAATAGGTCGGAACAATCAAATGGTCAAGAATCGCGCGCAAGAAACGTAAGACATTCGCATTTGTCGATTTTCTAATTTCGATACGACTAATTTTCCGATTTTCTCTCTGTGATCTTTGTACGTAATCTCGCAATATAACATGTATTGGGTCAGTGGAAAATTTAGTGGCCGACGTCGATAGATGTCACGAAATTATTTGCGAGTCCGGCTAACATCTGCTATCGCGTGATAAAAAGAGCCGTATTCGATCATTATTTCAACGGTAGACTTTTATATCCTGACAGTTTTTACTTTGTAAAAAAAAAAAGAAAAAAGAGATTTGAAAAACGAGCGAAGGAAAGATTCATTTGCTTCGTGTCATGCTCTACGAATCCCGGAAAGGTGTAACGGTGGGAATTCCTGTAAAAAACATTCAGGACGTTTACCAAGACCGTGCACCAGTTCTTCGTGTAATAGAAAAGTTTCTCCACGACTTCCTCGGTTAAAATTCGTCGATTATTTTGCGATAAATTAAGCACAACGTCGTCGTCTGTCACGGAAGGTCCTGAACGTTTTCTTTACAGTTACATCTTTCCGGAATTCGCGAATGCGGATGACGCCGCGCAAACGAACCTTTTCTTCGCTCATTTTCGAAATCTCTTTTACGATATACAAACTGGCAAAATACAAAAGTCTGCCGTCGGAACAACGGTTGAATATATATGAAGTTTGCACGTTCGACAACGGTTGTTAGCAGACCTGCGAATAATTTAATAGCATCTATTGGAATCGGGCACGAACTTTTGCACTGACCCAATATCATACAAGTATATGCGTTTCAATCTTCGAACGCGTTATTCGCCAACACGAGCGTTCACTGCGTCCATAACTTTACAGTTTCGATCTAACTGTTTGCGTGTTTTGAGCGCTTGCAGTAACGATAAATGTCATGTTTCGTAACGTTACGAGTAACCGCTAGATACATCGGAAAACGCTTAAACGGTTCAAGGGTTCGACGATATGACGCGTAGCGTTTCACGACGGCGTAGAAAATTGTGTTCAACATCTGTGTACTGGGTTTCCAGGTTACCCACAAAGTGACGAGTCAGGTGATGGTCCTGAAGATGAACCAGCTGCCTGCGAATAGGCCAAACATGCTGAAAGAGGTTCAACTGATGAACAAGCTCAGCCATCCGAACATACTCAGGTAAGTCGGATCGAAGTCCGGTTCACTTTTGCGCCGGAGAAACTCGGCTGACCGTAACGAAGAAAATCAGCCCCCTCGCTTCGCGCCGAATTTTCTCTGTCCTCGCTCGAGAAACCAGTCAGCGAACGATTAATTTAAGGAATAAGCGCGAGAGACGGCCCATCTGACGCGCGGCAAGTCACGCGTGTCGTTCGCTTTCTTCGCCGGTAGTTTTAAATTAAAACGGGCCGAGTTGTCGCGCGAATCGCGATGGAAATAGAAACTAGTCGGATAGAACGTCGAAATGGAAACGACCGGCACATATTCGTTAGTCGAAGCAATTAAGCCGACGACGTTTTTCTCTTCTATCGGTCGGCTCGAATTTATTTTCGAACAGATGCTAATATATACGCATAGGCGGCGTGTGTCAGGCTTAAGGAGAAAATAGCGTATCAGTGTCTGTGGACAGGGAGCTCGGTCGAAAGAGTATCGTTTAAAACTAGAGAAATCTCGTGGAAACGGACTAATTTTTTACTCACCTACGTGACGATTGGATCTCGATTATGGAAACAAATAAGCAACCGGTAATTTAAGTCTCATATATCGACGATTCTAGGTTTCACTGTCGCGCCTGCAAGTTTCCAATCACTCTCCCTCGGAATACATAATTGCGACGAAGTTGCAGTCGTCGACTACGAGCGACGATCGAATACCCACTCCGTTTCTATACATTGTATACGTTCGTTCTATTATCAGCAAAATGTTCAACGTTCAGACGTCTGAAGAGAGAAACTCGGGCAAAATATCGACTAAGATCTTGGCTAAAATCTTTCCGGTAAAATAACGAGGATGCTGCATATTTGTTTATCTTGCTCGTAGGATTTCATCTCGTAAAGCAGTCAGTTCCCACGCGAAGAAGCAACGTCCCTTCGAAATGGATCGCAATGCTGGTTGACGCAACCGGGTGACTACTGCGGAGCTAACGTTAAAAGAGTTTCGCGGTTTGCAAGTTACGAGTTATGACATAATGGCAGCTGGTATCGCCGTTCCGCGCCGCTCCGCGCCGCGCCGCGCCGCTGCTCGCGGCTAGACGCGCCGCATCCGCGGCGACAACGCATTCCAACGATATAAACGGCTTGGCCCAGATTCGGCTGTGTGTGTTTATGCCGCGTGGCTAGTGGATCTTATTTCTGGCATTTCTCTCGTTGAAGGCTGCGAAAACCGCGAGCATCGTCGGGACGTGTCTTTTCATCGAGAGCGAGCCAGCCAGCCAGCCAGCCAGCCAGCCAGCTCGATGGAAAAAGAGAAGGGACGGAGAATAATCTTTGATGCCGTGAATTTCGTAATTCTTGGAACGATACGACGCGCCAGGTGTACACATTTCGTTTCAGGGAATATGGATGAATGAAATCGGTCGATAATCTCGAGATATGTTTGGTTTTGTTAAGAGCGAGACCAAGATTTACTACTAACGCCACACTCGCGTCAATCGATCGGCCGTTTCTTCGAATATTCCCCGCCAACTGCCAGAAACGTGTTCGTGAATAACTAGCTTGTCCGAGCCGGTCCAAAACTTTGCTTCTCGAAACGCTGCAGATAATTCCTGATCCAAATTTTATCACGTGTTCTCAACTTTTTTGTCCCACCCACCTACACACACACACACACACATTCTTCTTGATATTTCCGTTGAAAAGTCAATTTAAAGTTGTGTCAAGATCGTTAGAAAATGTGTCCTACCGTAAACGTCCAACTATCGCAATTGAGCGCTCGAGAATCATATTCTGTTGTAAGTCGCTGACCTATTACCTTTTTATGAAGCAGTATACGGAATTTATATGTTATAAAAAAATCATGATATCTTCTTACGTTATGAAGATGTATTTGCAACGACGAATAAAATGATAACTTACGTTGTTTGGTCATGAAACTAAAGGAATGATACTGTTAAAAGTTTAAATTTTGTATCTACGCCATTATCGATTTTTAGCCAATTATTACAGAGCTTAATCCGTAAGATCCGAACAAAGACCTACGCGTTCCTTTGATTCTTAGTCATTTTCATTGATAGTTTCTTTACAAATAAGAATAGAAATCGTAAATAACGATTGAAAAGAGAAAAAGACGTAAGACCGTCTAAGCGTCTTTTTTCGTTCCTAATTCTGTTGCTAAGCATTATTCTTGATACGTTTCTTAAGATACTATGGATAACATTAGTGCGATAATATTTGTAAGAATTTCGTGTAATCTTATCGGGACATTAAGACGTATCGCGGTGTATCTGAGTAGTTTCGCCGAAGAACACGAGCACCGCTGTGGTCGTGGACATGATCGATAGTAGCACGAAGCTGGCCATGAAGTGAAAAATCATGCCGCCCAGTGACACCATCGACGTGACGTGATTTGCGAGCGAGCGTGCGTGCGAATCGAATCGCGTCGATAGTCGCACATGCTGCGGAGTTTCCATCGTTCTATCGGTGATATTATTGCGATAACCGGCGGTAGAAGCAAATTGACCGGTAATTTATCGTGGTTCGCACGCGCGAGTTCGCACACAGTTGCGATGATACACATAGACACACGGTTCCGATTGTTAACGTCCGATCGTTGTTGCGATAAACTCGATATAGGCCGCAACAACGTCCCGACCATTTTTATAACTCGATATGATATACTACGTATTCGTCGAAAAATCGGAACTTGGATAGATTCGATCGAAACATCAAAGCGAAGACAGAAACAACCCGACGAGTTCGTCTTTCTTGTTTCTTCTACGCGATCAACTAGGTATCGTAGTCGATTAAACTATCATCGTTACAGCATAACGGCTCAGTTTTTAAGTCTTGGAACTATACAATTTTTCACGCAAATGATCGCCATACCGTGCTATACTCGATCGAAGCGAATTGGACATTCTAGCTGTCTCAAATATCTTACGTCGAAACCTTATTAATTAGTCAATTCCGATTTCTTTCCCGAACCAGAAACGCTAGTTCATTCTAAACCCAGTACGCTTCGATATTCTATTTATATACAATTTACGCTATATCTAACTAAATATCGTGCAGGATATGTTCATCGTTAAAAATGTTAGAAACTTTCCAAACAAACCGATACTTGGCAATGTATTTGCTTCGATGTAATGGTGTTTACGAATCGATCGGTAACCTTATCGAGCTGCAAAGTGTATCTCGATAAGGATCGCGAGTTCCTCGCCGTTTCCAGATACTGCTCGGTTCACGCACATGAATCACAAGGATCCTAGACTCATCGCGAGATAACGTCGTGTCAATGGAACGGATTATCGGTCGCTAATTGACGTTTATCGCGACGTTTACCTACGCTCGTCGAGCTTATGACATTTCGATGCAATGAATCGACCAGACGAACCTCGACTCCGACCTATTCAATTCGGTGCCACCTACCGAGCAATCTAATCTCTGGCAAGAATCGTCGAGTCGAACGCGACAAGCGTGCTTTTCCTGTAGCGTCGATTATTATCGCTCTATCGCGGACCCGCCGTTAAATCAGATCTATAATAGAGCTCGCAGTAATTCGCCTCTGCCGAAGACACGTGCGATGTGTCGACAGGTAGAGCGCGTATTTCGAATATTCTTTCCATCGGACCAGTAAAACCCACGGAACGACGTATCGAGCAAGGAGGAAGTTCTAGATTGTTCGTAATAGTATCAGGTTTTCACTGGTTTAACCCTTGTGTGTAGGCAACCAAAATGGTCACGGTTGATGAGCAACGCGTTCTATTTCGATAGATCAAACACGCAGCGATAATTTTACTTTCATACATTCTCGGAACTTTGCACTTTTCCTTTCTACGATACGACAAATGCTTTATAATATAATAATAATGGTTCCAAATTTGGATTTCGACAAAAAGATTACTTCCAGTTACGATACAGTTGCGCGCCAACGTTGACTACGAGGTGCGTTTAAAAAGTAACGAGACCGATCCTGTCAAAATGTTTATGTCACTCAATGAAACACCTACATTGTCCCCTTTAAAATTGTGAATTGAGAAGGTATATACCGCCGGAAGCGGTACTCCTATTCCTGGAAACGGCGCTGGAATTCCTCTATCGAAACTACTTTCGGTTTGTCGGTTACAACCTTTTGGACGTCGTCCACGGTTCCAAAATTATGCCGATCAACCATCGAGATGGCTTTTCGTTTTTGAGAAAAAAGATTGTATGGACTCGTGTCTGAAGGTCGCGGATGCTGTAGAACCACAAAGATATGTTTGTTGACCAAAGTTTTGGTTTACGGAGAGTGCAACGCAAGGCACTGCTCGTCGATATGTCGCTGTTCCATCTCCGTAACGCGTTGCTAAAACAAGTTGCGAAATCGCTCGTGTCAGCTGAATCGAGTTTGAAATTAATATCGAAGGCAGCATAGCGATATTACGTCTCGAATGGCATCGAAATCTATGTCGTTACTGTTTGGACACACCGCGTACTCCCATTCGCACGTATTCGTACGGTTCTTTATCCTTGTAGCATGAATCGACGTAGGATATTCGCGATATTTCGAGGGAATTTACAAATGGATATTCGGTTGGGCGTACAATGGTTAAAAAAGGAATCGTAGTTCATAGATAGAATATTCACGGAAATCGACGCGCGCGTGCACCCGACAGAAATTATAGTTGTAACGGTGAGATCGAACGGCGTATATTTGATAAAGCCAATTAAACGTAATGAGAAGTAGGCACGTTTTAGGAAACGCTTTCTCGTCTAATGCGGAAAAGCTTCTCCCCTTTTTCGATCGATTTGAAATTTCCGGTTCCACGGCTGGAGCGGAAAATCGAGCGAATCTCGCCTTGTGTTTGACCACGTTTCGGGGGCAAAAGAGGAAACTTGGACGTTCGTTGGATGGTAACGGACTATCGTGCCAAGTGTCAAATCGATACTCCCTAATCGCCTTACGTTCCTTCGCAAACGCGAAAACATCGACTGCGACGATATAATTCGTCGAAAAGTTTTACTTGTTTCTTTGAAAAAGCTGATAATTAGAGGTACCCACGTGAAACTTATCAGATAATTCGCTTTAGATATTATACTAAATTGCAAGATTACGTCGCTGATTTATAGACATTAGTAACGCAGAACCTTCCGCTCAAAACACCTCCATCTTTCCTTCGTCCTGATCCTCGAGACGATTCGTTCGACTTACGAACGCAATAATTTCTACCAAGATCATCTTCGTTTTTCCTGAATGAAAATTATTCCTACGCTCTTTACGCTTCTATACGTAATACCGAAAGATTATTAATAACAAGCAATAACATTAAACCGTGCAGGAATTTTTAAACAACGTATGTGTGGCTGCATAAAATAACCACGTACGATAAATTATTTGTGTAACCAAAATTATTCGTACAATGCGATTATCTCTGGTTAATTATCGACATCGGCTGCATAGTTCGTCCTTCCTTAGTTTTGCTTTACTGTTAGTTCAAAATTACGACTCCAGACAAAGTAAACCAACTACCGACGAGGTGCACATTAGATAGATAATGTTAATGAATTCAACAAGGCTGTAAACGTGTGTCAGTTGATTCTATTGCAAACGAAATACCAATGGATATAGGAAAAGCGTACTAAAATATTTTTATACCTCGAACAAAACCTGTCGGCTGATACGCGCAAGTTTCCATTTTTCCGTTTTGTTTCGTATCGCGGTGCCCCGTTCGATTCGAGCTACGACAAAAACATCACAGATCACAGTGTCCGTATTTCGGCGTCGTTTCGCACGACAAACGATCGTTTCTCTCTGCACGTCAGCGGGTTTCGCGTCGACGCGTTTTATTCAGAGAGTTTCGTCGATCGTTCGATGATGGTCGCGTGCACATGTGGGTCGTAGACCTTCGTCCTGCGTCGTCCTCGCCCGATACACGAAGGTCGCGATCTTTATAGGGAAAGATGAGTAACGAGCGAAACGACTTCGCGCTTCGTGCGCGGATTGATAAAGAGAGCCGCGGCCACGGCCGCGACTCGCTTGGCAATTAAACCTCGTTCTCTGAACGCAAGAAAAATTCATCTCGCCGCCTTTGGTTCTTTGGCCTTTCCGCGTAAGGACAGAGAAAACGTAGCGAAGCTCGGCTCCGAAAAACTCAGCTCCAACGTTTCGACTCGAATTGCCATTGGAACGAACGAGAGCGGAATCAGCCGCGAGATGGTAGATTTTAAAGTACATTTCAAAAGTGTTTTACGCGCGCTATCTTCGTAATAAGTCTGGTAAACGGAGAATAGAGGAAAACCGAGAAACGTTTCACCGCGAACCAATCTCGTGTACGATAATTATAATAATGGTAACAACGTTGATAATTATGCAGCTAGGAAAATAGTATGCGCGATGCCCGGGGCGTAGAGAGTAAATCGAATAAAACCCGGAGCCTGAGAAACACCGTGTGGCACGAGTGCACCGGCTCTCGTCCGTTTTCCCCGTCTTCGTTCTCACTGTTTTCCACGATCTTCGATTCGTACGTTGCAGGTTCATGGGAGTCTGTGTACACGAGGGTCAACTGCACGCCCTCACAGAGTACATAAACGGCGGTAGCTTGGAACAGTTGATCATGTCGAGGCACACGCCTCTACCCCATCCGATCAGGATGAATCTGGCGAGAGACGTGGCACGGGGCATGACCTACCTCCACAGCCGTGGAGTCTTTCATCGGGATCTCACGTCGAAAAACGTGCTGATCAAGAAGGACGAAAGTACGTCGGAAATGACCGCCGTGGTGGGCGATTTTGGGCTGGCAGCGAAGATCCCGGATCCCAGTTCCGGATACAGGCTGAGCACCGTAGGCAGTCCCTATTGGATGTCACCGGAATGCCTCAAGGGTCAATGGTACGATCACAGGTCGGACGTTTTCTCGTTCGGTATAGTGGTCTGCGAGCTGATCGGCCGCGTGCCGGCCGATCCGGACGTTCTACCACGGTCAGATAACTTTGGCCTCGATTACCTGGCCGTGGCAGAGATCTGCGCGGCAGCTGATCCGCCGCCAGCCTTTCTGCAGCTTGCCTTCAACTGTTGCACCGTGAGTAGAATATTGCTTTTGCCCGGCATTTCGGAGACGCTCGCGTGCCTTTTTCCTCCAGATTTTCTTTCCACTCTCCGACAGATCGAGTTGTTCGATTCTCAACGTTTTCTTTTCCTTCGAATCCGTGATTCGTACGGCGCAAACTTCAAATGTACAATATCTTTCCCCCTTAAATCGCTTCATCGAACTTATCGTATTCGTCGAAGATCGTCGGTATGCACGTACATACAGTTGGTAATAGCATTTTACGCGCGTTGGAAAATCTCCGATGTCACTCTGTTCGTACCGCGAAATGTATATTCTTAGTTCGCGAACATTTCACGGTCGCGTGCATCGCTCTGGTTTCAGTACGAGCCAAAATCAAGACCGACCTTCCACGAGATTACCTGCAGCCTGGACACTATGATCAGCAACTACGAGGAGGAATCGAAGAACAATATCGGTAAACGTCAGTCCGTGGATCCTGCTCTCATGTCCAGCATGGACGAGATCACTCGAGAAGGACGACCGACCAAGCGCAAGACTGCTCGTCTGCGGAGTCAATCGGCGGACGCGAGAGGCTGCGACAACGCAACGCCCTCCGACAAGGCCAGGTGTCATTCCGTGAGAAGGGTAGCGGAACTGGCTAGCAGGAGGGACCCGCATTACAGGCCTATGACGGCGAATCCGTTCCACGCGTTGGGTGGCGTGAAGAAAATCCTTGGCAATTTGTTCTCCAGCTGCTTGGAACTTCCGTCTCTGGAGGATGTCAGGCCGAGCGTCACAGATGCTATCGCCAAGTTCAAGCCCGCGCAGAACGACAGTATCGCGAAGATCTTGGACAGGAAGAAACCAAACTCGGAACCGAGCAGTCCGACCGCCAGGAAGAAATGGGAGAGAAAGGTAGACTTTTTTCTTAAACGATTTAACGACCCCGGCGAACGTTTAGGCGAAATTCAGGCGCGAAATTCAAGCGCGAAATTCAAGCGCCAAATAGCAACGTGGTAATCAGAGGTGTCTAGGCGAACAAAGTAATTAGCCAGGTAGAGATTGCGTTTCGGTGGAGTTAATTAGAGATTAAACGATAATCCGGTTTTCAGGTGGCTACAAAGGCGGGCGCTGCCAGCTTGTTCACTCATCCGCTTTTCCGAGACGGATGGGAGCCAAGAAGGCGAGGTAGCTGCGAGTCGGGTTTTTGGAGCTGCGTCGGCGAAGATCTCAGCCCGGAGCCACCCAATCGTCGACACACCTCCACCTTGAGCAGCTCCGCGGCAAGCAGCTTGTTTTTATTGGACGACCATCGAACCAGCTCGATCTACACCGACTCGTCCGAAGATATAGCGAGCTTAGGAGGTGGCGACTCCTGTTGGGAGGATAGATTAAGCGGTATCGGGTCTTCCAGTAAAACTATCTCCAAGATCGTCGAGTATTTCGAGAGGAAGCAAGCGGGTAGCTTGCGACTTGCCGATCACGATGCCAGCTCCAGTAGATTAACGTTCTTGAAAGCAAACTTAGAGGGTCCCGTTCCATTGTGCAGTATCTCAGCCGCGCAGAGGTTAGTCGTTTGCGAGGGTGCGGTGCGCAGCAAATTGCCCTTGTTTGATAAAAAGTGATACACATCTCTCGCACGTCGAACGCAGTTCGTTCCTTGGGGTTTCTTGGTTTTTTACCGATGTTTCTGGACCGCGTGAAAGCGCCTACACGGAGAAACGCCTCGACCCGAGTTGTTCCAAAAATGGAACAGCGATCGACGGCTATGTCGATGCGACAAAAATATTGGAAAAGAGTAGCGATCGGCGGAAAGTAGGGTCGAACGACCTAGTCGCGCGCGAAAGAAGAGCTAGAAAGATCGAAGAACGATTATATCTTCTATTGGACTTTGCGATCGAAGTGGTTGAAGTTGGAACAGGGTCAGTATTAACCAGGTTCGAATATCTGGTTCGAGTTCAATGAAAATATAGTCAAGTAGGAGTTCGGCGGACACTTCTCTAAAATCTAGTAACCCGACTGTGATGTTTTTTGATAATCTACATACATTATCGACCCATACTGCTATGCTTGAAGCTGTCGGCGCGAGTTTCCTCTTCCGCGTGCGACGATCGTTACGTATTTCTCACCGCGTTAGTGCACTTTGAAAAAAAAAAAAAAGAAGAGAAACTTTATACCCGATACGATAGTAATATGGTAAATTTTAAAAGAAGGTTCTTTCACTTTACACATGCCACAGGATATGTCAATGGTATTTTGCATGAAAATGAAACGTTTCTTGCGTTGTAGTTCGGAATACTTGGGAATTTTCAAACACCGTCAAACCTATTTTCCTCGGACGTGCAATTTAGCAGAAGCAGATGAACAAGTTAACGGTTCGGATGATTGAAAGAAGCAATACACGTTTCATTTTGAGACTGCGGCAATCCAATGCCAGTAGAAACGCTGCTCACGTTCTTACCTTTTGCAGTGCCTCGCAGTTCCTAGTTAGCCACCTCCGTCCTTATCCACGACAACCGATTTTTTATCAATTATCAACGACGATCATACGAAATCGAAATGCGAATGAACCGATCGTATTCGTTTCTAAGTTGAAAACGATTTTTTAACGCATTACCAATCCCAACAATCGTCTCCTATTACTTGATTCGTGTATGTACACGTTTCTTTTTCGAGCCGATATCGGCGTCCACATCGTTTAGCAGCGTTACACTCTTACATTAAATACCAGGATGTCGGGATAAGCAGCGAAAACTACGGCGATGTACAATAGAAGGCGGTATATTTTCCTATATCGATTCGAATATTTCAAACGAAATAAATGAAATTACTTTAATTTTAAGAGCTTCTCGCAACATCAGGTTTTTACGTACGAAGTAAAGTATATTGTTGGTATAATTTCTATTTTTGTTCTTCGTAACCATCGTTCGTACCTGTGCCGTTATATTTTGCCGTATTGCCGTCTTTTTTTGTACAGTATCGTGTAAGTTGGTGGGGTAAAAGAATTCGTCAGGGCCTACGCTGTGCTTATACGAGTTTTTAATTACATTTTTCATCGAGTAAAGAATACTTCCCCAACGCGCCACGCCACGACGTGGTGTTTGATCGTTGCGCGTCGTAGATTAGTACTCAGGATGCGAAACGAGACACATAGTATATTTTGTTGACAGAGATACCGTGTCCTGAATATTTTTGTTGATATAAAAGAAATGGGACGATGGTCCACCACACACTGTGAGAGAGAGGGAGGGAGAGAAAGCATGCGCGAGCGAGCGAGCGAGCGAGAGAGAGAGCGAGAGAGAGAGAGAGAGAGTGAGAGAAAGAGAGCAAATGAAACTGATCTAGTCAGTGTATTATCGTTGGCGGCCTTATCTTTTGTATGTCGTAGCGCTAATTACTTAAGTGTTCCAAGGAAAGCGAACAAACAGAACACAGGCGGATACAACACAATCTGTTCGAACATACACGATGCATCGGTAGTCGTTGATAAAACGCGAAACGAACGTGACGAACGAACCATTGGGAATGACGTTTCATTGAATGTTTGCCGAAGAACAAACATGGAACTCACGAGTATGAATGACGATCCATCGAATGGATGAATGCGTGTGATTATTTAGAAGCGTAAGAAGTCGTACGTGCTCCATGGCTGCCTCGAAATCGTGTCTCTGTTATACGGTCAAATATACGTAGTTGTATAATTAGAATTTGTCGATTCGGAGCTTAGTGGGACAAGGAGAAGGATTCGAGATGGCACGCGGAGCATATTAGTTTTTAGTTGCGCTCTTTTACGCAGATACAGTATCCTTATAAGACTTTCGACGAGCAGCACCGAATCGTTTTCCATAATACCAGAATTTTTCTTTTTTTAATAATTCCCTTTATATCGTGAGTGAATATAGGGCTTAGTCGTTTCAAGTTATCTTCAACCTGGTATCATATCGCGATTACAAGTCTGGTTCATTCTCTATGAATTTCTATTTTATCTCCTCGAGAGTACTGTATGTGGGTAACAGAGGATGATTTGGGTAGGTACTATTATACCGCGCGTCAGCGCGTAAATCGTTTCGTCGCCCTGGTTGCGGGACGAGTCGAACCAAATTTCTACTAGAATAATATAGGCAACTATACCTTTTTACTTGTCAGAGTTCGTTCACGGGTTCTACTTGATAAGACTGCGTGTTTGTTAAATATGTATGTAAGTAGTAAGTTGTCGATAATTCGCAGTCCCTTCTTCCTTGCCTAACGGAATGCACTGTCGACCAGAAGCCAAGATTTTTTTGTTTCGTCCCATCGAGTCGATACGAAAATAACGTAGAACTTTTTGACTAAGCTTTTATTTCCGAGCGTATCGATGATCGACGATCGAGTCGTTTTAACTGTAGTCTTCCCAGCTATCGAAACGAAACTCTTACGTACCTGTTATTTTTGTATCGAGTCGATTATCATAGAACGATGCGTTCTGTTATGACGCGTCAATCGGTACCTGAAGAAACATTGAAGCAAGGACTGCGAATGGGTTATTTTTAATAGTCGCGGACATATCAGGAGTGGGCATATCCTGAGAGAGTTGGTTGCTGGCGGAAGATGATTATCGAGGAGAAGAGAAGAATTGCGATGAATTTTGATGAACATTAGATGAACAGAAGCGAAAAAAAAAAGGTAGAGATTCTGTCTGCGTGCGTGCGTGCGTGCGTGCGTGCGTGTGCGAGAGAAAAAGAGAGAAAAGCGATGCTGTGAGTAAGTGTAACAGAAGTACACGAGTAAAAGTACATCGGACTTGCAAGACCGAGAGGCGCATTTTTCTTCTTAAAGAGGGTTATTTATTTTAAGTAAAAACAGATATATTATAGATACACATAGAAGTCCATTTAAATCATCTCTTCCATACTTTTGACTACCGTTCGCGCGAACCGCCATGAAGGTGGATCGCATAGACACCGGCTGTACATATTATTACGAGAGAAAAAAGAAAAGAAAAAAAAAGAAATATAATTACTATTTCAGCGATTCGTTTAGCGATTTCCAAGATTGGGTCATCATATACAAAGTGGGATTTTTCGCTCTTATGATCGTCCGTTCGACATGAATAAAATAGATGGGGGAAATGCAGATGACGATGATAATAATTCTAATAACTAAGAGTTAGTTAACGGTAACGATGTGAAAAAAAAAACAGATTTCAGCGAAGCTATATATATATATATATATATATATATTATATTATATATATTGTAAAAAAATTCCTATATACAAAAATAAAGTTAAGGCTCCAATTTTTACCAAAAACATCTTTAAAGCGTGCTTTATAAAGCCATCGATTTTTACTGACCGATCTTATCACGTTCCATAGTACCAGTAACACAAAACACAAATTCCACGAAAACGTTAACAAACTGATCATCAACAACAGCAACTACAAACAAACAGGAAAAGCCAATAAGAAACTGGACATTTGCAAGAGTAGAAGCATATCTTGAACGATGATTGCATAAATCTTGTTCCAAACAATTTTCGCCGCTTAATTTCTTCAGCGTTCTCTGTCGACCGAGAAGTGTGGCCTTCCAAAGTCTTCCTCTGGTATCAAAGGTATGTACCTGGTCCTAGGATCCTTCTTTTTCTCGTACGCGTAAGGGAACACCATGCTCCTCCTCGCCAAACTAGCTTTGCTACTTCTCGTTCCTATCGGTCTGGGGATTTTCTGAATGTGAGAGTGCGGCGAGTGCGTGGAGCTCGTACTCGAAGAGCTCGGGCCAACGTCTATGATATCGTTCACGCTCGTCGACGATAATTCCTTCGCGTTCGGATCGACCAGTGGAATATACTTTCTCTCGTCTTTCCCGGTGGCGACAGCCTCGTCCGAATTATTTCTAGAGTCCTTTATCGTCACAGCTTCCGCTCGAACAGCCTTAGTCTGCTTGTCGGCGACCACGCGAGACAAGCTGATCTCGTTAGAGACGTTATTCAGAGCCTCGGGAATTTCAATTTCGCTTTTAACCGTAATAGGCACCCAATCGTCCACCTCTGACGTACTACTCTCCGACGTTTGCGTGGACCAATTGTACTTCTCGTGTTCCCAATTCAGAGACCTGGACACGTTGGAGTCTTTTCTAGATAAGGCGTTTAAAACGGTAGAACGTTCTATGGGCACCCATTCGCTGCTCTCATCGGTTCTCGTTGAATTTGTCTCTGTTTCCTGATAATTTGCCCCGATAATGGCAGGTACTTGCATCGACGTAGCGTCAGAAGAATTCATCGTTCTCCCCTCTCTTAAGGCGGGCTCAGCGTTAACAGTTCGATCATCTCGGTTCTGTCGTTCAAAGTCCCGTTGGTAGTTATTTGTAGTCAACTCCGGTTCATCGGGCCCTCGATCCTCCGTAGCGATCTCCCCCAAGGGTGGAAAATATTTAGGCTCCTCATATCGCGATCCGGTTACGAAACTGGGCGTATACTGCGAAATCAGAGGAAGAAGGGTTTGCCTAGCGTACCTTTCGGCTTGTGCCAGGATGCCAGCCAACCTTTCTGGCAAGAATTGTACCGTAAAGGCTCTGGACGTCGAGGAAGTCTCCTGTATCTCTTCCTTCTGCTTTTCGCGACTGTGAATTTCGTTTCTGGTGTTCTGTCTCGCCGAGCGTGGCCTCAAGATCGGCTCTGTGATTTCTGGGAATTTCAAAGACCTGCCTGTTTCCTTCTTATCGATTTGCAGTACGGGTTCCCGTATTTCCGGAAGGAACTCGGTTGTTGGTTCCACCGAAGGATTCGGAGAAGCACTTTTTGCGAACAAATTGGAACCGGAGAATCCTCTGCCTTTCTCGGTCTCTGTATTTTCCAGAGAATTGGAATCTCCATCGCTGGATATGTCGACGATGTTCCAAGGGTTTGAGCTACTGCCACGATTGCCCGTTTCCTCGATTATGCGCACATTTTGCTCCTTGGTAAATGGGCCCAAACCTTTCGACGAGGACAACGACGCGATTCTCTCTTTCGAGAACGTTTCTATCGGGACACTGTCTTTCGCCTCGTAATTCTGTTCTTTGGTAAATGGCCCGATACCACCTGGTTTCTCTTGCAACAGACGTTCTAACGCCGGTGACGTCGAGTTATCCGGTTCCACGGGAACGTTGCATTCGCCTGCGAAGAGAGGAAGTAGGACGGGTTTGCCAGACTCCAAGCTCAGACTTTTCTTGCACACGGAGAGAGTCTTTCCGAAGCTGTCGATAATGGCTACTTTGTCGATGCTCCAGGACACCAAACCTGAAGAGATCCAGCCGCTGTACGCCGTGTACTTGATCTGTAATATTTGGAACAGAATAGATAAGGTCTTTTATAATATTTATCGTAAACGGAGGATATTTACGCGAATCTATCGATTACCTCGATAGCCTCCAAATTCGAAATCGCAGGGTGCGGCACGACAATTTTCTGAAGAATCGAGCCAACCAGAAGCTCTTCGTCCTTCCGCGTCATCGCAAACGTATCGTTAAAGGCTCCTTCACCAACCAGAGTTACCTGCAGTTTCCCGTAACTCCTAGTGGGCCTTTCGCTGCGACTATTGTACACTTTCACCTGGTACTGGTGAGCACAGAAAGGTTCTTCGTCTCTCGTTACCAGGTAAAGTTGTCCTCTGGCCGGTGATTCATCGCTGTAGTAGCCCATGTCGCCACAAGGTCCGCCCATGCTGTTCGCACCGCAAGGGAAACACTCGCCACGAAGAAGACCATCGTATCCATTGTCGCATGGAAACGCAGGAAATCGACACTTTGGACTTACGGAGTCAGTGAACAGCTTGTAGGCCCTTCGATGGTTACACAGGGATCTGCCCTCGACAGCGCTTGCTGCAACGTGAAAATTTCTGATGAAGCAATGCTTTTTCACGCTTCGGCAAAGTGGTAAAGCGTAAATTATCGTTGTCGCGATTAACGAATAGTTTATTTTATTTTATTTCGTTCTATATGGACAAAGCGAAGAGCTAATGGAAAAGGCTTTTTATCCCCGTGTGATAATCGAGCTACGGATTTTTCTATATTTATACGAGATGCAAAAATACGTAAAATATTCGAAATGAACTATTCGTCGTAATTTTTAGTAGCTGAGAACAATACTCTGCTGCAATTTGCACAGAGACGCGCGGTCTAGCGGATAATTGAAATCTATTTAAAGAATAAAATCGTGCGTGTGTTTTCGCAAATGTAACTCGGCGTATATAACGAATATGAAGATATCGAGACGAGTCGATAGTAACCCAAGCTGCCTTAAGTGAAGAGAGTCAAAGGAGATCGCGATCGAGTATGGTCAGAACTTTTGAGAATATTCAAAGTATCTTTAGGCGACATTTCACGGGGCCAGCGTGACCCGCTTTCTTTAGGACAAAGAATTCGATCCGCGTTGCGGAGAAGGTAACGCTATCCCGAACGACGGCGATCGACGCTCGTGAAAAAGATGCCGCTTTCTAATCTCTGCTTTATCGTGCCTCTTGGATTAGATTTTGCCAATAACTCGCAAGCAATGAGAACAAATTGTTGCACAAAGGAACAGACAACGGGTATCGTTAAATATCGTTAACCCGTGAAACTCTATTCTCTTATCCTTTCGTTGCGAATAAACTCGACGATATCGTAACCTTGTCATAAGCGCGTCAAGTACATCGGGTTATAAAATACATAGAGTGCATTAAGTAAGTCAAGTGCATTACGTGCAGCACTTGCGCCAACGTGCGCATGAATTGTATAAAGTGTAGTAGCTACTATACACATGTGTATATAGGTTTATATGTGACGCGTCATAGCAAGTGGGATGAATGAGATGAAGTTTTAGAACGTAAAAGATTTAGAACGTGAAAGACGAACACAATGCGCGTGATACGCAAAGATAGAATATAAAACGTATACTCGCGATATATTTAGATCAGATCAAACAATTTTCTATCCAGATTCCATCCTTTCTACTAATTTCGTAAGAGTTTTCGTTCGCATGAATATTCTCAGTTTATTCAAAGGTGATACAGCTCGGATAAGCAGGTGCTTGTTGCGTTCATTCGAAAATGATGATAAAAGCGGCGAGAAGCGTTCGATATGCGTTAAACATCATCACCGAGTGTCGTCATACTCGCAGCGGCGTATAATAGAAGAGACACTTACACCAGATAATATCCGATACGGCACCAAGGAACAGATTCGAGCAGCCTGTCTGCATTCTGCCCCCATTGGGATAGAAATCGACGTCACCCATAGGCTGCCAGGATCCCAAACCACCGAGCAACAGTTGTTCACCATTACTGTGAATCACATCGACGAAGTTTGCGTCCGTTTTGTCGAGTCGGGCTCTAGGATCCTGAGACTCGAACAGTGGTCCTGCGGGATCCAATCCTGCGAATTACGGAGATTCTTAGACAACGTTCTGGTTCAACGATTCTGCTCGAACAGAAATTCATTCGTACTATATCGCTGTTGCTATTGATTACTTGGTAAAAGATGGAAAGAGTTCGATGTCCAAACGAGCATAAACGAAATCCAACCGGCTGTAGAAAAGCCCAGTTAACGAACGATGGTTAATGAATTTTAATCGTTGACAAAGTAGAAAATCGACGCGTGAAAAAAGATGGAGATACCCGAGTGGCAACGGCGACGCGTTTTACTTGGAACGCGTTTGCAAAAGACCTCGTCACAGTTTCGTGGTGAACGGTCGCACGTTTAAGATATGGATCGAAGGGTTGCTCAATCTCTCGCCATTTTTCCAAGCCTGTCTCGATGCTGGTTCGATGCCGCGTTCGCGTATCGATCTTTCGTAGCCTTTTTCATTCGAATAAATCAGACCGAGAAGGGCAACGAATTCATAAACGGGTATGCTAACATGTTTACGCTTCGATGATTACATCAATTAGCTTATTAAAGCGTAGCGAGCATACTCGATGATTTCTTAAAGCGAACCGATTATTACCGAAGGATAGCTGCGAGAGAACTGGAAGAAAAAGTTTAATCGATTCAACGATTAACAAATAATCGTAGTCGTCCTTTACGCTTAATCGAACTGGACTTTGACAGCTTGGATCTCCTTTTACCGATGGAAACTTGGCTGTCGAAGGATATCGAGACTACGGCTATCCGTAACACGTTGCTCAACTTGGGCGCGATAACTGCACCACGTTGTCCAAATACAGAGCGAACGAGGCAATCGTCGACGCGCCGCAAATAAATCACAAACAGCTGCGTACGGAGAAAAGTGTCGCATAATGGGTTCCGCCGTACCTGTGATTCTGGAGACGTTTCCCAGCTCAGCGCCGGCGAATCCAGCCACGTGAGCACCCAGGCTGAAACCGATCAAATGAACCTTCTCCAAAGGTACGTTCAAACTTCGCACTAGCTTGGCTAATTGTCGGCCGACCAGGCGAGTGTTGGCAGCCGCCCTCACGTAGTTGGGAACCGCGCTTCCTGGTCCCCAGTCGACGCATACTGAAAGGATAATGCTCGGCTTGAAGACGAAGCTCGTTAAAGTGAAAAGAGAAATTTACGTTGATCGTATGGCCAGGTGGTAAGAGGGCAATGAAATTTTCTGATACCAACCGTGAATAAGCATTTGGCGCGTCATCGACTCTTCGTTTTTATACCAAACAGTTGTTTCATCGTAAACTTTTCTATGAGATCTATCGTCACGAACGGACTGTGGATTTTTGTGCACTCGCGAGAAATTAGAGAATGTAAAAGTACGCGTAAAGCGCAAAAGCACGTACATGGAATATGTACGAAGTTTAGCATCTCTCGATAATGATATTCGGTAAACGAAGCGAATAATCGCTCGAGTTTCGCGTCGTCGATCGTGCTTAGAGAAATACGAATCTGCATGAATATTCGCAGTCTATCGTACGTAGTCGTGGAACTAGAAAAGAATTACCACGAACCTATGTTACATTCATGCACAGTCATTAGCGCGGATCTCATTTCATAAACCCAGACGTGATCGCAGCTGGATCCGAATCCATGTACAATCACTTTGGTGGGCAGATCGGGATCTATGGCACGGTGCGCATTATCGTTTATGTCATCGGCGGGAACTTCCATCGGAATCGATCTTGCCTTTCTGCTGCCGTACACTAGAAACCTGCAACGCACCGAAAGAAACGATTAAAACCAGTTTCATATTTCGTCGAGTGCTCGTTCCGATTAATTGCCGATAGAATTACAAAAGATGTAGGAAAAAGAGACGCTAGCGAACGCGACTCGTTGACGCAACCTATTCGTAGAGACAAGTTCGCACGATCGAGTCCAAGTATCCTTTCATCGAGACAACGCGCTAAACGAAAGTATCGCGGTTGTGTTTCTTCCGTACGAGCCGATCAATCGTGTTAACGTTAAATAACTCGATTTCTGGAAAGTCAAATATCAATCGTACATTGGTGTAGTAAAATTGAGAAACTCGTGAAACACAGAGCTGATCAATTTGGCTTCCGAGTGGTTCATATATCCACCCATGCGCGATTGCGCTTATTCGTAAATGCAACTAGGCGTGCTTCTTACAACGCATCGCCTTACTTACGAAAGATACTGACGAAACTACAGGCGTGCTTTTGCTAAGCTAGGTCACAAGCCAGATATCGTTTCTAACTTTGTGTTATCTCAACGCTGCGCGAAATAACGGTAATCGTCGCGAAGAAAACATAGTTTAGTCGTGAGAAGAAGTGCGATTGCACGTTACGAAAGATTCGTAAGAAATGTAAAAATCTGTATACATTTACGACGCATTTACGGGACCGACGCAACTGATCGACCACAGATGGAAAATCACAGTGTCCGGTCCGTATTCACGAATCGTTTCGCGTGGTAGTTTACGTTCCAATACCTAGTGCCAACATCCTTGGGCGGTGACGGCAGCATCTCCAGGTAACTGAACGGTCCTGTGTCCTCGAAACAGCCGACATCTTCGTAGCAAACTTTCGAGACTTCTCTCTTGGTCCTATGATGCAATTGCTTGTGCAAAGTCCACTGTCGCATAGATTCGACGACCGCTCGAAAGATTTCGGCATCGTTCTTCTCGTCCGCGGATTCGTCGAGAGGCGTCGGCCATTCTTGCGCAACCGTCGGGTCTCCTGCAGAAACGACGCGATAAATACGACTCGAACGCCTTGTGCTTCTTTCACGGTCCAAGTACCGATTCCCTCTCGATTTCCCTTCGATCGAACAGCGAACTGTTAAGAATCGCGGAGTTCTGTTTCTACGAGCGCAACTCGTAAGACAAGACAGGTGAATCGAGTAATTCGCGTTGGAACTTTTACCTCCTGTCTCCCGATATCAGCTACTTTTGAACGTATCGAGCGAGCGTGTATTTACCATAAATCTATTTTGGTTTTATTATTATTAAATCTTTCTCGTATATCCTGTCAAGCTTCCCGTGTGAAAAAATTGATACACCGTGCATCGCCGTAATATTATCTTTTTAGTCGCGTATATTTTTCTACTCTATGCAAGTTTGTATACTCTAGCGGAAACTTCGCGAAAAAATAAATACATTTTTTCCCCGATACTCGGCGAATACAGCGCTCTCGTCGCGTGTTTCGTTTGCCGCTAAATCGTTTAACCTTCGTCCAACGAGACCTGTTCCAACAGTTGGCAACTCTTCCATTGCGTATAGGACGCAGGAGAGCGTCCTTTATTTTGCGCATCTGGGAATAGTAAAGAGTCGATAAACTCGACTATCGATGCACCTGAACCAGGTTCATCGGACGAGAACGGCTGCCAAGACTCGATCGAACGACAAAGTCGCTGGACCGATCGGTACGCCAAATTGTTCGGAACGAATCGAAGATTTGGGACGGGAACTACACGCATCGCAGGCCGGATTGATAGATTCGCGCGAAGCTTCGTAACGGTTTCCTTGGCTCGTTGCACTGTTATTAGCATAACGCCTGAATAACAATCTCCTGGAACGCAATTTTTTTTTCTTCAAGCTTGACGCCACACAGGAAGACATCGATGTAACTCGGCAAGTAAACCAAGCCTGCTTCCTTCTCTTACGCCGCTGCCGGCCAACAAAAGGCCGAGGTTTCGCGATCGAGAAACTCAACGATCGAAACGCTAACGAGCTGCCTCGAAGACACCCTGACACGAACAAAACCTGTCTACTGGCCGCAGCCTCCGACGCGATATTCGTGAGAAGGGAAAGTTTAAGCGATCGATAAGTCGATCTCTAGCAACCTGTCGGCCCACGAGCGTTAGAAAATTGCGGCTGATTTATCGACCGGCAGATCGATGCCGAACAACTCACGTGTCCAGCACGGAAAGTGTAATTAGACTCGCGGTTACCGCCAATCCTTTCGAGATATCGCGGAGATAGATACTCGTTTCAATATTTCCAATTATCGCGTATATCGAAAATTCTACATTCCGTGGAGCGTGCCATCGCTGCAACACAGCGATCCAGTGATTCGCAGGTCGGTCCTCGCGCATAAAATCGGAATGACATCAACCTTAATTTCGAGTAATCGGATACCAATACCGGATGTGAATTTCTAAATTTCTCTTTGTAACTATTTAAAAAAAAATGCCTCAGATTTCTCCTTTAATTATTTCTACGTCGAAATTTATGCAAAAGTTTCGAACATCGAAACACCGGACGCACTTGTACGCTGTTTGGGTCGTAGCAAATAACAAGCGGGTTAAAACGATCTTGGGAAATACGTTACACGGAAGATCCAATTTTATCCAAAGCATCCTCCTTCTAATCGAAGAACTTGGGACGGCGGAATATCGGAGACACCTGTCGCTGAGGGATTGGGGGTCGAGGAGTCGCGGATCAGGATTGCGACCGTCTCCTGAACTTACGACCTAGATCCGCGAGCCGACGTGAAAAAACTGAAAGGCAGAGGGATCGCGATATCCGAAAGAATAAGCGTCCGGAGGAACGAGTTCTCGAGCAACGGTTCCGATCTTGAGAAGCGAATAACGAACGATCGCTCGATAATTGGAACGTCTGGATAAGAGTAACAAAAAGATAGATAGGCGGTGTGTGGGACGAGACAGAGGCGGCTAAAAGTAAAACGCGGAAAGAAAATCGGACGAAGAAAGTTGCTCGTATCGACGCACAGAGGCGGCGAGGTCGGTCGAGATAAGAAAGAGAAACTCTTTTTGTTCGAATGGTCGATTATCTGGCCAGAGATCGGGACGGAATACGAGGCGGAGGCGGTATATTCGCCCGCGAATAGGCAACCGCGATCGCAGCGGCGGTGGATGAACCGACCGGACGAGTCTAGCCGGGGAGAAATTCGGAAAAAGAAAGCCAGGAGCCCGAGGAATAGGCCGTTAATGGTCAGCTAGATCGGAGAGCGGTTCGAGTTGCCGGAGTTTTTGTTCGTCGAACGAGCGTCTGGCAAAAGGAGCATGGTCTCGAGTCAGGGAGAGGCATGGAAAAGGGAAATCAGCGGAGTTGAAATCAGGACTGACCGTGTGTGACTCGCGCGACCGATCCGAGCACCTCGTCGCCTCGTTTAAAAGCCGGCGGGTGACTTTCCAACGACGATTCGCCGCGGAAAAATCGCAGGCCAACGGCGCTTCCACGCCAACATACGTTTATACGGCCATTTCCGTGCCACGCGATACGGTAATACGGTTTTGCGTAGCCTGGCCTCGTCGGCCGTCTAACTTTTTCGCAATTTTCCCAACGTAGCAACGAATTGTCACGATATATTCGTAGAAGAAATAGCGTCGCTCGGTCTGATCGTCGCTCGGTCTGATCGTCGCTCCGTCGTCTGCCGATTTCTGACTAAAAATTACAATGCAAAGATTTATATCATCCGCATAAAAAATTGTCCAAGATCGCTTTAATTCCGTGTAAAAAATGACGCGATTGTCCGACAAGCGTACAAGTCAGCCTCTCTGGCTTCCGTAATTACCGAGCAACATGGAACAGTATCTCCCTATACTTCGCTCTTGGACGCGTACTTTACACGGATACCGCGATGACATAGGTGTATCATCGTACGAAAGAGGGCTAGCCAAGCGTCCGTCTATTCGAGTCTAGTCGAGGAGGCTGTGTCAAGGTTTCTGTAGGAATGACTCGCACAGACGATCGAGTCCGACCGTTTTACGCCTCGTCAATGACAATTAGTACGTGCGCCACTTGACCGACGAATCGAAAACGAAGACAACGGTGCCGAACGGAACCGCAAACCCGGTAATTCTTCGATTCCTCGAATTTCCTTGGTACATCCATTCGTGTACTAATAAATTCCAGAGATGACTCGAGCGAAATTGCATCACGTTCGGATCGTTCGTTTGAACGGGGCGCGGGCATAATCGCGTATTTTGTATAGCTAGGGAGAAACACAGACAAACGTAATTGCCGGTGTTAACGGAGATTCGATCTAAAAGCCGACGCGATGTCTTGATAGCGCAGGCGAAATCCATCAATTATACACCTGGCAGGGTCGTTAGATCGCTCGACGAGCGTGTATCCTGCGAGACAACCAGACTGCGTGAATAATTAAACACAGTTAGCCGATCATTTAACGAAATGGAAAACACCAGGGAAAACATAGCCACGACGCGTTGAGCCGCCGCTCTTTACTTTTTCGTATCGCCGATAGATCGACAGGTTTACGTAATTCCAGGAAAAATTCTATATCGGTTACGAAATAACTGGAATATACATCGGTCGGACAAATATTGAACCACATTTCGTTCTTTCGTTGGATCGAGGCAAAATTGACTTATATCGTGATTGTTCGCGAACATCCAATTACGGTGTAAAAATTTTCTCTCTCTTCAGAGCTACCGGAAAAACTTTGCACCAACTTGTTATAAAACGCGAATATCACGATTGAACGTTGCCGTGCAATTAGAGAACGATTAAGTGGATCAAGTGGCATACCACTTTCGATCGATCGAGAAAATCTAGCGTTTCTTCATCGTGAATATGATCGATAAGATTGACGAAAGCGTTAACTAGAGGAGTGAGATGAACGCCAATCGCATACGCGATCGTTTCAGCGTGGATGATTCCTTGCATGACACGAGCGAAGCTTTCGAAATCGCTTTAGAACATTGCTTCACCTTCGATAACCGTAATGAAACCACCTTCGAGTGCATTTATAATTCGATCGCGTATACGTAGGTCCGTCGATGATGTCGCAATTGAGACGTTTGAATTAATAATTCGAGCCCGATGACGATCGCTCAGTCTGGAAACTACCATTGCTTTTCAGCCAACGAGTGCGTCGAGCGCGCATAACGTTCATTTCAAGCGAGATGATGTCCAAGTTACGATTACGATCGAGTGACGATACTCATTGCGAATAACGATTAAATCTTCCAACATATCCTTTGTGATTCTAAATAGACGTTAGAAGAGATTATACATTGGATATCTAGGTACATACGCGACGCAAAGATGGCATCGGTACAGACATTTAACGGTACAGAGATACTTTAAACGCTCTCTGCAACGGGATTCCTTCGGATGCGTCGCCTCTATTAGTGCAACGCCGATGACTTATCACCCGCTTCTTAAATAAAAACAGCTGATGTAAGTTCAACGATGTTTCAACCCACTGTTAATACAATGTTCAAACGATCCATTACTCTATACGACGCGAATACTTTTTCCACTTCGTTTTTAGTATACACTTAGAAACGAGCGACTCTATTATACTCTGTCCGTAATCTTTGTTAATTTACACTCGTTAATAACTTTCTCTGTATTATTCTTATTTGATACGGATGAATTTTTATTACTAGATATCTGTTACATTTATTTTCACTTGTTCCAGATTCCCATGCTTTTAAACTGTTCCTCGTTCTATTCAGAAGATCTAGCAGAGCAATTTTTCATTCGATCATTGCTCGAACAATTATAAATTCCCTCTGTAAGCGCGAACGAGTATATCCTCGCCCTTTGATCACGACCTCCTCATTTCGAAAAGCCATTCGCACATTCCGCATGCACGTCGCAATTTATTGCTATCGAGCAAAAGCGGATACGGAGGAAACGACTGACAAAAGTCAAACACGCAACAATCGCGTTTACCCAACGCCGCCATTGTTCCGATATCTCCTGGTATCGCGTGCATCCGGATCCCTCGTAATCACTATCGACGAATTTCTAGACTGAGCAATCCCGTCATAGAACAATGGTGCGACAAAGGAACAATTTCTTGCGCGAAGAACACGAAACTAGCTCTATGTGGGACACAGCGGTGATCTGATAGCGAGCTGGTTCTCACAATGAGAAGGGATAATTTCTGGTGGCACGTTAGATACTCACTGTTTGTCCTTTTCACGACCGTGTTTCTTCTTCGAACAACGTAACGATGAATCGCGGCGGATGTAGGCGATGCGATGGATCGATTTGGATCCTGGCGTGTACCATCGAATACACCAATTTCTTACTTCTACATCTTCTTTGACAAATTTTTCTTATTTTCCCAAGGGGTAATATTATAAAATCGTTAAAAATTTGTTTGAAACACGGAAGTCCGGATGATCCTTCGTTTCTGGATGCTTTTACGTCGAAAATGCAAACGTTCGAAACATTAAATGACAAAGCCCGTATCCTCGATCTTTGGATGTTTCTACGTCGAAATCGTTGTACATCTGTAGCACTTTAGTTACCTACATAAGGGTTAAAGAACTTGGTAACACAGTATCCAGCGAGTCGGGGTCATCGAACTCCGATCGCATAATCGGCGTTCTCTTATCCGTGGATCGGTGTTCCGTTCGCGAGCTGTCTATTCGTCATGCACCAGTCTTCTCAACTTCACTTTTCACGACCCAAATTCGGGCACGAACGTACTTACGTATATTGGACTTGTATTTGAATCTTGACCAGGTCTTTTAGGTGGAAAATGTCGAGTGTGGAAGAACCGTTATACCGTATTCTTCTACTTGGCACCGATACTCCGCTGTCCCTATCCTGCTGACCTTAAAACTGAATTCGTGGCCTGGCCTCTGGCATTCACCGAGGAAACCCGTTACGAAACTCTGTCTTCGATCTTACAGGAATTTCGCTATATACGCAATGTCGCGCATTATCGAACGACACGAGCTACTCACGAGAAAAAAGAAAGCCGAGTCGGGTTTTCCTCCTGAAGAGGAGGAGATACGGAAATCCGTCGGTAAGATCGCAAGAGAAGGGACTGATCGTTTTGGAACGGAAATGCGGTTCGATTCGCGGATATGCGAAGGAGCTTGAAAGCGAAAAGAAAGTGACGAAAGAGGAAAAATAGACGCGAATTAAAAATACGTCGCGTGTCACGTTGAAGTAATCGCTTCAGGAAGAATCCTGCATCTTTACTTTCGTATATCCGTGACCCGGAAACCGCTGTCGAACGAAGAGAATAGAATTTAGCGAAACAAACAATTCTAAATAAGGAATAGGTGGTCCATATTATCGTGCCCTCGAATATAAATTACGTTTTCGTTTACAAGGTCTAGGAAACAAAAGAGCTATAAGTAGATTTCTATCGCTGTTTCTTGTTGCCTTCGGCTAAAGCTATACGACTATAAAGCTATACGACACCATAAGAGGTAAGGATCTGGATCAGCATACGTTATACTTGTACCCACACCTTTATTTATTTCAATATGTTTTTCCATTACGAACTCATCCACTCGTTCTTCCGTCGATCAATCTCATAATAGTCGGGTCATGAAAGAACGACACGAGGAATCAAGCGGAGGAGAGCCTTTCAGTTCGGTTACTGATGTTCGGAGATTGGGAGATGGAAGTATTTTTTACTGCGAGCAACGTGTGTCCTCCCACGGGCGGACTGCTTTTGCATCTGAAAGGATCCACGCGGAAAGTGGCCGCATCACGTGACGATAGTAGTCGATGAAAGTTACCGATCCTTGCGACTACGCCTTTCTCGTTTCACCGTTCACAAAGATACAATAAATCTACTCTCAAGGTCTTCTCTCCGAGCGTTGTTGCCTTTTGCCAACGGTAATCGGATCGGTGAATTAGTTAGCACGATATGTACTCCTCTCGCGGTACTCTATTTCCGGAATGATCAGTACCGTGCAGAGAAAAGGACGAAGACCGTATTTCTGGAAATGCGATATTACGATGTAACGTAATACCGAAATTTGCGAAATAAGAAGAATTAAACCGGAGGTTAATGGTCGCGTACATCGTAGTACGTGCGAACATATATGAAAGAAAATAGGAAGCGTTTGTAGCCAAACGCGTCCATAAATTGGAACGATCGCCGCGAGAAGTCGGAAGATCGTGAACAGCTCTCACTGGTCAGACTAAGCACCGATAAATTTCTAACCGGAAGGCTGTCGGTCAAAGAGAAAGAGAATAAGAGCGGGAAGTGGACGACAATAGCTCGTTCTTTCGCAATCTGCAACGATGAGCGTTCCACCTTGCTTCGAATGTTCGTCGCGTTTTTCGTTTCCTATTTCGGAAATCTGAGTGCACGTTTTGGGACATTAAAATCATTGGAAAGTTGCAACGTCTGAAAGTCGATGGAACTTTTAATGGATAGAAGAAAGTCGTTAGATATTCGCTTCTTTAAACGCAAAATATAGACGCGTTTGATCGACATACGCGCGCGTTCGATAATCAACGGTGAAAAATAAAATAGTAATAAGTACAGAGAAAGTTGGCGGAGGCGGTGAACGGCAATGAAATATGTGAAAATTAAATTTCCAAGCGATGTCGTATACGATAATTGGAAGAGGGTGCGGTTTAAGTATTACGCTTTCGAGAATAACTTCTCTCTTTGTATAACACTTGAGCGTCTTGTCGACATCTGCTGAAGTAATGTTTGCCTTCGAAGCGGTGTCTAAAATGTCCGAGATATTTGCACAAAAGTAGGCTCGCGATTAGTGAAAGTATTACTTTTGGAAAGATCGTATTTTTGCCCGTTCGTATCGCTTGCACGAGTATCCTTAAACGATCTAATCGGTCGTTTTAAAATAGCTCCTAAAAGGAATCTTGAAGCTGTTGTCAAGAAATTAGGTTTCGGTATAAATGACCGATCGTCCGCCTCGCAAGGTATCGTAGCTGATCGCGAAGAGGATTCACGAGGAGAGCGGAAAAAGGAAACGGACACCGTTTGGCGGAGAAAGTATCTGCTAACTTCGACACAGAAGTACTCGGTCTCTTCCTACGTGCATCGAAACACTCGTAAAGATTTTACGTCCACTGTATATCTCGGTTCCCTTCCTCGTGCAAAAGTATGTTAACCCGGATCCAGAAGAGATTGGGAAACGTTTCGATCGCTGCACCGATTACCTTTGCTCGTCGTGGGCGAGCCGCGGGGAAGTCGTCCGAGTTTATTGACATAGAAATATCTAAATTCCATTACTGTAACGAGACAGCAATTGCTACTATATCAACTATATGTCCACGGTTGATCGGTTTTTCGTAACACGTGACGTTAAAAGGTAGTATGCACGGAAAGAAACGATCAACAGAAACGTTTGAAATATTTAAGGTAATGGATTATATCAACGACGATTGTCGACGAGTGTCGCTCGCTGCTAACCTCCTTCCTTCGTTTTTCCTGTCAGAACTCGATCAACGCTGTTCTGTTTATAGTCACGCGACACGGAACAGTCGCGAACATTATTACGACCCATTATCGCGTTTAGAAGAAAAAATTCGCACGTGCTATTTAGTAGCAGAGAATAATATTTTTCGTAAACTTAGAAAATTTCTGTCCTTTCAAAGGGAACGACGAATTTGAATAGACCACAGACCGTGTTAACGTTTCACGGTGTACGATCGCAAAATGATCTTGGGAATAATCTTAAACACGTTACGTCACCTTGAGAAATATTACGCCACAGAAAGAAATCAACTTTCTGAAGTTTATCACGATTATGACAAAATTATTTCCAGCGAACGTTTACTTTTCACTTCGATCGCGACTATTTGATCGCGTAACTAAAACTGATTTTGATCATGTTGCGTAATGACTAACGGAAGCGTCATTGATCTCGGGAGAAGTCTAGGCTGAAACCTTGACGAGGAATAAATTGCACGATAGACGTCGATTGACCGGTCGCGCGCGAATTCATTCTCGCATCGTCGAATTCTCACGTTCCGTTCCCGTTCGCGACATAATCGGAATCGAACCTACCGAGGATTTCTTTCCATCCTCTTCCTCCTTTTCTTACTGTCGTAACGCGTCGTATTTCCGACCCGTTGACTACGATGACACCGAAATCGCCAACAGGATAAAGCCAGAGAATGACGTGCAATTATATTCCGGACGTGCAACAACGGAAGAGGAAGATAGTTTGCTAACCCTGGCCTGTTGTGGAACGGTATTTCAAAATTACTTTGCACCTCGATGGCTGCGCCGACAACTACCACTTATTATCTACACGTAGCTTTCTACTTAATTGATAAATTGAATTCTATTAAACAGTCATCTCCGTTTGATAGTAAATTAAAAAGCAAGAGAATTTTACAAAAGTGATCCTCCTTTTCATTGGCATTCTACGATGATGAACGAGCACGAGCTTCACATGAAATTCAACGTTCGCTTCTAACATCCATTATTTTATGTATACGCACACTGACCATGTGAAATCGACGAGACACGTTGAACGTAGTAAAATACGCTAATTTGCAATGCACGTATCAGCTAATCTTCTGGCTTCCGACATAAAATTTAAAAGCACACAGATGTCCTAATATCCCGATGACCTACTGCCGGATCGTTTTAACGTCACGCGCCGACGCAAGAGCCGACTGGGTCACGAAATTCGAAGGTCCCGTTTACGAACCGATTCCTATCCGATCGCCAGTTTGACGTGTCCAACTACTCTACGATCCTCTTTCACTGGAGAAATTCTACGCGCGAAAAACTACAGATAACATTCTGATCGAGAACGGTTAGATCCGGCACGAATCGACAACTCTGACAAACCCGATTCATGTCAAAAGCTGATGACGTGACACTTGTATTAAGGAAATTAGACGCGACGCGCAATAGCCGTTAGTAACAATTTACAACGATAGCACATGCGAATCATCGAGAATAGAAAACGGAGGTGCGTATCCAGCTCGATGAATTGTCGTGAACGTACTATGCGTCCGAAATATACGCCGATAAAATCTGCCATTGTACGCACCATATTGAAAGTAGGTTATTGCTGAAAAAGAAAGCGTTTACAGACTGAAATTTGTTCGGGTCATTTTCATTGTTCTTCGGTTATAGAGTAGATTGTGTGTGAAAACGCGTGGAATTAATTACACAAGAAAACGATTGACAGAAGGAGTCTTACGTAGGTATGAAATTTGGTTCCTCGTTCCGAAAATTCTTCCCTCTTTCCCTGCTAAGTATGCTAAGTATTAAACGAATAATTCCACATTTTTTACTTTCCGCAGATTTCTTTACATTTACATTTACATTATGAGAATTAAGATCCGTCTGTTCAGGGCAAGGAAAGTAACTGGATCCAGTCTCATGGTCATGGGCGCAATAAAAATTTATGTATATACGCGCGTATGCATGCCACGATTTTATGTTACACAAATGTAACGCGATTACGCAAATAAAGCAAGTAAAGCCGTCTAAGCGAATAAAAAGTTCCTCGAACTTTGTCTTTTTTGACGATCGTCAAAGTACGTTGTACGCTTTAGCGTTACGACATCGAATGTTTTAACGCGCCAGTCATACACGGTACCTGCTACCTTTTACATTTCTCGCTTAAATATCTGTTACTCAAATTTTTGTGCAATTTCACGACCCTATCGTAGACACCGCTTTCGCAAACGATCGTCGCGTGTTTCGCACGGTGAACGCTCGTGAACGACCGAAACGCGGGGAAATTTATTCGCAAATTTCGCGTACCAGTCGACTCGACTTTTCGAGACAGTTTACATGAAACCTCGGCGATGCGTGCATATAATATTAGTGCTGTGACAGAGTTGCTTTCACTGACTCGGGAATAATTTCATTACGATTAGCTGGTCATGAAATTTTCATACCTATATACGTGTTTTCATATCCGTCATGGTTCACCATTCTCAATCTATATCGTCACCGTTTTCAGTCTATCGATCGTTAAACGCGATTCGAGAGTGGTACATTACCATTCTTTTTATTTCAATTCCGTACATTACAATCGTAATCATTTTTATAAGCTGCGAGTTTTCCCGATACGAAGCAAGATAATCTGAAATTCTCAAATTTAGCTACAAAATCATAGAAGATTGATTTGTTGGTTACTATAATCTTTTTGTGCGCTGCAATCTTTTAGCGATGGTAACGTAAATTGGTGATGCGGTTCACGAGCGCGATCAGACTCGAGGAAAAAGTTCCTTGAGCCTCGCCCAACGACGTAAGTGAAAACAGACGTTAGTAGATAGGTGGTACCGGTTAAGAAACACGCTTAAAATTTGAGGCATCGTCGTTGATGACCTCAACGTCCGATTAACATGATTAAATAATTGTCCTCGATTCGTTAACGGTTAATAGAACGGAATTTACAAAGTGTACGCTGAGGGAATGAAGAAGCACTCCGATTAATAATACAAGTCACCCGAACACATTAGGTGTTTACCTCGTTTATTGGACAACTTCTAATTCATAGTGTTTTCATTCAACATCATGACAGACGTGTTAATCGAATCGAATAAAAAAAAAAAGCCAAACGACTAACGATACCAATCAAATATGGTACTTATAACTGAAAATGATTCAAATTTGGTCTACGAATTATTCGAAAATTAACCGGTGAAAAATAAGAAAAATATAGAGAAACATACCGTAGAGGCTGATGCATCCGAGTATCCAAAAACTTAACAAGAGTTTGTTAATCATCTCACGTTGGTGGACCGGCTGGAGAGACGAGTCTTTTTCTCAAAAATCCATCGTTCGCGTACCGATTTGAAAATCCAAGGACAGCGCGTATTCAATCAGTCCAGCCGATCTTGCAAACACGCAAGGATCAGTGTTCTTTCATTCTATTGACCGCTTCGTTGACCAACGAAAAATTGTGCGAAACAATGGAGAAACTGTTAAACGCTTCAAGTCGGACGGAAAATATAGACGATCGATCGGAGTTGCCGTGACTTGCTCGATCCTCGAAGCAACAGTCTTTTTTTCTTTATGCTTCTCTTTATCGATTTTCCCTCGTTGTTCGACGAATATCAGCAGTGTCTCTTAGAATTTACATAACTTTCGTTCCATAGCGTTTATCCACTTTCTCCAAATTGCCGATTTAATCCAAACAAATTTCGTTTTATGGCGAACAGTCTGCGATTTTAGAGGAAACTCTTTTGAAGGAAATTCTCGAGGGAGAAGATGGAAACGAGATCGAATTTAAAAAATCGTAATTGTCAAAGAAAGACGCTTTTTTCAGCTGGCTGAATTCTTCAACTTCTCCTGCTTTCTCCTTCTAAAGACTTGGCGTACTTTTAAACGCTCAAGCGATCAACAATCGAGCGCACCGCTCATACTTATACTTGCTTTATACTTGCACGACGGTGTTTACTCGACAAGTTTGTTGAAAAGTTTGTACGCGTGGTTTATCGATCGTTTACGATCCGGACACTCTTGCAATACAATCGCATTATTAATCTGCAGATAATCGAAAGAAACGACGTCGTTTCATGTCAATGTTTTATAATCGGCGATCAAATTGCAATCGAGCGCTCTTCCAGCGAACGTAGCGATGAATTAACGAAAATCGATAAGATTCAGCGTCGATTCGCTGGATCTCGAACAGCTTGATCGTTCGATCACCGATGTATCACGCGATATTGCACAGATTTCGCGTTTTCATTGTCCGGATCGCTTTCGAGGCGATCTCGAAGCTCGGTTTTCACAGAGCGGCGCACTCCGGCAAAACGAGAAGCCTGGAGCGCCAGCAGAAACTAAGAGAGAGTTTGTGCGATCGTGCTACACCTGCGGGAACACCAGAGCTGCTACCTCGTGGCCTACTATAACAGAACTGACTCCCACCATAGTGTTACCGCGTCTCTTTACTTGCCATAAGCGAACGGTGTTTACTCGCCGTGTCTTCCGACGACGATCGTTCCCTCCATCGGCATCTCTTCACGACGTTATCCTCGACAACTTTGCCTTTCCGTTGTTCCATCGGTTCGCTGAGCATTCAAAGGGATTTACTATCGTTTCCTTCGGGGTATTTAAATGAAATTCCTCGTCTAGACTCTCTTTTCTACGCCTATTAATCCTTAATATAGTACTGCTAAATAAAAACATATCGAATAATAAAATTCTAATATTCAGAATAGAATATCGTATTGCAAACTGTCTTCTTTACTTAAATCGCAAACTATCGTTTTTATAAAACTTTCTCGTAAAATTTCGACAAATAGCTTTAGAAAACGACATTAATTTCCTGTCGCGTAAAAACATTAGATGTCCAACGAACCACTATTTAATTCTTAATGCGTCCTACCACCTTATGGCCAGCGTGTGTGCCATGTGTCGTTGCCTAACAAAGGCCGCAAAATTTTCTCGTGCTGTCGCAATAAAGGAGTTTCACTATTATCGAAAGCATCCGCGCAATCACATACGAACAACACGTTACTAAATATTATATCATCGTACCGAAACCGAAAATGGATTGTTGACCGCTCCTTCTCACGATAGAAAGGATTGTGACTCGCTTTCGCGAACAATCGCTAACTAAGATCGATTAATGCAATCGGCGCAAAGTTGTCTTTTCCTCTTATCGCTTCCGTTACATCTTCAAGATTTCTGTTCGATGTTTAACACGCATCTACGTATTTTCGAACATTTTATGTTTTCTTCTTTTACATATACGTATCTAGCAAAATTTGTTACCACTATATCTGTACAAACTATTGAACTATTTTCGTTTCATCGAAAATAAATTGGAGCGAAATGAATCTTTAAGAAAATGGGATAAAAACTAAGTAACCTTGGCTCTTTTCGTTTCTTTCCTAACGTGAATTGATGAAAATTGATATCTTTAAACAATTTGTTACTTTCATCTTTCGTTTTCTCTTTCTTGTTTCGTTGAAAGTTCGTTCGCAACTTGTTTCCACAGTTACTCGTGATTAACGCAAAGACCGATAAAAGCAGACGTATGTATTCAGACACGGTAGCCAGAGAAAGTCCACTAGGGAGATAGAAACGAATAATCAATGCAACCGTCTTGCGCGTCACGACTCCGGACAGAAGAGTAGCTTCGGACACTAGAGTAATTTTTTGATTCGCATGTTACGTCTCTTCTATCATGTAATATATGCAGAGAAAACATCCGTTTGCGAGACACTTATTGGATGCAAAGAATACTATAATCGTTTACTTTCACTTTTTCATCGGTAATTGCGATGTACGTACGACGTTTATGACTGATAGCTTTTGCATACCTGAAAAATCAATTTTACAAAATTATAACGAATAATTTTATCTATCATATCTAACTATATCACTATGATGTCAACCATGATGTCAATACCGTTTTGACAACTATTCTGCTATATCTAGTGCGTTAAAACATATTAGCATTATATTTCTGTATTATAATTATTGTAATATAATATAATTGTATAATAATTGTAATGTAATGTAATATAATGTATTATAATATTGTAATATTTATGATAGGAAGACATTACGTACTTACATTTAAATACAGTTATTATTTTATTAAATTACATTTAATATGTACATGATGTGTGTTTTTATAGTACAGATCATTTATATACTTTGAGATTTACTGTACTAGATCTACTTATAATCAAAAATAAACATGCAAAAGAGCGAAACGATTATAATATATATAACAGTAATGCGAATTCGACGTGCGATATTTAAAAAATGATACAATTGGGTAAATTATTTAATAGTATTGAGTTTCGTCAAAATCATCTTGGTACTCTTCAGTTATTTTTGCTTTAGTTACGACCTTACGTTTCTCCAATCTAATTCGTCTCTGTTCTTCGTTAAGAGTGTCAATGTTGAGAGGGAGAGTAATTATCCTTCTTGGTTCGTCGTACTCAATATTAATACTACTGCCATCTGGTAAAACAAGATACACAGGAAAAGTATTTAAATAAAGTTTCCTATGCTTCTTTGTTATTGCTGCTGTCCAACAATTCAATTTCCTATGTAAGGACAATGCAGATTGTGCTGGTCGTAAAAGGGAGGATATATTCATTCTGAAATATGAATATATGTTTAAAAAATCAATGAAAAACAGTAACTTGGTAACAGAAACAGTAATTTTATTTTGTCATTAGCAATCGATAAAATTATAATGGAAAATTACACATATCAACATCTGCGCAAAGAGGTTATATTAGCCATTAAAGTTAAGATCTATTTGCGAATCATAATTCCACTACTATTTATTGTATTCTTTACCTGTTATTTGACCATAACATTTTATAATCTTTCTATAATCAAATTGAAAGTAAATTAAACTTACCTCTTTTCTGAATAGACACTACTACTCCGATTATGTGTGTACAACGCGTTCTGTTACACGATTAGTCCACAATACGACCAGTAGATGGTTACGTCTTATCGAATCGAATCGAATCGAATCGAATCGAATCGAATTGAATCGAAATATCGATACTTTTCAAAATTGCAAAACTTTGCCAGTTTCAACGTCGTTATTTCGGTAGGAGTGAAATATATTTCGTTATAAAAAGAAGTGAATTATTTGATTTCGCGAGTGATATTACACACGTGTATACATTTTGTTGTATAATTGCGTGGCTTCGTAATTTTCATGGATGGATATACTGCGCATTGCTTGGTAAGAATAAAATTTTAAGTAATGTATGCAAATAGATAGGGTCATGTCGTCATGGGATCGGTAGCAATGTCAGCGTCGCTTTTGCTATTTGAATCACAGGTTAATAGATTTTCTTCGGACTGTTCATAATTGTTACCAGGTATTCTAATATATTCTTTATGATCCCTGTGGAAAGTAATCGACATGTATATAGTTCTTCTTTATGATAAAAGGATAAATAGAAAGAGTGCAGTTGTGTGTAGTGAGTGAACCTACTTTTATATGGCACACGTTCTCTTCAGTAATATATAGTTAGTCCTCGCTCGTTATAAGATGTTAGTTCAATTAGTTCTGTTAGTAAAGATACAACACAACGCACGTATACATACATAGAATATGTGCGCGCACACATACACACATGCAAACTGATTTACTCAAAGTGGGCACACATCATTTATTTAAATCTTTCTGCGATTTCAAAATTTGAAAGGGATTTTATTGCTTCACTTTGTAGGAGTTTAATGAAGATCAATATAGTAGATAGACGCAGAAATTATTAAAACTGTTGTAAGTTCTAATAATTAGACGATAATACACAATCGCTTTATTATAATATACCTTTGATATAAAGGTAGTTCTAATATCATGCTGCATGCCTAAAAACCGCAGCACTATAAGACAAACTGTAATTTAAAATGCTTAAAAATTCATGTTTATAATTTGATCGAAGTCATGCAGATAATATTTATTGTAATTTCAAGGTAAACATATAAACGTAAAATCATAAACAATTACAGTTCTCAATAATTTATGAAAATTTTACTTTTTTGTAACTTTTATTTTCATACACTACCAATATCATTTGATATCTGCAATATTGTTTGACATATCAATGTGGTTAAAATTGTTATAATCAAGCTTTCTCCTCTTTTATTTATACACAATTAACAACCGAGATTCGTTAAAATATTTAAAAATATATCAAAATAATCTTATTTACAACAAATACACTTCAAATTTTTCACTGGATAAATTTTGTATAACTAACGTATACAATAACGATATGTGTTAAAACGTTTTAAATACTGAACGCTGAATTTCCATTTCGCGACTGAAATGAAATTCTGTACAACTTCTTTCCCTATCATATTTCTACTTCTGACTTCGGAAACCACAACAACACATATCTTTCAGAAGTGCCTCCGAGTCTTCGTCATATGAATTCTCCTGTCTATGCAGTATTTCGTTACTTCTTGCATTCTGGCTACCTACTCTGTAAGAATTTATGATTTTGCAAGCTCGTGCAACTTGGAAGGGAAAAATGCATGGTTGTGAGATGATTTTAAAACAAAATTGATGATGATAGGTACTTATATTCTGTTTTTGAGGTCAATCATCTGTTCACGGATAAATCTGTAAACAAATTTTTTTTGCTGCCTCATATCTACGATTCATACTAGCGAAAGCATGTACACATTCTTATAAGAGTTGAACTGATTTAAGCGGATAATAAGTAGTGCATATGAAATTTTCTATCAAATTTTACGCATAGATAGATATGCATATTTATATATTAGCTTCTACGTCATGTTGAGTTTTTGGCTAGTTTATGAATAGTGGTCAATATTAATTTTTGTTATGAAATAACTAAATATAAAGAATTAAGTAAATAGAACTTATAAGACATGCAAGTTATTCATCTCTTTGCACGTGCAAGGACTATTACCCCAAATACAAAGTGATACATAGAATAATTTCTACTAATATCTCAATAGTGCGTTGTTAGTACAAACAACATGCAGCTTGTAGTATTTTTTTCATATCTGCATATTAGTAGCTTTTTAAGAAATATAATTATTTTTATTATTTAAATGGTTATTAGTTAAATGGCTTATGATGATGAAAAAATAAAGATATAGATATACGTACCTGTATAGTACATAGTGTTGTATAATGAAAAATATATCAAATGCGACTGAGAAAAATCCCAAACCAAATTTCGTGGGATCTCCGAAGATGCTTTCCCAATCGTCTAAAAGAAAATGCTATCATTAGTTATTTGCCATTAAAACAGAATTGGTAATAGTTTGAAGTTTTACATTTATCTTATATACGTTACCATAATTGTATGCATTAAGTATCATCTGCAGCATTGACAACATACCACCCGTGAAGTCTAAAAATATATTGCCAATGCTCCAACCAACGGTGGATTTTCTTTTGTAGTTATAAAATGCTTGCGGAACGTATTTAATTAATGTTATACTCAGTTTAACATAACTACAATAGTACAGAAAGTCAAGCCATTTTATCGTCGTTACTATAGCTAATATCATAGAAATTAAAATAAAGACTACAAATATTCCGTGAATAATACGTGCTGTGGTAGATACTCTTTGATTTCCCGTCTAGAAGGACAACGTCTTCGTTAAAATTTAAAAACATTTACAGAATTGCAATATGTTTATCAGCAGTAAACTTTAATTAATTACCTCGTACATAAAGCACTGAATAATAGTTATCACAGTCGCAAATGTTGCGTGCAAAGCGAAGAAAATATCATTCACTTGTACAGGGTTTAAACCTTTTGGATATCTTCTAAAATACTCCAGCTGAAAAGTGTGACATTAAGTAAGCAAGGCTATGGTTAAAAAATACCACACCAATCGCACTTATTGTACCATTCAATTTACCTCAACTTCTGGTATCCAATACAAGCCACAGTTGAAAAGTGCATACATAATAAAGCCAACCAAATTCAATGACAAATAATCGAAATTTAATCCTACAACACTTTTGCGTTTGTAATTGCTGTATATCTGTGGATAGAAGCTTACGCTCCATGCTAGAAAGTATATCCATCCTACTACGGTACTTATGTGGTAAAGTGTATCTGATTTTTCAATAGTCACTCTAACAAATGCTTGGGAGTAACTGTAAAAATACAAGATATTAGTCGCTATAATAAAAACACAAGATTCTGTAACATAGCATTTAACGATTTTCTAATTCTTTTCTTACTTTAAATCAACTTTGTTTAACTGGTCCTGAGGTATTAAAATCACTCTAAAAAGTGTCATTATTTTTTGGCGACAATTTTTAGTTTTAATTAATTGAATACAAACTTCGCAATACGAATACCAAAAAGAGCGACAATGGTGAAAGAAAATGTTAAGAGCAATTTTCTAAAACTAAATTTGGTTTTATTACAAATTTTGAAAATGGATAAATTAATATATTTGTTGTATTAGCTGGTGTATCATGTTCTAGTTAGAACAGATGAACACAGACTGATTGAACTTTCAGTAGGCGAACCGATGACAAGTATAGGTCAGGAGGTTATCTGACCAAACCACTAAATACTAATGTATATAATGTAGATCAAAATCTTCCGCGAGTTAATCATAAATGTAAAGATCGATGTTACCTTTGACCACAACACAACAGTACTTGATAGCGACGGGAAGTCAATTTGTTCTAATCTTATATTATATATATAATATAATTATTTTTTGTGGATCAATATGTTCTATATTTATTAATTTAAATCTTTATTTGCGAATCAAAGAGAAATAAATAGTATACTTTACTTTGGATTTCGATTTTAAAGGTACTTATTCATTATATGAAAAATGTACTTACTCTGTAACATTGCTAGGCGTGACATTAAGACTAATAATCGAGTGTCCTGCACTGCGACCATTTATAAGGATATTCCATTTCCTCTTTGTATCGTTTTTAGCAATATAGATACTGGATGTGTTAACAGAAACTAAATCCGGATGTTGCACTTCTATTGTCACTGATACCTCTTCAGATAAGTTCTCCCTGCGTGAAAAAATTGAATAATTATTAACATTACTTTATGTTCTTTATATTCTTTAATTATATAACAATGTAGCTAATTTATAGTTACTCAGAAACATAGGAAAGTTTTATCTCAATTTGTTGTAACTATATTTTATATACTATTGATATATTATCAATATTGCTGCTTTATACGAGAAACAATTGTAAACAGTAACGCAACATAACGATCAATTTGAATAGTATTTTAGAAAATATGCTATGAAATTGAAGTAACGAGAATATTAGACTTATTGTTAGTAATGAGATATCAAAGCAATATAAGTAAATGATACGCATCGCATAGTCAACAATGAACTCTTTGTGTCTCGTTCGATAAACATGTTGTACTTGTTTCTCTTACATAATCTTATTTTTATTTCTTTTACGTCAAAAATACTTACGTCAGGTACAACTCAAATGATTCTTGACTATCTACGTGAACTATTAAATCTTGATTTGATACCTTAAAATCTGCCCATGCCTTATCTGCAACTGAGGTATTTAATTGTTATTTAATATAAGACTGAAGAATACAGTTAATATTATCTTGCGTAATATAATTTATAAATTGTTCCATACCTAGAATTGTAATAATCCCTATATACCACATCAAGGCCATCTTTTGTGGCTTCTGAAATAGATCAAACAGACCTTTAATCCCAAACATTTCTTGAACCTTAGATTTTGCATAACACTGTATTTAACTGTATTGACTAACTGTATTGATATCACTGTACCGATTGTAAGACAATTATACAAAGCAACCAGCAATTGTGAAACGACTGGCTTGATTTCAAAGTTATTATAATTCTAATATCAAGATATCACTACTATTTCGCGTTCTAATACATTAGTTTTAACTCGTTTCCAACAAAACTGACTAAATGAGATTCCACTTTATACGTTTAATCGAGAAGAGAATTTTTTAACTTCTGAAGGCTTTGACCGCTTAATACTCGGAAGAAACAAGGAAGTCATAGAAAGTGCCGGGCACTTTGTCGGATGCATGCTACTGATACAATCGGATAATCTGTACCAATCCTCCAGTTGTCATTCACGGTAGCCAGAATATGATAATGTTCCGTATATTTTCGGTCGAACATCGGGTAGCGTTAATTTAACAATTATTTAGAAAAACCGATTGCCATGTTAACGCGATTTCGAACGATACGTTCGTTTGTACAGACATTATGACTACAGAGGCTCGGTTCCTATGGAAAGACACAGAGAGTATCGGTCGAACTTAACCTCGGAAGCGCGACGACCTCGATGAAACGTGCCACGAGGCGTTAAAGGCGATAAGACCTCCCGTTCTGCAGATTTTCAGCATTCCGTCCGAGTTTGGGCGAGCATATCGTTTGACTAGAGAAACTCGACATCGCCGAATATTCCACGGCGACTCGACCGAAAAATCGATCGAGCCTCTACACCTGTACACCTTTGAACCAGTTCTGAGTAAACGTAAATGGAAACTCCCGGCCCCTGGATAGCATGCATTCTCTGTTTATGTCATGCAACGATGCAACAAAACGCAGTGGCGTGAGATGAGTTTCGAGGCAGAGACGTAACGAGACCTCGTCTTCAACGAAAATTTGTCGTACTTGTAAAATTTCGCGATTTTACGACAGTTACATGTAAATGAAGCAAGGAAATTGTATTTTATGTATATCGATGAAGGACCGACTTCGTTTAAGATAAAACCTTAGAATTGATTTATTTGAATCTGACGATGTCTTTGGAAAGTTTTGAAATTAATCCGATGTAAATTTTTCGCGAAATTACATATTCAGGTAGAAGAGTAAAAGAGGTTTCTCAGCCTCGTATCGAGATATTTGCATGTAAATTGCGAGGCGATGTCATTAACGAGTTCCATAACGCGATAGTTATCGTTTTGATACGCGATGTTTCATTATGCCGCGGTTTTTTTTCATTTCATCGCATTACATCCTTTTTCCTGCTGTTCATTTTCGTAATGCTCTCGGTAGACTGGCACCACCATCCTTTTTCTAGGCGAATTATGGACCTATTCGCAGATAATGGACCATCTATTTTTTTCATTATTTCTCTTCGCTGCTATAAAATGCTCCAATATTATAGCCACCCATATTATTTTCCTTCCTTTTTAGTTAACCTTGTACAATTAATCGTTTCACAGACGTATATTATTCCATTGCTACACATTTGTGAAAGTAGAAATTATTCTCGTTCAAAAATTATTCTTGATTTCCAATTTCTTTTTTGTTCGCTCTTGAACGCGTACATTTCTCTTTTACAGCTTAATCGACAATTATTTTTAACGCCACTTTGTTCAAAATATTCAAGGAAATATTATCTGTTACCAATTATTTTGGAACGGAGTTCGATCTTTGGGCAAAAATCATGTCTCGGGGTGAAGAACGTTTCGCCTGTTAATGAAATCGTAGCCGTTAAATAAAACCAATGAATCCGTTAGAACGGAAAAAGTGGCGCGTTTTAACAGGTTGAGGCAAGATTCAGCGAGAATCAGAAAGCAGCCGATTTTCCGCGATAACGTCGCGTTAATACTCTGCATTCGGCAATTCGGAAAATTCTGTTCCGACAAGTAGTTCGTGAGTGAACGGTACTCGTAAGCAGAGGGAGAGGCGGAGGCGGAGGCGAAGGCGGAGGCGGAGGCGGAGGCGGAGGCGGAGGTGGGTGGGCGTGTGTATACTCTCTCTACACATTTTGAGATAGAATAAATCGAAAGAGAGATCGACGTTCGAGTGCACTCCGTGTCCCAAAGGGGCCTTCGCGAAGCTTACACGGAAACAGCTCTGAAAGTCGATCGGCAGTCTGCTGCCGCTTTTGTTGACGTATACAGGCTACTTCGCCGTCAATATTTTCCTTTGCATCATAGCTGGCCGAGTCGAACGGACCTAATCCTTGAAGATAGTCCCCCTTCCTCTTCCTCCCCCCCTGCCGCCTTCGTTCCTTTCCCTTCTATCAATTTCAATTCGTCTTCGATATGGATAAACAAGATTGTTCCTGGCCGGACGTTCGTCGATATACCTCCGAAATTATTCCTTCGAATCGTCCGCATGGAATTTCCCAGGAAATATTCCTTTCCTCGTTCTTTTCTTCAGATTTCAAGATTCGGGAGTGCCTGTCGGCGTATCCTGGAAATTTCCAAAGCGTTTGAAAACGTTTTCTTCGACGGAATGGTCCACGGAAATCTGCGGGCACCGTCCGCCGATCGATTTCGGATAAGCGAATAAACGTTTACTTATCGTCTACAATCTGCAGTATACGTTGAAACATCCTGTTGTTCGAACGATCTTCAAAATTCAAGAATTTCTATATCTTTCAAAAATATGCTTGGAATTCTACTACACCTATTTCTTATTGTTTTTTCATTCTTCAACTTGCGATCACAGCAAGATCAGATAACTTGGTGTACGTTCGACGTATCGCGATAAGAACGTTCGAATCGGCTCGTAAAATCACGCAAATTATCGTGAAATGATCTTTTATATTTTTGAATTCTATCTGTCCTTATCTGCACGCATTCCCCAGTATTCTAGTTATTTGCTGCTTGATAAACTTAATACACTCGAGCGGGTCGAGCGTTGATGAAGCTCCATCGACATTGTGGAAACACTGTTATTCACATTGGAAGGCACGAAATAGATATAACAGAAGAATCATATCGAAATGATAGAAGCTAATAAGCAAGCAATTACGTATAATTATATTATATCCGAGTGAATGATAAAAGGATTGGATCCTATCTCTACATATTACATAAACACCGTAATATTCCGAAAAAGCGAAAAAAAAAGACGAATGAAGGATACATTACGTGTTGACGATTGCTGTGTATTCCCTCGTCAAGCTTTTTATTTATTGACACTACGATGTTTTCTTATCTGGAACGTATGTGTTTGCACCCGTTGGCCCACTTTTTTAACGTTTTCGTTAGATATTTTTTGCCATCACATACGGTCGCGTTATCTTTCGACCAGCAGTTGCATTATCCTTTCATCCTGGAAACAATTTCGCGAACAGTTTTGCGTGAGCAGTATTAAAGGCTAGTCCGCCAGGTAATAACGGTTAGCATAAATTAAAGATTAACTTTGCCGGCTGGATCGGGCAACGTAATGCTCGTTCCATGTTAATTTCTTATCGCCGGCAATTACTTAATCGCACGCAGTCAAATGCACGTTGAAGCCACGTCCCTGGTTAATTGGGATGTGAAGAAACATTCGTGGAACGAGCTTCGTTTCGTGAAATCTAGCAACCGCACTAATGAAAAGAAAACGAGACAGGGAAAGCAGAGTATCATAATCGTGGAAAGCTTACTGGCGGTTTAAGCAAAAAAACACACGAAAATACACGAAAATACACGAAAATACAGATAACGTTTAGAGAATGTTAACTTCAGATAGAAATACTATTGCGTAAGATTGGCGAAACGTCGAGTTATGGAGCCGATTTGTTGCGTTTGCAATTTCAAAGTTATTCAGCCTCGCTGCAACGATTTTGTTGCGCAGGATGAAATTAGACTTTACAGTGTGAAACGCGCGTACCGATACCAGATGCAGGTCACACGTTTCGTGCACCGCGAACGACAATCACCATGAATTTCATACAGAAAATTTAAAAAATAACGGGAATAACGATCTCGCGGCAAGATTTTACGGCAATATATTGCTGTTTTTCCATAGTATTTCACGCGATTTTCATGTGCGCTGCGTGCCGCTGCCCTTATCTTGATATTTTTAAAGCGTCTTATTTGTTCGGCACAGCGTTATCGCATTTCGTTTCGCATTTTTAGTTTAAATTAATCACAACGTTGCATAATCTGCTGGGGCGGAACGCACGAACGTATATATTTCTCTAATATGTATATATTATGTCTATTTTGAACCGAATGATTCGATCAATTCAGTTCGCTCCAAGTTCACGTTATAGATCAAATTCCCGCTTCGCTTCTGTTAATATCCCGCAAACATTAACTCGGTGTTTCGAACACGTTATATCTTCCTTCTCGTCACTTGATATATTCCCTGGCTTTTCAGCCCTGCTTTTTCTTTATATCGTACCGTTCTCCAATGTAAATTCACGAGCTTCGTTGCGCCGGTCTCGCCTATTTCACGAACCCGATCCTTATAGAATATTAATGTAGCTCTGCGTGCTCCATTGCCGTGGAATCGCATTTCTCTGGACGGTTTTGATAACGCGAAATCGCAAGTAATAACGTACGCGAGATAAAAGATTTTATTCCACCGTTTCGCCGGGTTAACGTATTCTAATTAACGATCGACTCGCTATAGAGAACTGGTAGGGATCTGATAGTGACGCTTGCAGTGATTTTCGCTGGAAAAAGCGTTACGTGAAAGTAGAAACAGATAGCAGAAAAGGTTGACCGATTCCATGCGACGATCGTGTTCGATCGTGTAATTTGCCCGGGTAAACCGAAACTCGTATTCCTAATGTCGCCTGAACGCGTTGCTTCGGCACGTCGGTTCGTATCCAAGGAAAACTTCTTTTTCTCAGTGTTTCAGACGTTCCAACCGATTTCCAATGTAAATTTACAAGCTCGTGGCGGCAGTTTGGCTCGGTCTGCGGATTCCATTCCTATCGAATATTAATGCTCGGAACGCGGTCTGCTTTTGACCTTTTCCGAGATCCGATTTTACGAGGTACGATCGAAAACAAGAAGAAAGGACAAAACAACGGCCGACCTAGTGTCGGCCTAGTTCTAAACGTTTCTATATTTCCCACGATACACTCGAACGCTACCTCGAATGTACGAAAAAATGTCCTTCTTTCTCTTCTTTCTCCTTTTCTCCGTCCTTTCCTCTATGTACACTCGAAAAATTTCGTTCGACGGCGAAACGAAAATGGGTTTTTGGAACTGTTGGCGGTGACAGTGGTCGACAGGCCGCCTGCTCGAAAACTTAATTACTCGCTCGGACGAAGAAAGTTCGGACGGCGAGGAAATTTATTCTTCGTTATTACGATCGTTCGCCGTGCTGTCAGCATCTCGAACGAGTTCCGAACTTCCTGTCCTGAGATTTATATCTGATTTTGTTAATTCCGGAGAAAGCGTTTCAAAGAAAGTTTCCCAACGTAATTCCTTAACGAGCGTTTTTCATTTCAGATATTCCTTTCATCGTGGTACATCTTACCGCTCAACGATATTATCTCCGCTGGTTCATAATGGTATCATCGGTAAAAGAGAATGCCAGATCGCTGCGACTGAAGAGTAAGTAACGTAACGTACGAAAAAAGGAGTACAATTTTTTACGATAAATTTACAGGACCGTGCGCGTTAGCAACGCGATTATCTTGACGAGTCGTAAGAGACATAATTTAATAACTATAATTTGATAATGTATAAACTAATAAAACGATCCAGGGTAAAGTGTGTTACGATGTATATTGATACACGCCGCACCGAAAACGTAAAAACATGCGTAAATTGATTACTCTTAAAATATATGTATTATTAGAGTATGGAAGATACTATCGACGCCTCTTCTTCTTCTTCTTCTTCTTCTTGCGATTTTATTATTTTATCTAAAACACGATCGAGTAAAAGCTTGTTTAATATTTAACTTGGTTTGCGATATGGAAGACAGGCTCGTTACGATACGATCTCGCAGTTCAAACGTTTCAAACAGTCATACAAGATAGCTTTCCTCGCTAGTAATAATTAAGGAGGTCGATAAGTCGATCGATCGATCGACCGCCTTGATGTTTCAGCGTTCCCTTTCGTTTGATCCAAATACTTGGCTATTTTCTACCATGATTGAAAAAGATCGTAACGGTTACGCATACTCATAATGAACATAATTATTCTGTGAATAAATTGCACCAATTAGGATATCCTAGATTTGTGCGACTTGGTCGTTGCTAAGCACGAATCATTTACGTTACGTTACATACTTTGTGAATGTTTAAACGCGATGCCAAAGGCAATGATTTTTTAAATCGATTACGCGACAGGGACAGGATGAATGGAGATACTTTTGAAAGTACGTGGACGCGCGAAACATTTGCGAAAAAGAAATATTTATTATTTCGAAATAGCTCGCTTCTCCGCAGAGATACTTTTCGAAGCAGCGACCAGTTTGAGATGCGTCTACCTTAATTGAAGCGTGATACGTTGCTTGCGTGTTGCATTTTTAATTCCGTTGTAAAGAAAAAAAAAAAAAAAAGAAAAAAAGAAAGGTGAAACGTTGTTGAGCTCGTGAGTCTGCCTGATTATACGCTTGCTTCCATCCGCGCGTTTATAATTATTTCTCTCAACGGCGGATGAAAATTCGGGACGGAAGATCTTTGGACACAGCGGGAAGAAGAAATAAAAACAGAGGTGCCTCGACAAAGTTTTTAACCGACATGACGGAACGAATTATGACTAACGATAGAATATAAAAGCGTACGTGTGGAAACGCATTACAGATAATGAAAATGAATTATGTTCATCTATAAATCATAACGCGAACGTATTGCTTTATCACTCATTGTCAGTAAACAAATTATTTCGAGTATCCAATAAATACGCGCGCGCTCGAAAATAAATTTCCAATTATTTTCTTCGTCCATTCTGTCAACGTGAAGAGCTTGATAAATGTTAATTCATCGTTGGTCATTCGGTCGATAAATAAAAATAAAAGCGATGAAAGAAATATGCACCGCATTAATATTACGCATTATAACGCTTGAAAAAGATTCCTGGAATAGGTACATTATTTCTGGAATTAAAATGTCGTATTAATTCCGTTTCTTTTTTCTTTTTTTTTTTTTTTCATCCCCTCAACGGAGCGAATCGTAATTTCGCAGCTCTCCAGATGGAATAAAATTATCCTGATAACGCGAGCTTCAACAGCGTAGCTCCGTTGAAATTGATTTAATCATTTTTCGAATAGCACTAACATCCCATTTAATTCGGCGACGATCGATCGCGATATCAATCATTCCTCTTTACAATAAATTACTGTTGTTACGAAAGTTAAAAGAAATTATAATCAAAATACCAATCGATTAATTACACGAATCGCTAGAGATCTAATCTATACCTTTATAGTCCATTGTTTTTTTCTTACAATTAAGTTTAATATATCGTTACAGCGGGATCGATAAAATTGCTTTAGATAACTCGGGAAGATTAACGACAAATTTTCTATGGTATTATAAGTTTGTATATATATCTTCTTGATCAATGGACTGTTCGAATTTGATCCTTTATAAGTCTGTAGGAATTTCAGAAAAGATAATGAATTATAGGGGCAAAGTAACAGCCGCTAATTATCGTGAGATTCTTTAGCGATAATTAATCTTGAACGCTTTGTTGTATACAACCCGCTACGTCGCCATTAATTGACCCTTTTCTGGAGTTAAATGATTTATCGTTTCGCGTGAATCACTCTGTCAACTTGTACGCCATGTCACTCTGATATTGAAAAATTAAGACGCCGACCACCGATCGGCTCGACGAAATTTAAAAAGCCGCATTTTTCGTCGTTCTTCCACTCGACCGTACTCTAGGCATTTCTACTCCTTACTCGACAATGGTACGTTCTTATCCATTACGGCACTGCACTATTTCCTGCGACCTTGTTGCTTCAAATAAGAACAATTTTCTACACTTGGCGGCGTTTCTCGCAAAACTCGAACAATCGTAGGAGTCGTAATAGCTCTTTTCATATGTAGTTTTTGTAACTCGTTATCTTGTCTTTTTGCTTCGGTTACAAACAACGTTGCTATCGATCGGCGGAACGACAATTATTCAGGTGTGTCACGTGGAAACGGTGTTATTCATTTACGAATATGCCTGCTCATATGCAAAAATATATATGTAAATTTGAAATTCTGCTTAGTTAGAACGTATAATTAAACGACTAAATCAACCGATTCTCACAATCTATTTCGAAAGAAGCATCACGAATTACAATCGCTATCGAGTAATTGGGAAAAAACAATCGATTTAATTCTTCGTCCATCGTCGATATAAATCTACACGCTACGGATACTCGTCGTTCTAAGACAACGATAAGCTGATAATAGGTGATGAAAACGTCGCTTCTTTCTGACTCCACTTAATTCGATAAATTTATCCGATGACAATATCTCTTACCGCTTCGATATTATCGTCCGTTCTTTTCTCTCAACAGCGTCTACGTTTAATAATAGATCATGTGCCGTTATATACACAAGGCGTTTCGAATCGAAAATATGTCAACGGAGTTCAAGAAATTCACGTCCCCGGTTACGATTTGCAAAGTACTTTACTTGCGAAAGCTGTCAATGGCGTTTGGCAGCGTATCGCGTGTGTAGAAACGTGTCAATGACTTTTGTATTCGGCCTCGTTTCCCGGTTTCCACCGACCGACGAGTACCGAATCGATTTCGATTTCACGGCCAGTTTCACGGGAATTATATTGTGTTACAGAATCGACGAAAGTGGCGGACGTGCTCATTGCGAATTTTTGTCAATTCGATCAATTTAGTCCCCCGGGAAAAAAAAAAAAGAAAGAAAAAAAAGAAAAAAGAGAAAGGAGAAAATACAACTCGGTTATTTCTTCTCGAGCACTTTTGAGGTCTCTCCTTCGAACATGATTTGCAACTTAAAAAAGTTTAATTTCGAAACAAGAAAGGTGTACGCGTATATAATGTATAATGTCAAGTTTGCGATTCGTATTTATAACTGCTAAAACTTCTTGCAACTCGACCATTCCCTTCCTATTTTTCTTTACTCAACTGTATTAAAAGACTTTCCATGTTCACCGCTTTATTAATTGAAGGGTAAGACTTTAGGAGTGCTTTAGCATAACTCGAGTTGCAGTGAGTAGAAGAGGTCTAATCAAATGAAGGTGGAACAGCGTATATTATGGCAGGTACTACTCGTTTCTAGAAATTATAATATATAAATTTTAGCGTAGAATGAGAATCAAAATTTTCAGCTAACGCTTAATATCCGATGTTTTTTAATCTCTATCTTACATCCGGAATGATATATCACGTTCGTTCTGTCGTCCATAACAGATCGCAAGACAGGGACATGGAACGAATAAAGTGCCATTCGATGCTTGCTCGGTAATTCGTGACTGATTTATTCATCGGACGGCGACTCAAATTTCGCATCCTTGGCTAAACGGTCAATCTATTTCTCCAGCGTTTTGTCCAGTTTTTATTAGATCACGATTTACGGATAAATTGCTCCGCGGCTTCGTTCACTCACCTGTCGAATTTCGTTCGGCCGCGATAGATCAGGTGACAGTTAAAGCCTGCAGTAAGCGAATCCGATACAGAGACGTCCAATTTCTCCGCGCTTTAAAAAACCTCTTTCCTCTCTTTCGAGCTACCTGCAAGAACAAGCTTTCCATTAAAACTCGTCGAGACCGACGTGTTTCTTCCGACGACGAACGAAAACGATTTAATTTGTCTGCGATACTTTTTAAGAGTAGCTTCGTTAACTTCTATGCAATTTGATTGATCAATCTCGAATCGTTGATTTATTTAATTTTTCGAATTTTGTTCCTCGACGTGAATAATTACTTTGCTATTCACCTTAACATAATTGATGCAAATCTTTCACGCGATTCGTGACTATGATGGAAGGAAAAATTCGACAAATGTACGCGACAGTATACCTGTCTATCGTGACGCTCACCCGTCTACGTTTCTTCCAATCATCCAGTCATTCGGTGCAATTTCATCCAGGCGAGCACGCACTCTCGACACCCAGTTTGTCCACATTCAATGACTCCAGTTTGCCGATCGCGAAACTTCTCAGGGCTTCAGCCTCGAACTTGCAACGAAATTGTCCCTCGTTCGCACCCGATATTTTTTCCGACTTGGACCAAACATCGGCTCTTCTTCTCTAGGTCGAATCGCCTATTTTCTTCTCCTATCAGTGCTCTCTCCCTCCCTCTCTCTCTCTCTCTCTCTCTTTCTCTCTCTCTCTCTCTCTCTCTCTCTCTCTCTCTCTCTTTACCGAAACAAGAGGAACTCGAACGTTTTCTATGCGCGATCACGGCGAAACACTATCGGTCGGAGCGACGACGAAAAATAACCCAGCCCGAGGTATAATTATGACGAAATCGCTGGCTCGTTCAAGGTCTCGGGCAAATTCTATCGAAAGTAAAAGGAGAACGGCTCGTTCCTCTTTTCCCTCGGCCGACCGAGATATCGTCGAACGATAGAAGAGAACACTATCGCATTGGCGAACGCGATTCGCAATGGCTAGCGCGAGCCTGTCGTACGTACATATAAATCTGTTGTAAGAGCCTCTCCCCTCCCGACAAAATCCTCCCTCTCCGACCCGTCCCTTTCCCATGCGACGCTCAATTTCATGACCGTCTCGGCTATCTCGGCTTTTCCCAATGTGCTTTTACCGTCTCTTCCGTATTAGATCCTATAGATTATTCCATCATAACGTCAATTTCTGCTAATCTGATTTCAATGGAATTTTAGAGAAATCGTCTTACGATCGGATAATTTATGAATCTGAATTCTGTTTCGAATGGCGCAATAAACCAATCACGTTAAACCAGTGTCGTCGATAAAGACAATCTTTGATTAAGATAGGAAATACATTTTTCTTGCGTTTTAATGCCAAGGAATTAAGGATCTGGAAGAAAATCAATGAAAAATCTAGCAATGATAAATAACGATTTACGCGAATCGAGCCATTAACCGATTAATTAAATCGATTTTTCTCTGTAACTTCTCCTGATCCTCGATTGAATTTCTACTCTCCGCTTGATAGACAAAATAAGCTATCCCTCCAAAAGTAAATTGATTCCAACAATCGGCAATGACTAGGTATTCAAACAAGCAAGATAAAGGACCAATAAAGTTGACAATGATGATAATTGATTGAAAAAATGCTAGCATTGCGGAACAACGATCGATATCGTGCGTGTACCATACAATTTATATTACGACAAAAATTTATTACTATTATTGCGGCAGATAAGTTTGATATTGGGAAATATGTGCTAAGAGAACGTAATGTTAAAGCTGATGAATGAGCGGTGTTAATAGTATGAGTTGCTCCCTCCCTCCCTCTCTCCCTCCCTCTCTCCTTCTCACTCTCTCTCTCTCTCTCTCTCGCTCGCTCGCTCTCGCTCTCCCTCCCTCTCCCTCTATTGATATATTACAATATTACTAAATTATATTAGACCGTTCACCGGAGGTTATTGACTTGTATCGGACATCTATTTTCATCTATATGTACATATATACGTATGTATATACGTGTATGTAATATATATAATATATAATACATATAATTTGTGGCTAGCTCAGCGAATCGAGGGACCAATAGCTTCTAATTGATTGTGAATTACAATGGCTATATTTAGACCAACGGTTTCGCAAAAACTCTATGGGCAATTGGTTCGATCATGATTCCTCTGCGCGTATCTTTCATCCGTTCGACGAAACCTTTGAAATTGTTAAAATCATATTTGTCAAAATTTTCAGTGGATTTAGTATGTGAGAAACATTTATGAGTTGCTGCTGTTTCGTACCTACTAGTATATACCAGTGGCAAGTCTCTATTTCTAAAGGAAGCGGTCTCCTTTCGCAGTATTTACATATATATACATACGCAATATACATATCAAAGAACTTCGTGATTAAGCCTTTGATGTAATATCTTACGATGATTGTGCGTATCTGTGACGGAAAAACTTTTGTTTCCTAGTAATCGTACAAGCTATTCATTCGCCGATCGACAACATACGGAATTGCGATGTACTTACCTGTATTGACACGCCAACGGATCAGTCGGTCTCGATTGAATTTAATTGGCCAGGTCGCACGTTCGTTACGTCTAGGCTAACACGGAATCGTCGAAACTAGTTCACGTGCAGTTTCGATACCGTGATCTCTGCGTTATCCCCGTTTCCGAAAATTTCGATGGAATCGGAAACGTAGCACGACCAAATTAAAGGAAATTTTCAGTTTGCAGATTCGGTACAATGCGATTGAAGCACGGCTTTAATCGAAAATATATTACTGCCGTACGTTATTGGGTACTTTGGAGTAATTAAATTTCCAGTGGGCACGCGAGGATAGCAAATATCGAAATTCTATCGCGAAAGAGGGTTATAAAATACTTAATGACATATTAATACCAGTTTATACTTTTATTCTTTAAGTCCGGAATTACCTGCATTTTTTCCTATTGCACGAAACGTTGCAATGTTTATATTTATAATGACTTGATAAAAAGAAGGAATTCTCATTTATCTGGAGATAAGAAAATGAGCTGCGAACGATAAGTATAGGAGAGATTGACGGTATAGATACGTCGGACAAGTCGCCTCGTGATGTCATCGAATGACGAAGCGGATTTTCTACAGCATGTAGCTTACAGTATGCCGCTTCGATCGCGCATATTGCACGATTTTGGCACGAATTTCAGAACTACGTTGGCTGTTCCGCTAAATCTCTGGCTTGCCAGCGAAGAAACATAAATTGTCGATCCGTTGAAAAAAAAAAAAAAAAAAAAGAGAAGAAGAAGGGAAAATAAAGAGCGGCACGAAGGGAGAGGGAAGTGAAGAAGGCGAAAATTCAGGGGCAACAGGGACCACTGTGTTCCCAACGTGATATAGAATTGGCGAAATTAAATCGGGTCTGATGCAAAGTTTTCGGTAACAAATGCCGCTTGGTTCGTTCTCCACCGATCTTGTTTCGTGTTTGAACGCGTCGACATGGATCGAAGTTCTCTACTCGTAAACCTATGCATACGAGAATTGTTTGTTGATTAAATTATTACCTCCGATAACGTGGTTACGTACGATTGATATTGGATACGTTTGAATTAGCGCGAACGAACATATTACGTTCCAATTCATTTGGGTATAGCGATTAGAAATTTTTGAAAAATCGAACGAACGAATGAAATATGGCGACGTTTCGTCGACAGCGCTCTAAATTACAAAAATATGTAATATATTTCGGATTATCTATTTAAACTAGCAAGGTAGATCGAACGGAGCTGATAAAGAAAACTTTATTTTTCAACTGGACGTTACGTTGCTCGCGCAACAGCCATGATTGCTGGTCATTTCGTTAGAGTTAAATAGTACGTGTGCAGGACGATGTAATTTTTCATCCGTCACGAGACAAGATTGAACGGAAAAACGCGCGTTTTTGGCATCAGTTGCGAAGCCGACGACGAACATTCCTCTAAATCTCCGACTGGACACAGCTGAACTAAAAACTCGGCAAAGGGTAAACAAAAATTGGATGAAAACGTGTATAGATATTTCTGGCCGTTTACGAATCCGATGTCAACGAGATTTCAATCTCAAAGGAAACGTAATTAATATATTTAATTAAGACACTGCGACGGAAATATGATTAATAACGGCGAGCACGTTGTTTGGTTTACGAGAATATTCGTCGCCTCGGGTTTATTCATCTGAAAGACGGGAAATACATACCCAGGAGAGGAGCACAGATGAACGTAGAAATTCCTCGCTTTCGAGAGAAAAGTTTCTATGTTTTATAAGCCGAATGTTTAAGCAACTAGGGAATCTAACCTTTCAAGAAGTTGCGAAACGAAAGTAATGGCAAAATGAAACCAACCAAGCGAGATAACAAGCAGTGTTATAGAGAAAAAGAGAGAAGGAATAACGTCAAAGAACAAGGTAAAGTTTCCGTTTAATGTAAAAGTATGATTAACAGATTCCAATAATTCCGCGAGGAAAAATGAATTTCGAGTTGCTAGCACTCTAAGGTATGCGTGTCAGAAATCTGAGAACATCAGCAGCTTTGGGTGACGACGGAGTTGAGTTACGGAGTTGTCGACGAGGCAAATTTGTGACGTAATACACACGAACAATACAGTAACAGTAGCGTATATGTAAATAGCACTACACATAGCATTACGCAAATTATTGCCAATGTATGAAACATTGATACTACGAATAAAAGCCCTTAGTTCTTAAGGCAATCATCATACAGTTAGGAGGTATTGGCGAAAACAGTGGTTAATATTAATTAGTATAAATTAGTATAGAACAACAACTGAACGCGAAGGAAAATTGATTTCGAGTTAGGTGACTTTAAGTCTAGTTAGTTTTAGCTATTCGTTACAAACGGAATTAGAGCGATACAGATGCGATCTCTGGTTTCGGTTTAGCTTTAGCAGAGCATCTGATTGCAGTTACGGCAAGAGATAAACAAAATCGGCGGCAGAGAAACGCTGTTCGATCGTGAATTTGAAAATATCAGAAAAATAAGGAACCTTTTGATCGGGCATGCATCCAGTATCTATATATGTACTTGTGGATGGTGTATACTTATCGCGTGTACGTTGAGTTTCTCCTTCGAGTGGATAATTTGATCGATCGGTCGACGATCGATGCGGCCGTGGTTGTGCAGTGTCCCGATCAGCAGGAAAGGAAGTGATTCTCACCTGATCGGCCGCTTTATTTTTCGTGGAATATCGTGTTCAGGTGAACAGTGGTGCGCAACTGCCAGGCCGCGTGCGGCCTGTTATGCGGTCCACGCTCGGAACGCGGCTCGTTACATCGCAGTGCGGTCTCATGTGCCGCGTGCGGTCCACCGCGTGCAGTTGTGCGGCTTGCGGTCCTTTGCGCGAACCTCCGAAATTTAAAGCTTCTGCGGAATTTTGCGTTCTAACGATTCACGACCGACTTGCACGTCGACGCGATGGAGAGCCACGGAGCAGGCTCGGGGAACCTTCGCGTGCCTCTTCGTGCGGCCGCCTCTCTTTCGGTCAACAACCACTTACAGCCGATAACGATCACGATCGCTAAAGCTATCTAAGACGCTACAGATATTTAAAGAAGAATAACGTGATAAAAAGTAGAGGCAAGTAGCCGAGACGAGAATTTAGGGGATAATCGAGTTCCATCTTTTTGGCAGTTGGCACAGAGTTGACATTCGTCCTTGGTTCGTTTCTTTTAGATTTCTACGTATCTTGAAACTCCAAGACAAATTACGTAGCGAGTTATCTATTTACGTCGTCAGTAAGATAATCGAAGACCACACCGTAAAGATACGATAAGTCCATTTTTGTTGATTTTTTTACTTTTATGTTAACTCGGCGTTTGAAAGGAAGTAATTGAGAAAGGGAGTAATCCGGCGAACCAACGAGCATTTGCATTTTTTCAAATTTAACGTGGTGGCGGAGAACATTGCCCGCGACATATTTAGCTCCGAATAAGTTACATTGCCATCGAGTGCAAGTGGCGTACCGCTGTAATCGAGCTTCTCTTTCACGTAGATTACAGCGAACCGCGTTACTTGGAAAAATAACAAGCTGTCTATAGGAAGATAAAAGAGAAAGAGATCGCGAATGGGCGTTCGTAACAACGGAAAGGAGATCCGAGGATCAGAGGAATTCTTCAGAACCAGAGACGTTTACACCGGCAGCGTTCTTCCTTTTTTCCTTTTTTACTCTCACAATCGCCAAGCAGAAGTTACCATATTCGATTTTTACCTAATCGGTAATCGGGAATGTATTTGCTATATTCGATAGGAATTAAAGTTAAAGTCTGATATACCACTGAGGAATTTCATCTGTTATAAAATCAGAAAAGTTAAGGAGGCTTAATTACCGATTCGTTACCGAGGGATAAATCTTTCGCAGGGTGGCAGGATAGGGGCGAACACGCGATTCCGGGCTATTAGGTTTTACGTTTCCCGAATTCGAAGCTTCTAAATCTCGCAATCGTCGACAAGGTTAGCGGAACTTGACCACGTGCAAAGTGCGCTTTACGAGCCCTGTCGCGATCGTATAAAATTTCCGAATAAAAGTTTATATCGATTTTGGGTATTACCTTCGAACCGTGTTCGATCGTCGCGATGTATTCCATGTTGTGCAACTTACGCTCGTTGCGGTGGTCTCCCGTTAAATGCAGCTGAAAAAGAACTTTATCGATCATGCTACCCTTCTCCTCTTCTACTCCCAAGTTCCCTTACGACACATTAATCTCAAAGTCATTTATTTCTCGGACGCGTATCGCGACATAATTGCTGTCCCGCTACGGGCTAATCAACGTAATAGTTGGCTCGTTAAGATGTACGCTTCTAAATCTTGGACAAATCCTCTCTTTTCTTCTCGTTACTGTCAGTTATCGCTATATTTATAGGTACTCTTTTCTCGAATACCCTGCGCGAACGAGATCGTATCGAACGATAGAGGCGAGTTTAAATGAAATTTTGACGGAGAAACGTCTGGACCGTGCCGGAACGAAGACACGCGTTCGAGAATCGCCGCAACAATGTACGCTTTCAGGATCGTTAAACTCGGCAAGGGTTAAAGTGTCCTTTCGGCTAAAGATTTTTTAAACGCTGCTACGTTTCTCCCTTCTCCTTGCAGAGCATTAATTTTAACATAATTCATTCTTGAACGTTTCGCGAGGGCGAGAGCTTATTAACGGAACAGTGGGTAATTAACCTGGCCCCGTTCTTGCGGGACCTTGCAGCGAATTTAGGTAATTCCAAGTTCCCGAGACGGGCGAAGAAAAAAGGAATACGCGGATCCCTTTAAGGAAGATTGGACGAGAACGAGGAACTCGAACTCGAATTCACCGATCTTACTGTATTAGTAAAATTATCTTGCCTTGGTCAGCAAACATTTGTGCGCTCGTTAAAATTCTTTCTTTCCACGAAAGCGTTTCTTTTCTTCGAAATCGTTGTCGGGTCCGTTTGCTTCTAAATTGTCGTATCGTCCACGCTTCGCTTATAATTGGCTTTCGTCATTACGTTACTCGAACAAAGAATTCCGACACAATTTTGCCAATCTTATTTTGTCAACGAAATTGTCTCGCCTCGAAAATTCTTCTTTTCAATGAAACCTTTGGCAATCTCTTGTAATTAAGTTGAGAAACGCAACGTGACTATAAATCCTGTTCGCTGCCAAAACTGTCGTATCGTCTGCGCAGTCTCCGATATTATTCTCCAATGAGAAATTCCAACTCGATTTCGCTAGATCTCCCGCTGTGCTATAAAGTCTTGCATTTAACGAAATCTTTGCCCAATCGTGAAATCTTAGATTGGAAAATAGAGCGTCGCTGTCGGTTCTGCCTTCGTCTAAATTCTCGTATCGTCCACGTATCTCCTCGTTACCATGCTTTCGACGTAAGGAACTAAGAAAGTTATGAAACCAGCCGACTTCCGTACGAAATACGATTTTTGAAAGCGCGGTCGGAAATTGTCGGAATTATGGGTCCCGAAGGACTGTTCGTTAAGGATAGACTTGCCTCGAAGCTCGCCGCAACAATACACACTTCCGTGGCCGTTAGGCACGTAAAGTCTACGTTAAATCAACGTCGGCGCACAGTTAAGGATAACTTCGGTCGTTTATAATCATTTTACGGGTACTTTGGAAATTTATGGGGCCTCCTTAAAAGGAGCTTGTACTGCCTTCTGCACGCGTATAAACGTTATCGCAATATTAAGGGAGCTTTTGAGCGAGTTTCGCGTCCGCGAGCGCAGTCCGCACGGTTCGCGATGTGCATCGCGATTAAAATGTACACGATTAACTTCTTCGCCGCGTAACAGTTTGTCGAGTAATGGCCAATAAAAGAAATACGGCTAGTTAAAAGGTTATATACGAAACGAAGATTCGAATGTTAGACATATTTTTCAAACGTTCCACTTTTACGTATCGTTAATTTACGAGATAAGTTGCTGAAGAATAAGTTGCTCGCGACTTTGTATATCCGCGTTTGGGAAACGATTACGCTTTTAGTTATCGTTCAGTTAGCAAAAATTGTCTCGATAATTTAACCAATATAAAAGTAAAAATATACATTTTTGTAGCGGTTATGGTGAGAATACTAACGATCGAAAGCATCGAGTTTTCGGATATTTCTCACTCTCGCTGCTCTTTTATAATTCGAAACGTAACATGCAAAAAATTCTTCGTGTTGCTATATATCGAAATAAAACATCAAAGAGAAAGTTTGGCTCTGTAGAAGCACATTCATGTGGAACTAGATAGAGTCGTCGAACTGACACACGAGCTCAATTGGGTCCACGACGCGGAAGAGTAACGTTCAGGTAACAGGATGCGAAACCGGTCGAAACGGGCCAGTAGCGGGCCACTGTGCACGGGGTCACGCGTTATTTTCCAATTTGGAAACGTCGGCTAACGCTGCCTCCATTGATCTCCCTTGGATGGGAACCTGTTCCGGCCGCGACACGACCGCCAGCCATGTCTCGTCTCCGATAAATCGTTCGGTTCTGTCGGTTCACTGGACAAAAGGAGACCTAACTCGAGCCATGTAGTTTGAAACGTAACGTCATCGTTACGTCGGTGTACTGCTCTTTGTTTCGGAATTTTCAGCCGTTCTCGAGTGCTGCCTCGAGCGATTTCACGGTATCTACTTGTAAAAGATAAATCCATCTTCGGGGAAAAATCGTCTGTTTGACTGACGCGATCGCGATGGCTTTTTTGTTAAACTCCACATCGTTCCTCCGGCGTTTTGTTAGACCTGATCCATGGATCGGTGCTGATCCGTGCTAACAAAGAGCCCTTCTCGGTAAAAACAAAAGCAGCCCTGTGATGCGGCTGCATAGCGCATGCGACCCGTACAAATGGCAGCTTTCGTCACGCGAAAACGAGCAAGATAATGTCGATGGTAGGACCGACAGAGCGCCGATACAAAGCCGCGTCGTTTAAACATAAATTGCTGTCACTTTGTTATCCGTTTCTATTGTGTGACGGTGCACGTGCTTTTTTTCCCAGTTACAACCGCGCTCCAATCTCCACTCTTCTTGATACCTGACGCGGTATCGCTTCCAAGATGTCGATGGAAAAATCAGCCAAGCTTTACCGTTTCGACGCGCAACGAAAAGCTGATAGGGCCATTATTCTTTGGTTTCGTGACCAGTCACCTTTACTCTTATATCGCGACCAAACACGAAACGAGAATGCAAAGTCTTATCACAGTCTTGACTTTTGCCACACCGCGATAAATCATCGTCCTGAAGCGAATTTCGATCGGCACGTGCCACCGGCTGGAAAGGATTTATGCGAGTGTGCGTGTCGCTTAACGCCAGACGTATTCGGTCAATCGTAAAAAAACAAAAAAAGAAACAAGGAAAGAAAGGAAAGAGAAATGGCCTTAAATCAAAAGAGGAACGACTGTTCGCCGGCAATTGACCGCGTCGACGTAACGCACAGACCATAAATCGAGCGAATTGGCACTGTCGAAGGGAAAAAGCTTCGTCGTTTTCGAGGTCACGTTCCCTTTAAAATTGAGCCAAGGCGTCCGTTTGCGGGGAAATACAGAGATCTATGGCCTATCGAGAAAAAGCTAACTCCTCTGATCTTGGTGCTTTTTCTTTTTCGCTTTAAAAATGTTTCGTCGTTGCATAAATTTCGCGTTGAATGGAAGAATAAGGAAGGGGATCCGGCCAAGTGTTTTTAAACGAAGAAGGAATTACGTAAAAATATAATTTCGCTCGAGTGAAACTGCATCGATTGAATCGCAAACTTTAGACGACGGTAGATGGTGTAGCGGCGACCCCTTGTTTCGTTCGTTCGTTCGTTCGTTCGTTTGTTCGTTTTCGCCCGCGTGTGTCTCCTGAAAGGAAAAAGGGGGGAAAGAAAACAAAATGTGTGAGTTTATCAAACGAGTGCGATGAAACTCGCACGAGAGCCAACGAATAAAACCATCCATGTTCGAGCTTCGAGATTTTATTTTAATCTCCCCAATGTGTGTGTAGCAAGACACTGTAACAGTATTTATAATAATTAACACGCTCGCGCGTCGCCGCCGCGACAACAAAGATTGCGGTGTAATATTCGATTCTTTCCCATTTTTTTTTTCTCTTTTTTTTCCATTTTATAATTCAGTCTGAGATTCGATTATTGCTATTTTCGTCATTTTTTCTCCTGTGTTTTCATTCAATTCAACAAACATATTTCACTGTATTTGTTTCCTCTGTTTTACGATTTTTTTTTTTTTTCACTTTATTTCATTCGTTAAGATTTTGTATTTTTTCCCGTCACCTCTTCCGCCATCCACCTCCAGGTATCTTCGTCCCGTCGATCATTACGCGCGCGTTGAACGAAATTTTGAGAGGGATTCTCAATTTTCTTGCTGCGTTTCAGAAGAGACGGCAACGATTGTTTTTTTTTTTTCTTTTTTCTTTTAAATATATAGATTACCGTGAGAGTTTACGTGTGTTACATGTGTGGTATGTAATGTACTTCTTCTTTCTTCTTCTTCCTCGTGTGACCATGTGTATATAATACGTATATATACATACATAGTTTGTTACAAGGCACAGGTAGCTTACACACTTGTCATTCGCTGAGCATCTCTCTCTCTCTCTCTCTCTCTCTCTCTCTCTTTCTCTCTTGCCGATACATGCTTATCTTTTTCGCGTCTGTTTCGTCTCACTCTCTCGCAAACTCGCTTCACACGCATGCCTCGTTCATGCAGTATTGCTTTTCCGTCATTCATCCAACAGAGACTACAGTAACTCTGTTTCCTTTTTACGCTTTTATCTTTCTTCTTATCGGTTATTTTATTTAACTTATCTTTTTTTTCTTTTTTTCTTTTCTGCGGAACGACACTGGGGACGATCGGAGCACGATCCGAATTCTTGTTGAACTTCGTGAATAGATCTCGCGAATATAGAAACATCGATCGCGAATTTCGATCTCTCGCTCGTCTAGTTTCCGTTTTTCTTCGACGCCGATAGCGGAGGAGCTGGATATCCTACAAATTGCCACTGGGAGGAGGACGAGATCGCGTGACGATCTTTAACGATCGTGCTGGATTACATCGGGCCGTGCCGCTTCGTCGATTCGACGTGATTGCACATTGTACAATTTGCAACGCGCGGTGCGTCGGAAAGTTGGAATCGAGGAGGGTGGTCAAAACTAAATTCCGATCGGCCGGCTCGATCCGTCTATTCTACGCTTGACTCGTCAAATTGAATCGTTCGACGCAATTAAACCTCGCGCAGCTAATGATCGATGGTCGGTGCTCATCGTTGAATCGCACGCGTCGTAGGTGAGGAAATTGCGAACGCGATAAGTGCGCAACTCGCGACGCATCTAACATTAAGCAACCACGCGAAAAATCCTGTACGCGCCGGCGTTCTCTTCACCCGACCACATTTCCGCTCCATCAAACGATTTCGAGTTGATAAATTTCGGTCGAAATGGCACGACGGTATCGCTACTCGGAGCGTGTAACGTTCAATAAGCCGCGCCAAGTTCATTTCTGATTTCGCAAAATCACGACGATTGCGCCAAAATAGCTACATTATCACGGTTACGACAAGAACAGATAGTCGGACGTGAACTTACGTAATTCTTTGTCTTGCGCTCGACGTACATAAGTTACCGATACCAATAGTCGTTTTCCATGCAGGAGAAAATCGTAATAAATAAATAACAGAAACGCTGTTCGCACGGGTGAACGTTCGCGAACTGCTGTCGCTTTATCGACTCCATTCGTCCGTTGTCCTGGCAGCTTTTATCCCCGATCACATCCGACACGTGTCAGCCAGAGAATCGACATTCTATTAACTGTTCCAGCCATGTATATTTTTCTCAGAGGCCGCTATTTTTACGCGGTATGTTGGAAAATGATTCGCTCGGCTGCCGGCGTAAAACTGCCGCCAGCAATGTCCTTGATCGCTTGCCCCACTAAATAAGGAGAATCATCTTTTTCATTGGTTGCTGACCGTGACCTGGTGCACAGAAACGAACGGTTCATGAATCACACTTTGCGAGAGTGATTGCGCTCCTCCTCGTTTCGTCTACAGATTGCTTACGCGTGTACTCGCCATCTTCCATCCGATTAACCAACCAGATCGACCGTGTTAGAATTTTGCTTGCAATTATATTTGACATTTAAATATGCAATTTTTGTAAAAGTTCGTACGAAACTTCCATCTACGAGTTTGGCCGATAATTTAAATGTAAATTCGAGATATATTAAAACGTTGCGGATGCACCTACCGTCCCCGGGTCGCCGATCAAGCAAGGATCGATCCTCTAATTTAAAATCGAATCGGCATACACAGTTTTTTCTCTTTCTCTTTCTCTTTCTCTTCCTCTTTCTCTTTCTCTTTCGTCTCGTCATTGCCCCGCGGTTCCATCGTTCGCTAAACACGCAACGCGTCGCGCACCCGGCACTTCCCACGAGACCAAAAATTATACATACATGCGGTACGCGATCATATATGTATGTATATCTATATACATGCGTATCCTAAAGTGTGCGCAAACATACATAATAAGGACTGCCGGCATGGGCCCGGCATCGCGCTTCGCGTTCGAGCTTCTCCGTAAAAGGGCGAACGTTCGAGCGGGTCAACTCTTTCGACCAAGAACGAAGAAAAGAAATTCCGCCGAAGCAATCGATGCGTCTCTCGACTCGATTACTCAAGAGCTATGTATATCGTACGTCGCGTGAGGAATTCGAAGAATTGATCGTACAGGCTGAAGTTATTGTAACACCGATAATAATTATTTATTGAAAATTAAAGTAACAAAGTATTAGAAACTCTGAAGCGGTACGCTTTGTCTGTATTATAAAATATTGCCTCCTTCGTCCAGGTATTCTTCTGTCTATCCTCGGACTTTGTCCTTTATATCGTAGTTGAATCGGTCGTCTCACTCTCTCCCGCTCTCTCGCTCTCCAACGCTTTCTCTCCCTCTCTGTTTCTCGTGAACGCACACTCACTCTTATATTGCTCCATATGTACCCTCGCCGCGAAAAAAGTATTCTCGTCGTTGTTCGATGATCGGCCGCTGACGTTTCGTTCGAAGGATGGAAACGACGGGCCGCGATGATTCGATAAAAAGGTTCGATCGCTCGTCGAGGGATGATTGTCCCTTGATTGAAAACGTCCTCGGTTCGCTGGAGCGTACGCGGAGAGAAGTTTCGGGCAGGGGCGCACGCTCGTCCCCATATGGCAGGCGATGCCTTTCTAATCTTTGAGCGACGGTTTCGAATCGGCCCGGATGCGTCACGGGGGATCATTAAGGGTTGCCTATTGCTCTAACAACGATAAGGGGCTGAAACTCGACCGAATTGAACGCGTTGATCGCGCAAAGAGGCGGCACGCTCGAGATTACCTAGCGGAGAGCTCGTTAAATCGCCGTTTAATAAAAAATCGCACGTGTCGAACTAGGAGAATCGAAAGACATTAGAAATCTCGGAAAATCCAGGCCGCTTTGGCGAACGAGCGATCAAGTTTCTCGCTGGATCGTGCCGCGAAACGTTCGAACTCTGTGCTAATCTCGCGCGCGAGTAAACCGCAGCAACCGTTTCGCGCGCCGGCAAATGTCTGCGAATGTGGCTGCATTCCGGAAAGACGCGCCGCTACCAGGTCCGGTCCTTTATAGGACCTATAGAAGAAGATTCAAGAATGAGCGTATAATCCGCCGTGTGAGAATAATAAACTGCGGTGGAGCACCCGTACCGACGCGGAAGTAATCCGATAATCCCATTAGACGGGTTTCCATAAAATCGTTAACCGCCATCCAGGCCGCGTAAACGTGTCCTGTTTCTGACTATGACGTCGCTTTTCCCCTGGATTCCCTCGACAGTCGGCTCATCTTTATCCCGTAGTTTTGCTCGCCACTTCCTTTCCTCTTCCTTTTCTTCCTCTCTCGACCGACTAATTTCGTTCTCCCATCCTATCCCACGCTTTTTTTTTCGCCGTAATTAAACTCTTTTTGTTCGCAGACAGTGGGACACGTTGGCGCGTCAAAGCGGTCGACCTCGAAAATACACGCGTAAGAAAATTATACCGTTCGTTTACTCTCGTTGTCCACGCTTTAAATTCGATCGCTTTTCGAATCGTTCCCCTCGATCGGTGCCTCTTCACCGCCCCCTCCCCGCCCCCACCCCCTATCGTCAAGTTAAATTAATTCTCGATGGTCCGTTGAAAATTTCAATGGAAAAGCGCACGATGATCGCGGACGAGTCGAAAAACGCGGAGAGTAGGCGCGAAGTCGAAATCCTGTCGAAAGCGAACTCCGGCGATGGTACACGCGCGCTCACATCCGCTTGTCCGCGTACGCGCGTTCAGGGGGACGGGAAAGGGAGCAGTTTGTGCAAGCAATTTTCTGTTTCTCATTACCGACTGCATTAGCGGAATATTCGCGTGCGATATTAGGACCCAATGTAAATTAACCGGATTAAATGCATCGGCCGATTGCATCAATCTCATTAAGCGGAGCGCATGTTTGACGAGAGGCCGGGTGGCGCGAACCTAGGCGGTCGGTCAGTAACGATGTTTGACGATGCTCTGATAATTATCAAATCCCTCGGCGTTGTTTGCGTCGGGCAAATCGAAAATAATAACAAACTTCTAACTATCATTCGCGAATACGTCCCTCCTATCCGCGGATAAACACCGCGCCATCGATTCAACGATTCGCCGAATCTCCGACCCTTCTTTTCCTTTCCTTATCGAATGTCCGCGGTTTCGTCCTAACAGCGAATTCGTGTAATTCCGATTGATGGTTGAATCGGCGATGTGCGACAGGACGCGGCAACCCGCTCGCTGGGCCCAACTTGTAGAATTTCGATCGTTGAGGTTCTCCGCTGAGGCTCCGCTCCGCGCCTCGAATCCACCGTCGTCGTCTCGATATTTCGCCGCCGAGAGTAATATTTGACTTTCGGCACGATAACCTCTCGTTCAAATATTCGCGTGGAACGGAAGTAGCCTAAACTCGAGCTGTCGAAAATTCGGATATTTACGCGGACCCGGTAGCCGAGCGATTCGAGTAACCGACGCTTCGTTAGATTAATAGAAATCCTTGCCGCGCCCCTGCTCGCTTCTCTCTCCTTTCGCGACTCGTTCTTATCGATTTGAAACATCTTTTACGCACGCTCCAGACAGAATTGGCATTCGAGACTGTTCGCAAGAAGTGCACGCGCGACAGACGCGAGATGGCTGATCGAAAAACGTGCTCGGGGAAAGAAAAAGGTTGTCTTGTTCGCGCTTCGACCGCGGGGCACCTCTGATTGCTGTCACAATGAGCTTATTACCCCTATGAAGCTAGAGTAATCCTTAATCGCTATGTGTTTCACCTTAAGGTTACGCTAAATACGTTGCATCTTCTTAGGTACAGTACGGCATCTAAGGTGCTAATCGTTAAAAGTCCTAAACCACTAAGTATTCTACTCGTCTGGCGAGGAAACGAACGAAAACGTGTAAAATAGAGTGCGAACGAAACGGAAAAAAGAAAAAAAAAAAAAAAAAAAAGAAAACGCCTCGTGGCTCGCTAATCCGCGATTTTCCGTGCGCAACGACGGTAAGTAACTTGTCAAGAAGGTACTTGCCGAGAAGCCTAACGAAAGTCGATCGATCTTTCTCTTCCGAGAACCCTGAAAAGGAGAGCGTCTTTCACTCGATTAAATGAACGCCTCCGAGAGAAGGAGCCTTTGATCCACCGCATTTTTCCGCATGTCGCGCGGGCATTTTTTCCACGCTACGATATTTTCTTCCCGACGAAAAAGCACGTCGACAGCCCTCTTTTCCCTCTATATAGTTACGTACTACTCTGTTCATATCTGAAAGAACGTTTTTCTTTTTCGTACGGCGCCGAGCCTTTGCCACGCAACCTGTACGATATTCCGAAATACCTGTGTTTCATCTCGAGATTGGGTGAGTAGATCTCTCGACAAGGTGCAACTAAACGAAAAATGCCGATAAAAAATGGGACATGCATTTAGGATAGCTGAGTCCGCGTGGCCACAGATATATTTACAGACGCGAAATTTTCCGGGATCAGAGGCTCGTCTTCGTCCGCGTCGCAAAAATGAGCACGAAGAGAAATTTAACGGCGTGAAAACTACGTGTACCGCGATTGAAAAAGTGGTAAAATAGCGATTGGCTTTTCTTATGTTTCATTCTCTCTCTCTCTCTCTCTCTCTTTCTCTCTCTCTCTATTCACCTTCTCTCTTTCTTATCTTTTTTTTTGCTTCTTTTTTAACTTTTTTCTCGCTTTGCTTTGTGTCTGTTTTCTATCGTTTTGTGTCTCACTTCTATCGTGCCTCATTGCTCCATATTTCCCTTTTCGTTTCCTCTCGTCACTCGGTTCGGGTTAATTATTACAAAGATGCTTGTACAATAATATAATATAGACTCTATATTAGTTACAATAATATCGTAGCGTCCTACCTCGCGATCGATCGGTCCGTATCCACTTGCGTCTCCCTTTACTCTCCGTTTTCGATCGCTGTCGCGAAAATCCGATTGGACAAACCAATATAATAGAAGATCTCTGGCATAACGTGATGGTACAGTTTTCTCGTGAAACGCAACATCTTTTGTCTACATGATCGAGCCGTTGCGTGACTTTATTGCTTATTGCTTACGTTAACGCGGGCGCTGTCGAGTTCTTGGAAAAATTCCTTCGTCTGCAGACTTTTAAATAAACCCGGCCGTTCCTCGAAATCCTTCCGGCATACCGGAAACGATATCGTTCGCGATGTTTACGCGCGATCGAGAATCGTGAACGCGGACCAATTCGATAATCGCGCACGATATTCCGTTCCTCTCGGCATTTGTCATGGTAAATTTCATTTTGACTCACAAGATCAACGTGACGCTACGATATAGCTCTCGGAGTTTCCTGTTCCTTAATAAAATATCCGATCGGCTCCTTTTCTTTTTTTTCACCCTTCGGCGTGGCAAGGGTCGAACAAGTGGTCAATTTGTCTCACGCTATATTCCACGTTTCACCTTCTCGATCTCGGTTCGCATCGATAAACTACCGCGGGAATATCTGCCTTAGAACTGTTACCAACAGGAATTTTTCCACGAGACCCATCGACGCTCGGCAAAGAAAAATAAACATGACCAAGATCGTAACGAGAAAGAATCAGTGTCGCCAGAAAAGAACGAATAATCCGGAGCAAACGCACGAATGAGAGGGGAACGTTCCCGATTGCGAGTCGGTATAACGGACCGGAAAATCCATCACAGTTACAATTTTACACTTTACACGTTCGGCCGTTTGTCTACCGATATTTTCCCCTCTCGAGGATGATCCTTCGTATTGTTGGGCAAACTAAACGAATCCTTATTCGAAGTAAACTCAGTTTCCGTGCAGTAACCCGATCTCTGTTCGTAATTAACGAGAAAAGAAGGTGGCATTTATAGAAGTCGATTAACGTTCGAAACATTAAAATGTAGCGTGTTCGAGGAACGCTGATATTCTGCAAGTGGCGATGAAATAAATTTTACGGCGCTTTGAAATTGCCTATCGTTGTTCATCGCGCCGATGCGATGGAAGTTAATTGAATCGTCGAAATAGTGATGTTCTCGAAATACCAGAAATATTTGGATTAAATTTATCATCGGGCACGACGTTTCTGTTTAGCCATGCAGAATACATTGCGATCGCTAGAACGTTAAAGTTATACGCGAATAGTTTCGGGTTAATATGCAATTGATACGATAAATTATCAGCGGGCAGGATATAGATTATTTCGCTACAAGATAATTTATTGTTCAAAGATACTTCACAAAAATAAAAAAGTCGGCTGGGTAGACCCTGATTCTTTCCTCGTGTCTCTCGTTCCTCTCCGCTCTTTAGCCCATTGGCGCACCAAATAATCCTACTACACGATAGATTGTATTGCGTTAATTACTTCGTTAACACCTTTTGACACTGTTTGCTATGCGCGTGTATCGGTGTCGGTTTCGTTTCACTCTTCGCGATCAGATCTAACAGATCGAACGTTTTACTCGGCGAATAATATTCGGTGCGATAATAAATTCGTGGCATCGATCATTGTGTCCGGCTCTCTAAAACATCGTGGACGAGCGACGCGTGCTTTTTTTTTTTTGTATCGTACAATAGAAAAATAACGCAGTTAACTCGGAAGCTTTGAAATATGTTTTTCCCCTTCGGTCGGTTATTAATACAGCTAGCGGCTATTACAGCTATTATATAATAGTTACGCTATACATTCAGCTATAACACGGCTAATAGCCCTTTGTAGCTATTATATAACAGCTACAGTGCAATCAACCTTTAATACATCTACTAATATTTCGTGTGGTAATTGAATTCTGCCGCGAGCTTTCTCGATTGGCCCAAAATCTGTTAACGGATGCAGAATTTTCCGTGCTGTTCGAACATTGTACTTTTCGGTGAAATTAAACTTCGAAATGGTACGTCTCTCTTTATTGTATAATTTCATGTATAACGTTCAAATTGTTCTAAAAAAAAAAAAAACGATGCGTCGCTCGACGATCGAAAATTCGATGGCACTTTAGCAACAAGGACGATCCACGATGTTTCGAGATACAGGTGCACTCCTGTTTTCTTCGCGCCAGCTTCTATTCTTCGAACTGGTAATATAAAATACACGGTACACCCACTTACAGTACTGTGTAGGGTCGTGGAAAGAAAGGAGCAACCGGTGTGAAAAATATTTGCCGAGTAATCTGTTCCCCTTCGCGCCTTATTAAAGCTATTCTCTATGTAGTTTCTACCTTAAATGATAACGACCTCTGCCGGTCGATCGTCTTACTAACTAAAACGCGATGTTGCCTTCTTCTCTCTTCGGTATCGTTCCGGGCCGGCAATCGATCCCGTTCTCGTCGCTCGTCACCTTTCGCTAAAGAATCCGATCGATCGTGCGCCGTGATCTCGCTCGTGATATGGTCTAACCATAAAAACTTGTGTAATCACTTTGTTATCTTTACCCGATTTTTAATTAGCTAGTGCCTACGAGCTACATCGGTAAAAAACCTACTGGCCAGGGGAAATTCGCGTTCGATCTTCACGACCCCTCACTCTCCTTAAGCCGTTCCTCTCGAAGGAACAAGCGGTTCCCTTTCCCGTCGTTGAGAAAAAAATTTCCTTCGAAAAGTAATACCCTTTCCTTCCTTCCTTCCTTCCTTCCTTCCTTCCTTCCTTCCTTCCTTCCTTCCTTCCTTCCTTACTTCCTTCCTTCCTTCCTCCCTTTCGTCACTAAACCGTTCATCTTGATCGGATCCGTCTCCTTCCCAAACGATGTTCCGCCCTCTTTTCTTGTCTACTTGATTTTCCTTCTGGTCTGGAGGAGCACCTCTCATACGGAAGAAATCAGAGTTTTGCCTCTTGTCTCTTTATTATAGGCGACTTTATTTTTCGTTCCTCGACATCGAATCGAATCGAATCGAATCGAATCGGGGACTAGCTAGCACTCTTAGCTAGGACGAACCTCGATATCCTTCGTCGTCTCTCGTTGCGCGAAAAATTTTTGATGGTCGTGCGAGCACGAATTTCTCCCGACGAATCAGAGAGGCTAGCAAGAGCTACGGACACGAGCGTTCGAAGCCAAAGTATCGACCGTGCCATTTTCTCTTTCAGTTTCTTCTTTCTCGTTGGCCCGGACGCTCGACCGATCTTGTTCGGTGATTCGCGCCAAAGGCGATTATACGTATATATATATATGTATATTATATATAATATATAATATATAATATATAATATATATATGCATATTTTTTTTTTTATACACGTGTACCACCTCGTTTCGTCACCCGCACGGTGTCCAGTAACGCAGATTACAAACGTTGAGTTTTAACGGTCGCGAGATCGTCGTCCGTTCGATTAGAATCACCTGTATATCGCGACGACCGCCGCCAGGCTGACGATCATCAGGTACGTCGATCGAGTGACAAAACCCCCGTTCTCTTCCATGCACTGACCTGCAAGCACAAAACCATGTTTGTTCTTAGGCTGGATTAGGCTAAGGTAAGGATTAGGTAAACATCGATGGGCTAGAGCGACGCCGCCGTTTAATTCGACATTTGTCAACGAGTTGTCGCGGTACATTTGTCAGGTTTGTGAAGTCGTCGCCTACGTGTCGCGGTAAATTATGCATGGCTGTCGCGCACTATCTGGCTATTAGAATGCGCTTGATGACAATTGCTGACGCGACGATTTTGATTGGACGTAGCAGTCTGTCGCGCTGTCAAACTGCATTCCGCGCCGCGTAAGAAAATTCGCATCTCACGCCACTTCTTCTCTCATAGACAGCTGCGATAACTTTCCTCGAGGACGCGTCGAATCTCGCATCGATGCAACGTAACCTTGATGTTTTCCCCCAAGGTACGAAACAAGGATACCACCTGTTTCGAAACTTCGCGAAGTATTTGGGAAGCAAATCGGCAGGTCTTTCAATAAGCGTGGCGAAGTCTGAGGCGAAAAGGCGTAGCAAACAAAGCAACGACAGGGTAACGAAACTGAAGGATCCTCCGTCGAGTGACAAGAGACAACGGTTCAAGTTCCGAGGATGCTTCAGCCTGAAGCACGCAGATGAGCGCTATACAATCTGATAACATCAAACAAATAAGGGAACTAAGCAAGCAAGCAAGCAAGGACGACGTAAAGCAACTTCGCGTCCGTATTCTTTTTTTATCGACCAAGCTTCTGAATGATCGTATCTTTCAGAAAATTAATCGTCAGACGGCAACGATGGCAAATTGTATAAACGCGAAGAATTGCGAAAGCATATAAAATAGTATTCTATCGGGATCAAAGAACGGAGTCGCAGGAAAAGCTAGAAACTAGAGAAGAACGAGTGCCGCGAAAGTGGCCTAATTTCTTTGACAATGCTCTTCCGTTGGGGGGGAGGGGGAGGGCGGCGAGGAGCGGGAGTCTGTAAATCTCGAGACAAAGTGCTCGAACGAAGGAAGATTCGCGGAGCGGCGGTAGTTGCGGAACAAAACTGTTAGGTTCATTGCAGCGGAGACGCGTCCTCGGCAAGGCAGAACGGAGACCTTAAGGATCCTCAAGAGTGAAGTGGCTGAAGGAAAGGAGGAGGTACTCACCGGTACTGGTAGCATTGAAGGCCAACATAGGTGGGGGCGGCGGGATTCCCCTCTGGCAGGCGACCTCGCTGGCAGTCAAACTGACAACTCCGCCGCTCTCTTTGTACATGAAGCACAATCTTCGACTGTTTCTGTACGGCTGGGGCCTGTTGTTCTCGCTGGACCAGCTCGTGCCAGGTGCCAGTTGGGTGGCGATCACGAATTGGGTGCCCTCCGCGTCGAACCACCTACCGTGGCAGGAGTACGCTGCGAAAGAGAAGGCAAAGGCTTCTTTATCCCTGGCACTCTAACGGAACGAACTCGCAGAATAATGGTGGGAGGTATTTCGAGTCGCTCGTTAACCGTCGAGTGCCATTATCCTTTAAATAAACTCTGACAACTTTGGAAGTTGAACGTCGACGAACAGAGAAGCTGCAGATAGTAAAGCTGAAAGATCTCGCTACAATAACTGCACGGACGGATCTATACGCGAGTTGTATTATTGATGCAATTTTAATTGTCAACGAGTGTAGCGACTCCGCTCGCTCAGACCGGCTCGATACTTTCGAACGAAATTCAAACAACGTTCTATTGCTAATCCGTAGAAATAGAAACGATCGAATTTCCGTCGAAAATTGAAATTTTCACTCACCGATCGCGTTGTCTTCGACGCAGTCCGTCTGAAATTCCATTCTGTCCGCGGTAGAGCATCCTATGGTTATGGTGGTAACCTCGGAACTGCATCTAGAGATATCTTCCTCTCTCTTCTCCCTTTTCTCGAAAGATCCGTTGGCAGGATTCAGCTGCTCGACGTTTCTCCTCATCCTCGCCAGGAGGTTCGACGTCGTTTCTCCGTCCGACCTCTTTTTCGGCAGGTTAGCGGTGTCCGGGTAATCGCCGAAATAATCTCCCTGAATGTCGAGCATGCTTGAGCCATCCGGATCGTCGAAATCGTTTGCCCAGAATTGCCTGATTCGCGTGAAATCGTCCGCGTCTACCCGGAAGTCCTCCATCTTCGGGCTTCTTCTTGATCTATTGGCCGTTCGCTGGATGCTAACTGAACGTTTGGCAAGATCGTGCGTTCTTCTGAGTTTCGACCTCGACACGCTTTCGGTCGATCGCTGCTCCTCCGATCTTCTGATCTTGGATCTAGGATGGTCGCGCAGCAGGTCGTCGATGTCCAAAGTTCGCTTGGACGACACCTCCTCGAGGCTGTGATCGCGATGGTTTCTGTTGTTGCGATTCGATCTGGCGCGCCTGCCCATTCGCTCGTGGACGAGGTATTCGTTGTTCGCCCTTCGTTTCTCCACGTCGAAGTCGAGCTTCCGGCCGCGTCGATCTTCCTGCGTTCGTTCCTGGGCGTGTCGAACTTTTTCTCTGTCACGCCTGACGCCATCCTGGTGTTGGTTCCTACGGCTTTCACGGATGTTCCGTTGGTTCCGGTTCACCCCCGTCACCGTAAATTTGCCCAAGTACGGGCACGTACGTGGCTCCGGGGAACTGGCTGAAATTTTCAGAAAATCGTTCCGTGAGAAACGAGAAAATTCTTTTCGAGAATCCTCGCGGCTGTTCCATTAGAATACCGTTTATTTTCGTCCGTTCCTACTAGTCCCTAGTGCACGTCTTTGCGATCGATTCTGCCGACACGTTACGGGAGCCAGACGTTTCGAAAGATGTCAAAAAGTATCGGTGAAAAGAATTTAACGCATTGGCAGCTGATCGCACTTTGTAATTTTCTATAGAAGAAATGGGAAATATCGAGGAAAAGGGGCTATACTTTGTCGAAATGCCAAGCGTGTTCCGAATCGATTAGGACCTTTTCCTAACGCCACCGACCCGGCATCGCGATAAACCAGCTGTCTATAAACTTTCTCCGCAAGATCCCTTAAGCAGAGAGACACCGGCCAAGTTACCGAGAAACATCGCAACCGGAGATCAGCTGAATTACAAATTACCTGGTTCACGTACACCGAAAGCAATCAACAAGAAACTTTCGATGGGGGTCTATCGATCTTCCCTAACGACGCTTTCTTGCCGAAAGATCGATCGGATCGGCCAACTGCGAAACACCCCCAAAACACACTGATTCGGGTCAGAATTCAAGGCGACCCTTCTTCCATCGATCGATTAACCTCTCGAAATATCCAGTCGTCGACAAGAAAGATGAGAAAGAGCAAGTCGTCGGATAGATAGGACGGAACACGCTATTATACAGAGTGGCAAAAATCGCGAAGCGAGCAAGAGGAGCGCATTATGGCTTTAATGGAAGCTCGTTAGATAGCGAGAAGGAGAAAGAAAGGAATTGCAGGGATTCGTCTAGGAGACGAAGAAGGAAGACTATAACGAGAGAGCGTAAATCGGCCATAGGCAGGCACAATGCGAGCTCTAACGAGACAAATCTGACGTCGCACCCTCGGGCTAGTCCCTCTTCCTCCGCTTGGCAACAACCCCTTCCCGCAGCGCTCGCTGTCTTGCCGAAGATTCGCGACAGAATCCCGGCTTTTCTGTTTTCTTCCGTTGTTTCGGGACCACCGCCGCTCGCCGGGGTATTATTTTCCGGCTTAATGAGGCGGCTCGAGATAGGCAAGAATCCAAGATGCTAAACAAACGTCGCAGACCCGACGTGGCGAAATATTTGCTAAACCTTTGGCCTGTTTGCCGGGAGCCATCGATCTTTTACCTTTCAAATTTCACCTCGAACATTTCGAGAAACCTTCGACCCGCTATCTCTGTTTGTTGCCAATGTAAACGATTTGCCTCCTATCACCGATAGATTTCGTTGTTTCTCCGGCGTTCGAGCAGCTTTCGTCACCATGGACGAACACCGGTGTCTCTATACTTATCTCTATACTTGCACGTATTTATATCCTTTTCTAAGACCTCGGCTGTATTTTACGAATCAATTTTATATCGGCGACAAAATACGTAGCTTTAGTAGAAAGCGCGTGAACATTTATCACAGACAATTTGTATGAATATATTATGTGTGGTGTACGAAAGTTTTTGAAATTTCATCAGCGTTGTAACGAGACATTTTCCATCTGAAAATGTATCGTCTAAGTTATAATTCTTTTTTATTGCGAATATACATTCAGTACAACGTTGAGGTTTATTAATTGTTGAAGTAATTACCTCCATATTATCGTGCCAGCGAATATAAATTTTGTTTCGGACTAGAAGCTCTGTTTCTTCTAGCCTTCTAGCTAGAGCTACAAGATTAACTTTTTTGGTAACGTCCTTTGCTAAATATAAATATATGAACGTGCTCCCTATCGTATTGTAACACTGCAAGAGTGAGCATCTGCATCGGCATACATTATTAACACATATACTTACGCCTATATTTATTTCAACATATTTTTCTATTCGAAATTCAGCCATTCGTTCTTCCAGCAGTCGATCTCAACATTAATATCACTGACTGTTATGTTAAATATTTTAAACTAAACTTACATTAACGTATCCGGTAGCTTCTACGTAGATTTCCAAATTTGTTTCGAACTTTACCAACATAATCATGATAGCCGGGTTTCATTACCGCGCTAATGAAATTTCAAAAGGTTTCGTACAACGCATACAGTATATTTATGAAATGCTTCTACAAGCGCTGGAATACTTTCACGTTCCAGCATATACGAAGCATGAAATTATAACGAATCTAAGCGGGAAACAAGTCAACATAATTTGGGACATTTTCTTCACCCTAAATGAAGTTCTTTCCTTTCGATACGATCGAGAAATGGCTTTCGACGCTCGTTTGGGAAAAGCCAGTCACAAAAATCTCGTTATTTTTATGGTTAATTAGACATGTATTACATCGGGTCAAAGGCGATTCCAGGAAAGGAGGCTTGATTTTTCCGACTCGTTAGGCGATTCCCGCTACCATGGTCCTGGCCAAAGGGATGGGCCAAGGGTGGGACCCCGGTGAGGTCACCCTTCCAGTCTCTTTCTTTCTCTGCCTTTCCCTTTTTGTATTTCGATCGGGAGAACAAATCGCCAACTTCGACGATCGTTAATTACGTTCGTCGAGCGAAACTTTTGACAATGTATCGTGGAATTGCTGCCGGGCCACGAATTTCAATGGCAAAGTAGCAAAGTTCTACGAGTGGTTACCCCTGTAACTTTTCGCTTTTCGTTTAATTTCAACGTGCTTCGTTACGTCCAATGTCATAAAATACCGTACTTGATATAATCGAAATTTATTAAGCATTTTATATACAATAGAAAATTAATAATACCGCTGGATTCCCCGTGTAATTTAACGAATCAGAATCACGTTTCAATCACATTCTGCAGGCGTTTCGTATCCGATTTACTTCTTCGCTCCGCTTGTGTCGTTGAGCGCGTGCTAATTTCGTTATAACCGTTCGTACGAATCCAAATATACAGGGAAAATTATGCCACGTATCAGCTAGTAGACGTTGTATTATAGATCGATATTAAAAAAATTCCAACAGCTTCTTTCGAGCGTTCCTTCGAGCAATCGGCAAAAGTTGGCCAAACAATTAAATTTAATTGACGGGTGGTCGTCGACTGCCGTGAATCGCGTGTCGCTCTCTCGACAAAAAGAGGAAACGGAAATGGACGCGTTATCATGGCCGCGGATCAAGGACGGCTCCTCGACACGGCACTTCCAACTTTTTAATTAATCAATCGACCGACGCCCGTGAACGACTTTCTTTGTCGGCCGGCCGAAACGAAATGGCCGACCGCGGATCTGATCGATCAGGAAAATTTGCCGCGCGCGACCTCCACAGTATGCGCACGTACACCACATACGCAATCTCGTTGCTCTTTTCTGTTCAAACCGTCGAAAATTTAATTACATGATATTGGCTTTCCACGAGGATACTTTCTGTGACAATGTCCAAAGCGTGGAAAAACGCGGAATGAAATTTCGCCAACCGCGGTCCGGCCGCAATTTGCGTCGGCGAAGCAATAACCGCAACGGAGCTTTCAAAAAGTCGGAACATCGACAATGTACGTATACATAGATTTTTTTGTTCGCGTTTCCTCGTGGCGAGCCATAGACGCGAGAGAGGTAACAATACGTTATACAATACTTAGAGCGGTAGCCCGAAATAAATCGCGTTAAAGAGCAAACACATTATTTACCGCAACGCCGGAAAGGGACGATAAATATCCAGGTTTCTCTCCTTCGAAAGCCCCAGGGAATAAATCAGCCGCGGCGTAGGTACATTTAACAATCGTCAGCTTGCGCAACCGTATAGCTCTTCCGGAAAGAAATGTACAGGGTTGGCTATGGCGAGAAGGGAGCGGCCCGCGGGCCAGAAAGGACACGATAGAATGGCATGCCAATTATCTTTCGCGCGAGTCGCAGTCCAGACGCTTTCTTTGTTTCGTTCGGCCGGAAATGACGCCTCGATTCTCGGCAGAGCGATAAATTTCCAGCGGAAATAACTTTTGGCAGTGAAAGAGGGCGTGGACCGCCGCTGCCCTCGTCGAAACAGGGAGGACGCTTCGCGCTCTCGGAAAACCGGAGGAAACACGACCGCCTTTCCAAAGATATTTTTCGGTACACTCGAACGAACTTTTCCGTCGTTTTCGATCGCATTCTCTTGCGTAAAGATACGCAAAAATACGTCAAAACACGTAAAAACGCGTAAAAACGCGTAATTGTACAGTTATCCGTGTTAACGTTGGACACGTGTCTTGCTTCGTTTCTATCGTCCAGCGCAATGTTACTGCGCTGGAATGACGGCACACCTGAACGTATTTGTTCCTGTGAAAACATTGCTTTATCTTCCGTTTGACTAGCAATATTGTTTAAACATTCACGAGTGAATAATGGAATATTGCTCCCTTTATAGCTCGCTGCCCTATCTTCGTTGTACAACTTGTCTATCTCGTTCGGTTCCTTTCGAACATGTCATTTTACGGCTAAGTGAAAAGTCATATCGAAGTAAACGAATCCAGTTCTGTGTGTAAAATCCCGAAAAAGAGAAACAGATCTTTTTAATAAAACTCAGATATTTATCCTCGCTACCGCAGACAGATTGATATATTTTAAACGACCAATGTACGAGATAGATGTACGATATTTGGCGCGTTCTGTAACGTACGCGCGCCGTAACATATCCATTGATGAAAAGGGAACGATGATCGGTGATGGGCAAAATAGGATTCGGAATATAGGAGGATCGCTCATAAAGTAAAGGCGTAACAGGTCTAGAATGTATTGAAGAAAATCCGAAAAATGTTTCGTACGGAATAGAAACATTGAAAAATATGTACGGGCTATGGACAAAAATATTTTATTATCGGCGAAAGCACACGGCGTTCGCTATATATTTATACTCGCCGTGTAAAACGTTTCCTTCTCTGCTCCGTGTAAATTCTCCCTTCTAGTCTCTGCCCATTGCCCTTGGTCGACCCCGTTTGCTACACGAACTTCCTGTTTTCCCCGGTCACGAAGATGTGCAACGTTTGGAAATGGGTTCGCTCGTCGGCGGAATTGGATTTTAATTCGCATTAACTTCCCACCGTGGACTCCGGATTGATTTTCTCCTCTTTGATTTCGCTCGAACGAGTACGACCAATATTTTCGCTTAGTCCCGCTCTTCCACGTCAAACTTCTTTATACTCTTCTCTCGCTCTCTTCCCTTCCTGTTCCCTTTGCTCCCTATCCCCCCCTCTCTCTCTCTCTCCTCTTTTTCCTCCCTTTTTTCCTCCCTTTTTTCCTCCCTTGTGCCTCCTTTTCTTCCTGCTTTTCTTTTTTACGTAAGCAACTACGAGGAAGACCGAGGGTACGCCCGGTAATTTCTCTGCCCGATAAAAGAAAAGCTTTGTCATCCGCTCTTATTTTCCGAGTTAATGGATTGTTGCGCGACACGATAATGGAGAATATTTCGCTGCAGACGAACGTCATATAATATTATAATTTTTTTTAACGAACATCGATCTTCCTCCGTTCCTCCTCTGTGTCTTTACGTTGAGATACGCTCGTGATCAACGCGGATAAATTGCGACAAACGCAGCCGCGTAATGAAAACGAAATGACTGGACGACGAGCGACGAAATGCCGTCTATTTAACAAAGGCATTTTTGCAGAATGGCGCGTCACGACAGATCGCGATTGGAACTTTCCATCCGTACACCTGTCCACCAAAATAATTGCCGGTTGTTCGCTCGAAAGTCGTTATATTCGCTTTGCACGATTGTACTTCCCTATCCTTCCCGGTGTTTTCTTCGTTTCGAACGACGCGTTACGTTGGTCCGGCGGTAAAATAAGAGCGATCAGACCGACGCGGCAACAAAATTCGCCAACTGGGAAAACAATCGCGTTCTACCGCCGTTTCGTAAATCAAAGGCAGCGAGAGAAACGGTCTAGCAATTTTCTGCTAGCTGGATTCGCGGGATGCATTATAGGGGAATAAAATACACATCTCTCCGGCGGTAAACACGCGTGACAAGCGATGTAATTAAAGCTGAGTGCTGCGCTAAACGACATCGAGCTTGGACGGCTTGATTATTATTGCCCGGCCAACATTTCGACCCGATTCTGTCAAATATAGCTGCCTACGTAATTTTGTATCGCGAATATTAAACCATTAGGTGTAATGACCGATGCGAACCGCGATGCCGCGAAATTCATCGGACCAATCGTCGCCCGATCAATATCCGTTCTCGCTGGATCCGGCGGCCCGCACAACGGATCCACCGGCTTTCAAACTTTCAAATGGATTTTCCGGGAATAATGAATTTTATTATCGAGCCTCCGTTTCATCCAACAGCCTATATAATCTGTCCGGTTCTCTATCTCCGCAACTGGACAACGTAAATTTATTTAATTAGCAGTTAAAAGTCTATTCGTGAATTATCGTCCATTCACGCTTTCGGTTATTTTCTCATTAGCTAAATTACCAATTTTCCAAATGTCTCGTTGTTTCTCGTTGAAGAGTTTCGTCGTTGTTCGCTGACCCCCTCTCTTTCCTCGTTGGCAATCTTCTTCTATTTGCCTCGAGATCCGCAAATTTGTCAACATCCTGCCAAAACTCTGTAGCCTGCGAGCGTGTTTGAAATTGCTTGAAATTGTTTGAAAAATCCGGCGAGACGGTGAAAGGCAGGTTCGCATCACTAACCTCGATACACCTTGATAGACTGTGTCGAGCGACGACAAGACGTGGCAGAAAATTAAAGGAGCGAGAGTAGGGGAATAACACGACGAGTTGCGGTTAACGTTCCAAACGGTACTCGGTTCCCTGTACATCGGCGGTTGAAAGGCCGACGGAGAAGCAAAAGGAGATAGAGAATCCGTTGGAACGGAGAAAGAGCGAGACAGACGGAGGAAAACAGTGGAAGCACGGGATAGCTTTGAGCAGAAGCAAGGGGGACATACTGAAGGAGCGAGGATCCGAAGAAGAGGCTGAAGCCGCAGAGTCAGGTGACCCGTGTCAAGTTCAAAGACGCGAATCCTAACCCTAGCAACGTTTACTCCGAGCTCTTGAAAGGAGGCCTTTAAGAGCCACGATGTTATAAGGTGGCCCATGGTCGATCCACCGTGAAAACGCAGCTACCCTTTGACGCAGAAATTATTTCTTCGCCGCTTCAATCCTCGTTTACCTTTCCTTTTCATCTGCCTTCGGAGCCGTCATCTGAAATCTCGCGTCGAACCAAGAAAACACAGCTCGGAATAGGGAAACGAACTGGCAAATGTTTAAACTACTCCACGACTAGATGGATCATATTTATGAAACGAATTAGTCGTGCGGCCCGAAGCTTTCGTACGAGGACAACCGGATCCTCTGAAATGAAATCGAATTTACGAGCGGTTCCGGTTGAAAGAAATTCCACGCTAAATCTGTTGGCCAGTTACTCGTGTTACCTAGCAGCGAGCTTCGCGATACCGAGCAACGTTCGTTTCCGAGATTGCACGGTTTCTTCCTCGGAATCTAAATATCTGGGCACGCGAGATGCATTCGGTGGGGTTGGTTTACGTATGTCAGGAACACTTTGTGTTGCAGAAAATGGTTTTCGCGTCGATTCGATGTCCGTGACTCAGGCGAATACTTCAGGACAGCGACACGACGACCGACGCGCGCGTGCTCGGGGCGTTTCTAACCCGGCCGAAACAGATTTCCCCGCCCGATTACAACATCGCTGTTGGCAGAGCTCTCACGGCCGTCGTCCAGCATCGATTCTAAATTAATTTCAATTACATTCCGCATAGCCCAACCACGATCATCCGCATCTCGACGTCTATCTGCTCCAATTGAAATTTATAGGCAAGTTAAATAAGCGGGGTTAGGTTTCACTAAACTTTGGCACCGCAGCCTAACTCGTACATTTCCTTTCTTTCCTACGTATGTATTTTGCATGAAAGTTACGATCCTTCGATGTTCGGATCGACGATAGTACGAGCAACGTTTCAATTTCAACGCCGATACATTTTCGCTGCTTTGTATATCGACACGTACTACTTGCTTTCAGCGCCTTGGCAACGTTCAGTCTCAAAATCTAAGAACTGCTCTACGAGAATCACGCACACGAGACGGCAGAATCGTCGCTACGTTTTCCCAGAAAGATTTATTAACAATTATCCTAGTAATACAATTGATTTCTATCGTAGCAATGCGAGACACTTGCTCCCTATCAACAAGACCGGTTTTAATTAACTCGAGTGCGAAAAACGACCGTCAACTGCATTAATTCCGACGACACGTACCAGAATCGTGATTTTGCTGTATTTATCGCGCGTCTTTCCTATTTTCAGAATCGCGTTGCAAAACCTCCGATTTCCCGGAATTTATCGCTTATCGCAGATACTAGTGAACGATGACTGGTGGAAAACACCGAGAAATACATTTTCTACGCTGTTGCGCATTTTACCTTAGAACGCGCGTTCTATTGCGAAACTTTTAAAACACGAACGACCAGTAACGAAATCGCGTATCTACTTCGTCTATCTGGTTCTTCGGTCCATTGGCTTTTAACAAATAACAAGTCTTCGCGGATGGCCGCGCGAGCATTGTCCATTCTTCGTTTTATCAATCGAGCGGCCATCTGGACGCTGCAGAACGTCGTCCAGTTGCGTAACTCCTCTATCGAGGAACGTGGATAATAATCGAAGAGCAACAATCGGCACAAAGAGAGGGAGCCGGACACGTCAACGGATATCAAAACGGCGAGCAATTCGCAGGAACGATCGGACGATGGAAATTCAATTTTCCAACTAGCTGGAGTCGTCAATATGTAGATACGTATTTTCGGACAGGTTCGCGAACAGGTTCGACGTTTAACAACGTCCGATGAGCGTTGAAATTTCATGGACACTTTGCTCCGTGGTATTTTTTCGTTGTTCAGCGCCGAAGAGCTGACAGAATAAATTGCGGTAATTATGAAGCTACAAAATTAATCGTCGCACGCTTTTCGCGAACCATCGTGGCACGTCTTTATGCTCTTGTTTCTTCAAAAACCTGTTCTATCTTTCGACATTATTCGCGCTACGAGATTACAGCAAACTGAATATTGTTACGTTTATTTCTTCGGTCCTATGTCAAAGTATCGGATTCGTCGGTCTCTGTCGTTACGTTCTTTACAGAAACTACCACGCGTATCTATCGCGATTTGCTTGTGTTTGCTTTGCACGTTTATCGGTTATTGTTGATAACGGTATTATTATTGCATCAAACAAACCGAATATGCATCCATCGACCGTAATAAGTGATTATCGCGTTATTAGCGTCCGATTTATTGGTGCCAGTGCGTGTAATTAATATTATCATAATTAGCGTCATAACCGGATCGAATATCATCGTTGATTCTACCGATCAGAATCTTTTCATTTTTCGGAAACTGTCATTTTCCTTATGGAGATGACGAGGAGATTTTGTTGGCGCAGACGAAGAAACGTTGGAAAACGACCGAACGAAGATCGCGAAACAATAAGTCGAGCAAACGGAGAAACACGTGTTCCACGTGAACCACAATGCAACGTCACGATGGATCGGTTTGTCCGATGGAAATTCAATTCTCGAAACGGAGGACGGCGCGTAAAAGTGACGCGTTCATCGGCATGAAATTTCCGAACACACGTCGACTTCATTTTTCGCCCAACTTCGTCTTGTCTCTGCAACTGATAGCTGTAACAGTCATTTTTAACCTGCGCGAATCGAATAGAATTCTTTTTCTGACTCGTGCATCGGTAAGAACTTTCTTTTTCTCTCTACTCTCACCTTCTTTCCTTTTTTAGGGGAAAAGCAGAACGAAACGAGTACGAATGTTTTCACAGGGTTTAAATAAAATCGAAAAGAGGAGGGTAGCTTGCCAGATAAAATCAACTCTTTCTGTCTTCGATGTTATGCAACGTTATTCTCTTCATTCGAGTCGTACGTACCATTCAACCTGACGACCATACAGAACACGCGGTTGTACATCGTTCTTCTCTTATTTCAATTTATACCGGCAACCACAACCTCTACAACGAACAACAATCGCCTACTGTATTCTGTGCACCCACTTGTTCCCATCATTCTCTTCGTCGTCTTGGCCGTTCGCTTTCTCCGAGCCACAGAATGAAAACTCCTTCGTAGTTTCTCCTCTCTTTTCCGTTGGTGCTTGATAAGCGTTCTTCTGCTATTTTTCGATATGAAAAATAGGAAGCAACGAAATTAATGTGGCTATTCTCCCTCACGACGTGGCCAATTCACCGAAAACTCTTTCCCTCTCCGACAATTCGCCAATTATTTCTTATTCCTGCTCGCAAACTTCTCGACGGCCACTTCGTCACGAACGAAACTCTCGCCCACGATTTCACGTTGTCACAGTTTTCTTATAACGTATAAAACTACGCGTTCGATGGCCTATGATTTGCCTCATCGTTTAACGCGAATTAATTGTCACGAGGACGAACAGATTATCCCGTATATCTGTTTGTCATTTTGCAACTATGTTAGTCACGCGATTCCTGTCTAAGCTATTTGCAATAGATCGCGATTACGTCTATTGCGCTAGGACTGAATTTTCGAAGAATCAAACGGTGCAGTTACTGTCACCACAATTTCGTCCTGATCGATCGATCTATTATAAATAGATGTCGTTTTTCTAACTCTGTCGAGGTAGAGTTTTGTTTTAACAACGAATGTAATGATACGATAACAGTATGAACTACAATACAATACACCCGAATTTGAAATTACTACGAGACATGTAATACCCTTTAAGACGAGATTTTATGTTTCGATAGCTCTCGATCACGCCAGAAAACTTCTATTTATTCGACAGGTCTAAAGGTTCTAAAGTTCTGAAAGTCATTTTACGTTGTATCGTTCCATTAGTTTTTAAAAATAGTTGATCCTTAACTCGTTAGCCGGAGAGAACGAGTTAACTCGTCACTCGGACTGGTCGATGATAACTCGTCCTCGACGCGCAAAAAAGATCCCATTATAGCCGGCAAATTCAAAGGAAAAAAGCATTTTTGATTTTGACATCGACAGCGAAACGATGAGACATTAAATTCGCGTGGAACGTTTATAAAAGCGGTTTCCGGCGGAGGGTGAGACGCGTAGTCCGAGTGGCCACGATACTCTCTATGAGAAGTTATAATTGTGTCTAACTATTCGTCCGGCTGGTGCCTTAATTTGAACGTTAGATGGCAATTACGTATTGCAAGCATGCAAATTACCTATTTGCCAGCGAACGCGCGGGATATATATTTTGCGCTGACTGGCTAATAAAATTTTGTATGCGCATTGAGACAAGATCCTCCTGGTCATGGTCTATTTAAACTAAACACGGCCGTTACAGCAATTTTCCAATATATTTGATACGTTATTCTCTTTTTCGTCCTGGTGAACTTTAATCGCGATCGACGACACTCGAACTATAATACGAATTCGCGCAAGATTCACCGCTAATTATTCTTACAACCTTTGATCATACACCAGCTCGTAAATGTGGATGAGATTTATGCATGTGTGTATATTTATATATTTATATGAAGTTTCATCAGCACCGTAATGAAACACTACGTAAAGTATTGGAATACTTTCGCGAGCGTGTAAAGTAATAAATTTTCTTTCCTAACAGTTGTTCCTGCGAAGTAGCGTTCCCGAAGTACCGTGGAATAACTGATAGGACGAAGAATCAGGTGCTCTAATAACCAGCAACTCTCAAATGCTAATTCTTCCCGGTATGCAGTTGAGAATCGTTGCAGCGGGGTTGGGTTGAGCTAGCCAGTTGAATTCGTACTAACGTTACCGAAACGCTCTGTACACAGAACGTCTTCCCCTAATCCGCAAACAGACATTATCTTGGTAACGTCGTAATTACCCACGTAATACATTGTCTTCGTAAAAATGAGTTCGCCGTGGCGCGGTGCAACGAGATCCCTCGGTTCGGCAAGCTAGGTTTCGTTGGATCTCGTCATACGAGGAAAAGGGGGCAAAGAGATAGACGAACGATAAGAGGGGGTGAAAATTCCGTTAATTAAACGCGAGAGTACTCCGTTCCATTATTTGCATACGCGAAGCTTTCGAGCGCGCGCGACCGTGCGAACCCCGTGAAAATAAGATTGTTGGGAGACGCAGGTCGCGTAAAATTCGCAAAGTGAACTTCCTGCTTTGCCCGCGGCTCCAACAGAAATTCTTGCTACGGGGCTATTAATACACCGCTTCCGCCCTTTCGCTTCTACCGTCCTCTAACCTCGGCCTTGCGAATCCTTTTGCGTTCAACTACGACGACAAGCTGTCCATAGGCTGCGGTAGATGTCGTGAAATCGGCGATAGTACGCGTCGAAGAAAGTGGTGGAAAGAAACTCGGATGTTTCTAGCGAGGGTAGTATATTCAGTCGCTTATGTAATCAATATGCGAGGGTGAGAGAAAATCGACGCGGAAACGTGGCTGATATTAGCGCGTGCTGATACTACCGTAAGATGATAAAAACCGACTCGAAACACACCTTCCACCCCTACCATCGTCCGGCCCTTTGTTCCTTGCTTTCGTCCGGGAAAATGGGACCACGCTGGATCTTCGCGTGGATCTCAGAACGAATGTCTAATTAGCGTCGTAATTAAATGGCGCGGCGAGGGACAAGGGAAACCTTTAGCTAAATACACAAGCCCGCCCCGTCTTCTTCTCCGCGTTGCCGTGAATTCCGTGGAATTTATAAAGATACGCAACGGAGAAACGAAAAGACGCGGATTTTCATTACATAAACGCGATAGATAAACTCTATTTCTCCGGTGCTCCGTGTTACGCCGGATGCTCGAATAATCTGTTAATTCGTCGCTCGTCACGACAACTCAGCCGAATAATTAGATAACGACTCGGCGACATAAAGATTATAAATGGACACGTAAGACGACAAGCGGCGTAGAGAAGTCCTCGGACAAAAAGAAACACGAAAGATGAAGCGAAGAAGGATATATAGAAGCGAAAGGCGGCCAGCCAGGGTGTGGTAGACGGCGTGGTAGATGTAAGAAAAAAATGTACAAAGAGGAGCGGGAAAAGGATGGAAGGAAGGAAGGACGAAGAAGGACGAAGAGGAGAAAGAGGAGTGAAACTCGCTGCGTTCCAGTATGCGAGCGAAATGGAGTGCAAAAACCGAAACTGCAAGATGTGCAACTGCAAGCTCGGTTGGACGAACGCAGGGATTGCCAGCGACGTCAGCAGAAGGCTCTTTCACTACCCTCCCTTTTCTTTTCTTCGTGGATTTCTTCCAACTCTTCGAAACGGCTTACGAGACCAGTTCCTCTCTCTCTCTCTCTCCTGCTCTCCTCTTTCCCGAGACGCTCGCACGATCCTTTCAATGATCGCGGAAGAGGATTTCACGTCGATTTCACCGCGAAATCTTCGGCTTCGTACACAAATGATACGATTGCGCGGCGATGCAATTATTGAAATGTCATTTCCAGCGGAAAATAAATGTCTTTTACCTTCTTACGATTTCTTACTTCTAGAGACTGTTTTCTAAATAACAAACCAACGCTTACGCTTGGCTCCGCGATGGGAAAGAAAAGTTTCTGCCGTTTCTTTTTTCACCGCCAGCTAAATTATAATTCTCGACATCCTTCGCTTTCGTCTCTCGCCAAACTTTTATTCCACGTACAATCGTCGCTGGAAACTCGGTAATTCGATAAGTTTTTCGAGTTAGCAATTCGATCTCCGATACAAATTCGAGCAGTCCCTCTAGTTCATCGTAAACACATTTCACGTTGTAAAAGGGCTGGCAGGCTTTCTTTCCTTCGGCCATAGGAAAGGGGAAACAATATCGGAACTTACAGCGTTAACAGTTCAACGAATCCTTTTGTCCTTTGTAAATTCCCCGAGATTGTTCGTAAAGCTTAGCGCGGGCTTTTATCTCTTGCCGGGCTTCGAAGACATTTAAGGCCCTTTAAAAAGGACAAGTACGACTGCAGACGATGATCTCGCTTCGTGTTAATGGAGAACCCTTCGAGAAATACAAAGACCTTTCCAAGGGCTGACTCTAAAGAGCTCAAGTATTAGTTAATTTAATGCGGCTTTTATCTCACTTTCCGCGAGCGAGTAGCGCGTAGAAATTAATAATCGATATCCGGGGAGAATCCTTTGGCAAAGAGGCAATCAGAGGATAACATCGAATCTCCGCAAGATACTCCTTGGTATTACGATCTTTGCGTTTCGTGAGAAAAGAAAAAAGGACAGACGGAGATTTTTGTAAGAAGCGAAATAAGCCGGGGAAACGAAACGACCGTGAAGAATTTAATTACGTGGCAACAAAAATGAATTCGCCCGAGCGAATTCGAAATAGCTGGCCGGGTCGAACGAGGAAATTTTTCCAGACTTTCTCGGATGTTCCCTGATGGACGTTGTCGGCCGTGTCGGCGATTCGCGAAACGAATTTCCAGCTATGGACCGTCACGACATGGCCCCTGGGTATCCGGCCGCAGCTGGGCTACTACCTCTACCTGACGTCCACGCGAATCTACCTACGCGCCACTCCTATCCCGGCACCACCTAAGAATTGGCAATTTGCTTGCAAATTTCGTCCAATGTTTCGTCCCCTTTCGACGCCTGCGGCTTCCTCTTATCCTCCCCGAGCGTTCTTCCGAGCGAACGTTCCTCGAGAAACGACCGAGTTTACTTCAACTTCTCATCGAACCGTCCACCAACACGCCTTCCGATTACCTTCTCTTTCTCCAATTCGCAATTTATCGGACCATGAACACCATCGACCAACTCCCTTTCGCGTTGCATCCTTCGAGTCGCAACATCTTTCGATTAACATTTTCCCATTATTTCCATTCTACGATCTTCTCTCGCTCCTTTTCTCTATCGTCAAATGTCTGGATACCCTTGTTATTCGCAACCCTTAACGAGCCATCTGTCTGCCCGCCTTAATTCCGTTATACGGTCTTTCCAGAGACCGCCTGGGCAAAATGAATTTTCAACTTTCCGTCCATTTGATATTACCGAATGCCGACTCGGCGAACGCATCGCCGAGTTTATTCTTTCTTTCCCGTCCTTTGTTCCTTCCTTGTGTATCGGAAATTTCAAAAACTTTTACCACCGCGCTCGAGGCGACGCGTTCGACCCCGGTGTTCCGCGCTACGTGTCTATCATCACGCTCTACCCTTCTCAATCGTCCCCGTATTGTTAATGCTCGTCTATCTATTTATTCCACGGATACAGGGGGTTGCGGTGACTTTGAAAGTCACTCGGGTGCACGCGCACTCCACTAACAAGCAACCCTAACAAATCATGCCGCCGCGTAATTCTCGCCTCGAGCTTGTGTACGTGTAACGCGTTCAAGATCCCGTGTTTTCTCTCTCGCCAGCTTTGCCTCTGTCTGCCCTGTGGCCTTTTCTCCATTTTTCTTTCGAATATTTCGCTATCCGAAGCAGTCGTCTCTTCACCTTCTTATCGATTACGAAAATTTCAACCGAACGTCCATTACGTCAAGTGCCACTGCGCCAAAGTATCTATTTCCCGCTGAACATAATTGTGGAATAATTCTTTGTAAAACCCTCATCGATCCTCGTTTGGAAAAAAACCTTCATCACCAAGTGACGACCAAGCGCTATAGATGTGCCGTCGATGGCGAAAATTTTACTTGACCGTCGTTTCGAAGCTATTCCGAGGGAACGTGTACTTCCTGCTAAAAATAGGTTTCTGGCACGTTTCCTTCGGGCAACCGACACTTTTGGAAGCAAAACCGAATCAAACAAGAACATGCAAAAGCTGTATCGATCTTCAGAGTCGTCGGCCTTCTCAAAACCGAAGTTACGAAGAACTTGGCAGTTCGAACCCTACCGAGAACGATCGGTCTATCGATCTACGATACTCAGTCTATAGATACGTAAATGAAATAACCTCAAGTTTAATACGCCCTGCCCGCCAGGTAAACGGGGTAAGACAACTCCGAGAAGAACTGGGCTACGAAACACAAAGGACATGGAACGTGGGAACACGACGTTTCTGTGGGGAAAAGCGAGACGAGGCGAATAGCGCGGGACAAGGCACAGGGTGTCACGTTACAGCAACTCTGTAATTAATTAAACGTCTCGCAGTCTGGCAGAACGCGCTGGATTCAAAGTTTCGTATTCCTCTTGCGGTAGGATGATTTCCAAGCGTTTAAACCTTCGCGAATAGAGAATAACCGGAACATCGATGAGCCTCTACGTTGTCTTCAAATCATCTCGATGGCCAACGAATAACGTTTAGAAAATTTTGTATGGACCTTGAGGCGACTTTAAATAATCTTGGATTCGATCCTATATTTCTCGTCTTAGATCTCTACTCAACTTCCATCGCTTTAATCGCGTTCATAAAAATAGGAATTTGCATGGATATTCGCAGCCTAGCGATCACTGAAAACTGATACAGTCGCATGGAAAATTGCAATTTTAGTAGAGGAGGACATTGATTACACAAAAATTCGTTCTCCACTGTGCAGAAAATACCGAACTCGTTTGTCGTCACGTAATATCTGGAAAAAGTCGATGCTTCGCCCGTAATAAGTCGAATCGAAGGAGAAATCAACGTGTTGAACACACACACACACACACACACACACACACACACACACACACCTTAGGATTGCCTGTTCCATACGCACTATTGACGTTTATTAGGTCCAAGGAAGACCGATTTCACCATATAGCTGTTCGAGATTGAAACAGTTCGGAGAATGGCAGCAGGAAGGAACCTGCCACGACGATTGTTTTCCTTTAATTTACTCACAATTCTTCTCTAACACGGAATTGGTCAGCTACGTCGATCACGTTCCTCTTGATTGACCGATCGAAGAGAGCAATCGTTCCTTTATTTTTTCTATTTTCTCGTCGATTCCTTAGACATTGTCTTATTCTTCCTTGACGAAACTATGATTCATCTTTCGCCGGAAGCGTGGAAGAAGCACGATATTTTCAAATGTCACGTGGATTTGATTCGTTAAAGTTTGTAAGCAATCGTGTTAGATGTTCGAGTTGTGGAAATTTAACGGCGAAAAAACTGATACATTTACATATCTTTCCAGAGTACTAAACAAGATATTATCGACTGCTAAATTAGAAACTTTTTAAATTAAAAGTTTCGATGATTTCAATCATAGAAATCACGCTTCTGCGTCGGTCGAGCAGCATAGGGTCTGGGATGTAGAAGCAGGGGGCGAGAAATCGAAAAAAGTGCGAGTTTGTTCAATAGTAGCGACGAGAGTTCGCCTCCGTACGTCACGTCATTTCCGGTTGCCGATCGCCGCGGGCCGCTTGTCCAACGTTCCATCTCCGTTTCTACTCGAGCGCGTATCGCCATGAACCACGTTTATTAATCGAAATTAGCACGATCGAAAAAGGGAAAGATTCGTTTATCCGACATGACCAACGATTTCTAACCTTTTCCATTTCATTCCACGCACGAATTGCTTATTAAAATTCCGGTTATTGTTGTCTTTATCTGACGATCTATGAGAAAAGAGATCGGTGTTCCTGACCGAGCAATCGCACGTTTCAAAAATCTTTACGACACATCGGTGGAAAATTTCGCGAGTTGGACGAGCCTAAATCGTCAAAACAAGGATACACGCGAACAACGCGAATCAACGGAATTATTTGTACGTAGAAAATTACGGGCCAAGTATCAAGGGATTATCCCGATAGGGCGACATTATAATGCGCTTAGTATTCGCATAAATCAATTCCATAAATCTCATCGCAGATTAATTCCCGACAAGATCGTCGGTATAAATATTTCGATGATCGCGACATCGCGCTAGACCCGGAGCGTAATCCTAATTATAATAAACTGGTGGAGCACGTATCGACGATTAGTAACAAGTTACGGGCGAACACATTATCTCGGAAAATGAATGTTTTCGGATCGAGAGCCGGATGCAACGGCGGCTCGCTAATTAACCGACGTGTACACGCTCTTTATTAGCGCGGGCGGGGGAGGGGGGCGGGGCGGAGCGGGGACGGCGAGGCTGCTGAATTTATTTTAATTTCAACGAAATTAAACGAACTATACCAATAAATGGATACGGTAGAAAATGCTAAAAGATTTCGCGGTGAACGCGAATACGAATCGCTGCGGAGGAAAATCCTAATTGAAATGGAATGTCACGAAATAGAGGAGAATCATTTTTGATGAAACGATGATTTCGGTTTGAAATCGTTATCGTCCGTTCGATCGACATTTCATTAATTGTATTCGTTCGCGGACATTCGCGTGGGAGTGGCAACGAGTTAATTGACGATTCCATGTTAATTCCATGTTTTTTCGATGTTATCGCGAATGCACGCTCGGACGGGGGATTTTGATAGAAAACATGCGAAATGTATTGGGAATATAGTTTTCAGTGAGCATAATAGGAAGAAATGGAAAATAAGATGTTCCGCGTTAGGGTTTACCTCGTGATCGATCACGACCGTCATATCGGCGTAATCGATGAACAATCTCGAAAGAAGGAAATCGATTGTTCCGATTGTTTCGTCGTTTTCTATGGTCTTGGAACGGTAAAGCATGAAAATTAGACTTTTTCTCAGTGAAGCTTCCTCGCGTCTAATTCTCGAACAGGTAAAACGGTTCATTCCGCAGCTATTTGCTGGCAGGTAGTCGGCCGCCGTTCCATGCAATTTGTCCAGCCTATTATTCGACGTCGTACTCTCGTAGAAGCGAATTCGATCGTGCGGATTAATTCGAACGACTTCGACCTTGGTGGAAGCGAGCAACCCTCCACTTTACTGAACTTTCCGCAAGGTCGAAGGTCAGCTCGCCTTCGAAAGTCGCATTCGTTGGCGTTTACGGCGAGTTTCTGGAGTGAGACGGCTCAGCGGATGAAAGGAGGCCGTCGTCGTCGTCGTCGTCGTCGTCGTCGTCGACAACGACGTCGTTGTTACCGTTGAATGAAAGGCTTGCCACGGAAGATAGGAAGCCGGTTGTTCGAAGAGGGTGGAAAAAGGTAGGAGACCGTACACGACGAGAGGACGTAAGTGACAAGTTGAGGGATTGCTGCGCCTACGCGGTCGCATTGTACGCAATCATCCACGATGAACGTCCTCTCCGTTGCCTCTTGTCTCGCGATTTTCACCGTTTTTGAATCTACCTGCCGCGCCTTGACGTTCCGGCAGACATTCGGCAAATGCGCTTCCGCTCCTCGGAGAATCCCGTTGCGTTTCACGCAGCTTACCGACTACTACCCCAACGTCGAACGATCGATATTCGAATACATTCAAAATCATAGTATAAAGCAGGCGCAAAATAAGGCACGAACGATTCTCGTTATTTCCTCTGTTATCGCGTTAATTTCCTTGCCGGGAGCAGCAATTATTTAATCACCGCTTATCGCATTCCAATAATTCACGAAGCGAGCATTATCGGTACGACCCGGATCATGCCTCTCGACGAGCGAATCGATGTTCCTTCGAGAGCTAGTTTCTACCGAGCTCGTTCTAAACGCGGCTAATGACTGGCCGTTTTCCAGCCGCGTTTTCGAAAACGGCAGAGCTTCGTATTCGATTATGGGAAGCTTGTAACGGTGGAACCCTTCGGGGAATTGCGGTGGCTGACAGCGCAACCAGCCGTCCCTCTTCCTCGTGGATCTCGCTTGCACGGGTAAAACAATGACGAATGCGTTCTCGCCCTGGTGCGGACACACGTTCATTCCCGTGCACGTGCACGCGTATCGACACCGACGCGCGACGGTGGATGTACGCGCCGAGAACATGGATACGCGCGGAGACACCCGGAAATGCGGGCTAACACGCACCCGGTAACGCTCGAGATCGAGTTGCGGTGTTATCGAGACGGTTTCCCGTCGCTGTTGTACACAGACTAGTTCGGACCAGTCCTGCCGCGTGTCTAGACAAAACGGCCAGATATACCTATCACGAGAAAGTTCACACACCAACGGCCTGTCTATCGTTTATCTTCGCCAACACCGCGACATCGCACTCTTCGTATTTTTCTCTCTCTCTGTTAGCGCAATTGTATTTTCATCCGGTCCCGAAGATTCGACCGCGCGCACCGATCAATTTCTACGATAGAATCGTTCGTATTGTTGCATGCGGCAGCAGCGTTCATCTGTTTCGTTTGCTATCGAAATATTAAATTGGCTACGAGGATGTGAAAAATTAGAAAATGCCACGGTGTGGCGGTTCGAAAAATTTGTCACGGATTCTACAAGTGTAAAACGTTACGGTCATTCGTTTAACTAGCAAACGAGTTAGAATCGCACACGAGCAACTCGTAGTATCCTTTCGCTTTGGTCGATTTTCGGCATGTGTTCCGTGCGATCTGGTCGAACGTGGGCGACGAATCGCGTACAACGAGATATATGTTCGTATACCAATTACTTGTCCTTTCAATCCTAAACCTACGTTAATGGTACCTTGAAATTAATATTAAACGGCCGACTGTAACTCGCGCTTTAATCAACGATTAATTTAATCTAATAATTCGCCACATCGATAATTACATCCTCCAATTTCTATATAATTTCTGTATAATCACGCGCGGACAAGCTTGGAATAAGTTCCACGAGAAAAATTCGTCGATCGATTCCATAAAACATTATCGTACGATCCATTTATATTTACAAAGTATAGCAGTTTTTTCGGCGGATCGAACGAAGAGCACGAGACGCTAATCCACGATTGAAAACATAGGCAAATATTCAACGATATTTACATTGCTGAAAAGTATCGTTTTCACGGATGAGTCGACAAGATTAATGGAACGTCGAATGCCAACCACATCGAACAATATCCGTATCGACCTGCTGCTTTCCATGCTGCAAAGTTTCGAAAAGTTTCCGTAAACAAATCACGTGCCCCAAACGGGAGAAGGTTTAAGTGATATGTCCGCAGGAAGAATCGGAAACGCGTTTCCTTGAAACGCCAGTCGCTTTATTCTCGTACTGCCCCATCGTAACATAGGCGAGGTAACGCTTCGACGGTCCATCGATGGTCGCTTATGGGTTGAAGCAAAGTGCGATCGCTGATACGATGGCCGCGGTAGGGGAACGGCACAGCTTCGATAAGAAGGAGAAACGGCGTTTTCGCAGGCCGCGTGTTCCAACGGGTTTCCTGGGCTGGAACGAAGGTAGCGGCGAGGAAGGAGGGAGAAAAAAGTCGTTCGAAATTCCGCGCCATATGCTCGATGGCCCTTCCAGGCTGCCCCTCCCCTCGAGGAACAGTCACGGCGCCCGAGCCTTGCCGTAGCCACGGAGAAATTCAAATTTACGCACCAACTGCCCCGGGTGTGTTTTTCGAACTTATGAAAAATGAGTCTAGCCGAGGGTCCAGACTACTCTCCAAACCCCTTGTTATACCTCCCACGCTCGGGGGTTTACCTCCTTCGGCTTCCACGCCTTTTTCCTATGCCCTATCGTTTTAATTTCCTCTCTCCCTTTCCGCGAACCCGAGTACTTCGAGAACAAACACGATCGTTAATTGCCTCGAGAACGAATAATCGTGAAATCGACGCGAAGAATTTGATGGATATTAAAAGAGAAGAAAAAAAAGAAAAAAACTCTTTTCTTCGTCTCCATTCTTATTTGTTTATCGATAGGTTAAAAAGGCTACCTCTTGTTCTATCGTTTTAAAGGAAATAAAATACCCGGCGTCGTCATATCGATTACTTCGCGGGGTTCCTTTTCAATCAGCTGCCAGTTCCATAGTCGCGGTACTTTTCCAACTCTAACGTTGTCCGATCATTCGGTGGAAACAAACAAAGCCGTTAACCGGTCACCGAGATGCCAAAATCAAGACAGTTGTGCGTTCAGCAACAACGTAGAAATACCACGGAACCTCTTCCTCCTCCGCATTACCATATCTTTCGCGTATCTGTTCTCATTTTTCTTCCGTTATTGCGGCCGGTTCTTTAACTCGGTTCATTTTTCACTTATCCGGCGTGTTGCTCGCTGCGTTACCCACTCTGATACGAGAGAGATGCTGCTTGAATTCGGCCGATTCCGGCCTCCACCGCGTTACCTTCCCTACGAAATTTCGCGAAAGTGCCTTTCTCCGAATGAAATTTCCACATAAAGCGGTCCGTCGACGGTCGACTCGACGGTCGACTCGACGGTCGACTCGACGGGCAACCGCGCGTCGCCTCATTTTCTTTACGGCCCTATTGTGCAGTCGCGGGCAAGTTGAGGCAAAAATGAAAATGATTTTCAATCTCGGCGGGACGAAAATGAAAAATAAGAGGGCAACGCCGCGATGCATCCTGGACAAGCTGCTCCCATTTACGACGCTGACATACCGAGATAATCGAAGTTTCCAACGTCGGGAAAATCAAGATGGCCGACCAAGACGAGCAGCGGGCCCCTCGGCACACGTTTTCACGAGAATTTTTTGTCAGCCGCTACGACCGCACTACGATGAATTATGGTGCATAACCTCGAGAGACACGGAACCACAATGCATATAACCTATATTTCAAGTTCTTACCGCGAAACGTGCGCCGGTGTACAATTCACGGCGTAGCAACTCGATCCAGTCTGACCAGAGCTAACATTCCGTGTACGAACAAACGTTGTCAATATCACGCCACACTAGGTTCTCTTTTGACTGAATTTTGTCTGTTTCTCTAGGAATACAATCGTGTAGATTTCGTGAAAGTTGATGCTTCAGAGTACGATATCGTCTTCAATTTCCCAATGACATCTTCCTAGGAATAATTTTTAGTAGATTGCTAATGTTTATGCAATTTGATATTTCCACGAACAAAGCTTACTAAAGAATTGAAATCTAAATCGAGATTTCTTTCATCTCAACTTTCATAATAGAGGGTGTTTCCAAAATTAAGGTACAAGCGGTCGAGTGGCGATTCTACGTAAAAAGATAAGTCGAAAAAAGGAGGAAGAACATTTTCTCCTTTAAGACTTCGTTTTCAAGAAAAATAAGCTTGAAGCTCCATCCGCTATTAATTGTAAGCTTCGAGGTATCCAACTTCTCTTTCCGCTCGTATTGATATTTATGAACATGAGCAATGTTTCGCTGTTATCTTATTTCTACGACGTAGAAATGTTTAAAATCATTTTATCAACGTAACTACGTATTACATTACTTACATCTTGCGTTAAATTACGTGTATCTTTACGAAATATTTACGAAACCATTCTAAACGACCGCTCCTTTTTCGCTTGCTTCGATCCAGCCACTTTCTGTAACTTGGACAAAATTCTAACCACGACCAGATAAAAGACATTACCAGAGATTATCCGCCTTCTATTTCTCTTTCTTTGCTTCCTCCTGTGCTCCGTAACGTGGAGAAAGGAAAAGGTCAAGAGTCCTTGCCCTCGGAGAGTAAGTCCAGAACAGATACTAGTACCGGTTCCGTTCGTTTACGATCGTTCCGAGTCTTAACGAGGTTCATCGTGCAGCCAGGAACAAACTCTTGAAATCGTGGAACCGCGCGTAAGTTTTCAATACCTTCGCGCGCCTCCGGTTTGCATTTATTGCTCGTCCGATGCTTTTTTCGTATATATTATACGCCTTGGCATTTATTTTTTTGCCGTACGCTAACATGGAAGAGAACTCTGAGCTGAAATCGATCTAGAATTCGTTAATACTCGGATACACGTTATCTCTTCGATTTCCAAGAAACAAACGATTTAATTGTGTAGTATCGAAAAAGGGGGGTATACGCTTAGTCTCTATTTTTAGGTTAGAGTCTAAGGAATAAACTAAGAGTCTTAAAGAGTGCTGGGCAAGAGAGAAAGAGAGAAAGAGAGAGAGTGTAAATGAGAGTGTTGTCACTTTGGTGACGTCAAAGCTAAACGAGTAAAGGAGTGGGAGAAGAGTGCGAGGGTTGAGGGTCAGCGTTTTTTGACCTGGGAAGCAGAGGCTGTGAGCCGTAGGGCGGCGACGCTCGTAATATTAAGTTTCCAGGTAAATTTGACCATCTCCGATCCATCTACCATTTGGATAAAGTGATTTAAAGAATGCAGGAGGGTAAAAAAAGAACTAACGCTTGTAACTCTGCTTGTCGATTTTTGAATTTGCGCTTCTTAATGATTGAAAATGATAGTGCTTACGTAATCTTGAGTTGGTTACGCTATTTCTACGTAGAAACAATTCCATTCGCGTTATAGCTGCCCAGCTAATAGAAACGTGGTATTCTTGGCAAACAGCATTAAGGCAACGAAAGAAATCGTAGCCATAAGTACCGTGGCTTTATCGATGTATCGTAAACGCGAAAACACACGCGACGGATTAAAATTGCTAGATGCGTCGGTGCGCGAGCACGCGAAGCATTTACGCGGGTCGCATATATGGGAATACAAACCTGCGGCTATCCGTGTCGCGTAATTGTCAGCGTAACATCGTTCCGCGAAGCAATTCGATTCCTTTTTCATTATTCAAATTTCGAGCGGAGCGTTGGATCGCGGATCGACCGGTGAAACGTACGCATCGTCGCGCGTTAACACCGATGATCGCGACAATTTTTTACTTTTTTCGATTCGTCCCTCCTACCGACCAAAGCGAGCTGCCTACCGATCGTTTCATTCCGTGGGAACGAGATTCGGTTTTTTCAAGCTGCTCGATGGCCGTTCGCGACAAAGAACACCAACGATTTCAAAAATACGTATCTACTACCTTAAAATCGTTCGTTACGAAAGCAGATAAAGGCGGGCATAACGGCTATAACATTTGACGCATCGATTTTCGATCGATCAAATCGTCTTACATCGACAAATTTGATTAGAAAGCGATAGTGAACGATAGCGGACCTTTTTCTTCCACGTTCCGATAAAAATCCCTAAACCGCTGTTTACATTCCGGTAGCAGATTTTTTCGAGGGGAAATATACGGCGGGGAGATAAAAATCGATTCGATAACGACACCCGGTGCATGGGCTGCGCACGAACTCACGTAGAACCGGTACGTGCTTCCGTTGTCTCGATTAAATTGACGGAGGTTGGGTTATACGATTTAGCAGCGGCGTACTATTGATTATTACAGCATTACAACAAAAGTGGGAACGGGTGTGCGCGCCGCCTGGATAGACCCGTCGCTTTTTATAAACTGTCGTAGCTGATGGCCGGAAAACAAACGAGGAAAAAGCCAGGGCGAGAGGAGAAACGAGAGCGAATCGAATTAATGCCCAAAGCTGCCGCTTTAAACAGCGAGCCACGCGGTTTTCCCAAGCTTGCTTTAATAACGAGGGAATCGTAAATTTTCGAAACCGGTGTCGACTCACCCTCTCCAGTCCCTTACCGCCTTCGTGGTCCGTGTCGCAGCGTATTAAAGCCGACCAAGAAATTCAACGCGACTTTTTATTCCCGGCCGCAAGAACAGTCTCTCTCGCGGTGAAAAAGGGTCGGCCGTTTTCGGCTGATTATTTCACCGATAATTGCCGAACGATTGCCTCCGCGCGCGTGCATTTAAGTCTCTGCCGGTTAGTGCGTGTAGCGAGACATCCTACGGGATGCTAAATATTTTGCGAAAGACGAACAATTCCGTGAAACGTACCCGCTCGTTCGAACTTCCAGCCGATTTTCCGGTTTTTTGTCTTCATCGAGTAGACTAATAAAATGCGAGAAAAGCCGAATAGAAAAGTGAAAACGATATCGAGGACTGTCCCAAAAGACGATCAAACCGAAAAAAATTCATCGGAACGGAAAGAGCAAATGGGGAAAAACGAAAAGCTCGAGAGAAAGGGATTCCAATTGGTCGATCGCTCGTCCATCGATAGCGCCAATTACTACATACAATGTTCATTTTCTTTTTTTTCCTTTTTTTTTCTTCTCTTCTTTCGTCGAACAATTCCTTTAATCGTCGGATCGATCAAATTCGTTTCGTCCCTTTCTTTTCTTAAAGACGTTAAAACGGATGTAAACAAGGAAAGTAACAAGCAAGCACGGTATTCTTTTTTTCGTTAAAAAGAATATCGTTAAGCTTGAAATATTCTTGGCACGTGTACGTATCAACGTTTATCCGCGAGTTTTCTCCTCGGTCAGCTTTAGTCTGTAGGCGTTTAGCTTTTTCGGTCTATACAATTTTCCCAGATATATCCGCTTGGAAATTAATATGGAACACCCTGTATACAGGGACACGTCACATAGATTTCGCGTGTAGTTACAACACGTTTCAACACGGGTATCTAGACACGCGGCCATGTTTCTGCCAGCGCACGGAAGCAGTCAGCGTGTCGATGATTTAAAAATATAATATATTCAACGGTTGACCGCCGTTGCGCCGCTTAACTAGCCAGCCGTGTTCAACTTTCAAACACACTTTTTCTCTCTATCGTTACCCTATGCTCCTTTTCCTCTGTCCTTCGTATCGTCTCTGTTCTCTTCTTTTTCGTTTGTTTTCCACGGTCCTATCTCCGCCTCCTCCACCGATATCTCCATAATTGACGTTCAACTACATTTTAATCGGCAGGTTTTTACACCGCGGCAAATGGAATTTTCCTGCTTGATCCGCTTGTCCCGATGTTACCACCAATTTAAACGATGCTTGCTTATGCCGTTTTGTTTCAAGCATGGAAACACAACCGTTGAGATTTATAGTCGATCATCGAACGGATAAAGTGGGTGAAAGGCGCCTGGCGTATTAGCCAATTCGACGTCGACTTGTAAATTTGAAAGAGTCACGCCGACGTGGAAAGGGCGGCCGAGTTTTCGCCTGAAAAATGGCAGCCATTCCCCGAGCCGATCCGCAAACACGCGAAATTTCGATCGCGTTTCGTGCCGCTGCTCGTCGAAAGAGCGAGACCGAGTCCCCGATGAAGAGATATCGTTGACGGTTACACCGTGCTGCCCGCTAACTTTCGACGACTATTACGGTTTTTCGTGAAACGTAACACGCTCAATGAGGTTGTAAATAGTGCGCTAGCGATCAAAAGGTTATACAGTCCACACCGTGAACTCTTCGGTTTCTAAACAACGAATTAATAAACGTTGAGCAATGCGCAGTTCCAGCTGGCCGACCGATCGTAATTTCAAACGTTATGGTAATACATCATGATTTACACGACCGAAATAAGAACTCGAGTACTATCACGGTGACCTATATTTCCATCGATTCTGTACGTATCGCTCTCCAACAATTTCCAACCACCGTTCTACTCAATTTATATACAAATTTCTACGTTTGTGTATTATCGATCAAACGTTTAACGGTAAATTCGAAATCGGTAGAATTTCAATCGTACTCGAATGTCCGAGAACGTAATCCAAATCTGGAACACCTTTGAACCGGCCGCGGGTAATGACGTCAGGGACAAGCGATTTATAATGGCACCGCGGTGCGTATCGTCGCGACACGCGTACGCCCGTCACGGCGATTTTTTACATCACCGTGCGGTACCATAAATCAATTAAACAAAAAACCGCGGAGCCTGCGAGTGACAAATTCAGCTGCGACTCGGTCGAACCACCTGCAGCGAATTTGATTTGCGCGTCGACCGCTGCTGCCCTTTCCTCCTCGTTACAGTCCGGCTTTGTTGTTGACCGACGCCCTTTTTTATGCGGATATTTCCACGAATTCGTGACAGTCAGCCGTGCATTTTTATACGTTTCACGGGAAACACGAACATTGAGACAAATGTAAACCTCTAAATCAGTGTTTCTAAAGTTTACATATACGTACAATTAGATATATTAATCAGGATCGGTTGTCGATAAAGTAAATTTATATCTGGCGTTTCAATCAAATTAGAGTACAATGTTCAGGAACGAACGTTTTAATCCATTCATGATTTAATCTATAGATAGTAGTATCTGTCAAAATAGTATATTTGTGGAAATACGTCTGTCGAAACACGATTGGTACGTACTTTTAATAATTATTTGTCTCTTTCATTGCACATTCGAAAGCAACGTGAAATTTCAGGCACTTCAATAATTAAATAATTTGTAACTTGAGAAACAATCCTCGACTTTCCTACATCAATTTGTTTAATTTTCTTGGTGTCTGGAATCGGCTCTATAAATTCCAGGGTAACCTCTCGTATCTCTGAAGAAAGCGAAGACAACGTTACACTCCGTGAAAACTTAATTGCTTGGGGATTCGAGCTCGTTAGACACTGCGACCCCGATATTCTCCCGTTCCTTTTGCCGTTGTTCTACCTGCGGTTATGTAATACACACGCCAACGCACTTTTAAACAATCGTTCAATTCCATCATTATCATCCGACGTGTTAGCTGCTCGAAAAAAAAAGAAAAAAAGGAAAAAAAGGAAAAAGGAAAAAGGAAAGAAAAAAGGAAAGAAAGAAAAGAAAAAAATGATAAAAAAGAGGAAATCTATAAGACTGAGAAAGAGTAAACAGAAAGAGTATACTACTCTTCGTCTGGATTACTTCGCTGGCACGTTCGAGAAAGAGCGCGTACGCAATGCGTTAATGGCCGCATCGTTCACGTTCCACATCGAATATATTTATCGTTACTCACGGCCCTTCTACCTTTTCAAATTGTTTCGCTTTATTCTTCATTAAGGGGCATTTTTTTATTGGAGTACGGGCACGAAGCGAAATGGGCTCGCTCTCGAAGAACATTACGCTTCCCAAGGGATTCATTTCTCTCCGGTTCTATTCCACTCACTCACGATCAATTCCAGACTTTGCTTCTTACCCTCGTGTAACTTCGAATTGGCCGGATTCGTGCTCGTTATATCCGATGTCGTGAGTGCACTTACACCATCGCCCGCCGCTTACAATCGTTTCACTCATCCAGTTGATGATTTTGCTTTCGGACCTCTTACAACTTCGAGCCATCCCGCAGGAATTCTCTGCCGCCTCTTATTACGCTTAGTGGATCCCTATCAATCTAACTTCAAAATGGAATTTCGTGATTGCCCCGCGTCTCTGCACCAGCCATTAAGACCCCTTGTCTCGCCGGGCGAAACAAAATCGACCCGCAAATTGCCCTAATTATTTACGTGTCGAAGCTGTTTCGCGCGCCAAGAATAAACAACTCTGTTACAGCGGATAAGTGGAAAGGTGGGTGAATTTCTATTACAATCGAGTTATCCACGAGAGAACACGGACCATAGTCGGGACACTTTGTTCCAAGTTAAAATGCAAATCGCTCTATTTACGAATTCCAGCAACTTGTTTTCATCAAATTGCTTTTCGCTGTTCTTTCCGACTTACATCGCGAACAAATCGCATTTCCACATTCCAGCTTCGAAACATTCATAAATCGAACATTTCCGGCTTCCATATAAATACACCATTTAATCCGCGAAATAAAATTCCTCTACAGGTACCCCGTTAAGCCATATTTTTCTACTCGCTGGTCCCTACCACCGTTTATCCTCGTAGAAACTTGCGATCGTAGAAATCTCGGCGCCATAATCCGCGCAATTTCGTGTCACGTAATCAACCTGATGAACAGGACATAAAACTATAAGCCAGTGAGTACACGATAAAGACGATTATTGCGCTAAATCGTCCTGCTCGTACATTTACCGTTATTCGTAACGACAAATTCGCCGCTAATCTCGAACTCCTCCCCACACATGAAAACCGAAACGCGTAAGTTGTCGTTGAGCCGCCTGGATCCACGAAACCTTCTTCCACCGAAGGTGTAATTCATCGTCGTCGACGGAATACCAGTGTCGTTGGCCGCGTAGAAACGCGGCCGCTCATAAAACTTTGGACGGGGAGGAAAACGAGCTGGAGAGAGAGAGAGAGAGAGGGAAGAGGGGCGGAACAGCAGGCGAAGGAAGAAGAAAGCGAAAGGAAGCTTGCGAGCTACGAAAAAAGATGGATGGCTGGTGGATGGTCCACTTTATTGCACCGGCGGATATTGTATAGCTTATGGCTACAGGAGCAGGAGGAGGAGCAGGAGGAGGAACGGGAACAGTTCTGGGAAAGCATTTTCCCTGTGAAACGAATGATCTATGGCGCGCTACGCGTACCCACGGACGCGGTTACGGCCAACGAATTTTTGGTCGGTCCGCAGTCTCTGGACAGAAACTCCAGCGAATTACTTGGCGAAACTTCTTGATCCTTCGTACAAGTTGAAACTTGGATTCCGCTTGATCGATTCGAACCCGGCCCGCAAACTTTCTCCTCAATTTTCCGACGATTATAATTTTATCATCTGACAGCGCCGTAAAACTGTGACGAAACTTTGACCGCGAACCGTGGGTTTTTGAATTTTCATCGGTTTCAACGAATTCGTCTCATCTTACCGCGAACGTTACATCGTAGGAAGCAGTTTTCCCAATGCGCGTTTCGTTTCGTTCTAAATAATGCTGTTCGCGAAGCAATCGTGGGACTTTGCGCGATTAATTAGCTTTAGTAACACGGATCTCATTAAAAGAGAAAAAACAAAAAAAAAATAAAAAGAAAAAGAAAGGAAAAGAATTGGAAGCGTGCTTTCGGAATCGAAGCTGGCCAGACGTTAGAGGAGGGCGAGGAGGATCGAATCGAGGGAGGTAGAGCGAACGAATACTGGATCAAACCGAATCCAATAACTCCCACGGGATTACAAACCCGACCCTCGGGAACCGAGCATTCCCCGAAGATGTGTAAGTTGCGGCGAAGAGGAGACTACGAACGAAAAGAGGAGAGAAAGGTGCGGTAGGACGAAGAAGGTGTTGGGATAAGGGAAGCTAGTTCGGAAAGGTGGATCGTCGCAGGGCTAGGATATTTCGTTGTGACCAACCAGACGTATATCGCAGCTCGTATTCGTATCAGCTACACCCGTGGATGGGAAGCTACGCGCGAATCAACTGGCTACGTGGGATATTTTCTTTGAAAATTTTCAAAGAATATTTCACGGGACAGGAGATGCGGGTCCGTTGAAAACGAAAAGTTTTTCATCAGGATATCGAACGAGGGAAGATAGAAAGCGATACAGAAGTGTACTAGAAAATAGTTAAGACGCGTCGCGCGTAGGAAAAAGAATTCTCCTGTTCTTTATCGTCCCGATTTTCGGATGGCGCGCGCAAAATATCTTCGCGTCGTTTATTCGTTACGGTAATTTGGAACACGTTGCGCGACGTCGTACTTACAGATCGACGAAGATCCTGACACGTTTTTACAATGCAAAAAAGATCGACGGATAAAGCGCTTTTGACACGAGAATCAAAAGGGCGAAACCGCAACGGTACGATTAAAAAAGAATAACCCACGGCCTGTGGACACGATACACCTAGAACTGGCAACAAATGCAGAAACAAAAAACAAATGAAGAAAGAGGTGATCGGCAAACAGAGCCACCAAACCAAACCAAACCACACGAACCATCGTCGAAACGATGAAACAAAATATTTGTGCGGTTTCAACGATTTTCGTGACGCGCTTCACCAGCTCCCTACAAAATTGAATTTCTCCAGGAAGATTCGTTTACCACCCGTTGCATAACATGGCCATACACGCGTGCACTGACTGCTGTACATCGTCCTGTTACCGTGTGTGTCCAAGTACGCTCACACTCGCGTACATTCCGATCGGTCGAAGGAACTAGAGGTAGCCGTTCCGACCAAACGATAGGTATATAACTTAGAAGTCGTTCATGGGATTTTGACAAATCGCCGAGGCTACCGCTTCCCGCTTTCTCCTTCCGTTTTTCTCCTTTTCGTTCGATCAACCGAGCTCTTAACTTTCAGCAACGTCCTCGAACAGGCATCCAACGAAAACCATATTTCTTTTCGCGATGTTGTTAGAATGTTAACAATGAAACTTGGGAACAATCGTAGCATTTTATGAAACAGTGGATTTTGAATGTATACATACAAAAAATTAGAAAATTCTCGAGTCTGACAACAAGTACAAAATGGTACTACGATCGTTACATATGTAATAGCACGAATTACTGTAGTATCGAAAAAGGAGGGTCTATATATTTAAGTTAGAGTTTAAGGTATAAACTAAGAGTCTCAAAGAGTGCTGGGCAAGAGAGAAAGAGAGAGAGTGTAAATGAGAGTGTATGCTTTGGTGACGTCAAAGCTAAATGAGTAAAAGAGTGGGAGAAGTGTGCGAGGGTTGACGGTGAACATTTTTTGATCTGGGAAGGTAGAAGGTAGAAGCTGTGAGCCGAGTGTTAGAATAGGACGTACGAAGATATTGTAGTCAGTTTTTGCATTGGATACTGCTTGTTAAAATAGAATTAAACTTCACTTTAAATAGAACATCCTTCCTTATCCCTACTCTGGAAGAACACACATCGAAAGATACTACATTACTATACACGTATGTATAGAACAATAATCGTGGAGCTTCGAGTAGATGGCGTTGAAATTTTGTAAATATTATTTGTCGTGTTTCAATTGCGATAATTACGGAATCTCATTAAAGAACATTGTTTTTTTTTTCTATGCATAGGAAAATGAATAAGAATTTCGTAATAATTGGGCTATTTGACTGGAAGACAAACTGCACGAGCTCTTTTTCAGAAAGCTTCCGAGATTCGGTTCCGAGTTATCCAAACGAAAGGTATGGAGTGGTATCGAGTTAATTCCATCGCTACATGGCGGCTCCTTCTGCCGATAAAACGTAGAAACATTCTCGATCTAAATCGATCGAAAATTACAAAAGGTATCGGTCAAGCCTCACACCACCGGTCTGCTTTTCCAGCCGGGGCAACAATGTTGCCGCACTAAATCCTCTAGCCGCGTACTACCAGAAACTTTTCCACGTAGCTCGAGTTCTCCGGGGTTTATCGGCATTGGAGGCAGTTTCCGGCAGCCAACATTCTTTTTTTCTTGCTTGATATTTCTCTCTTTTCGGACTCTGCCCCTCTTCCACGGAGCTAATAAAATTCAAGGGTCACGCAAATCGAGCGTAACCGGGCAACCTACTCTTTCGAGAGCGATCGAACTTTTGCCTCTCGCTAGAGCCCGATATTACCGTCACGGCACCGCAGCAAAACGACCTAACGACGATTCCAGCCGAGAGGAACTGTATTCAAGGATCGCCTTTTACATTTCACAATTACGAATCGTAATTACACTGTTTAAAACAATAAGGAGTAAGTAAGGTTGCCACGAATGGCAACTTTGTCGCACGAACAAAATGAACAGAAACGAAGAAGTCATATATATATATGTAGTATCTTTCGATGTGTGTTCTTCTAGAGTAAGGATAAGGAAGGATGTTCTATTTAAAGTGAAGTGTAATTCTATTTTACAAGCAATACCCAATACAAAAACTGACTACAATATCTCCGTACGTCGTGTTCTAACACTCGGCTCACAGCTTCTGCTTCCCAGGTCAAAAAATGCTCACTTGCTGATGTCCCATTTTGATCGATCGTACTCGTCGAAGCACAAACAGATCAGACAACTGGACTTTGGACGACTTTTCCCATTTTCTACGATTTTTCGTTCTCGCATAGTAGAAGTTCGCATACGTATAACTGGATCCAATGGCCAAGATTTCGTTCCAGTAAATGGAGTTTAGACAGATAGGTCTGCCACGGTAATCGTTTCGAGCAACGTACTTTTTTCACAATCTGTGAGATATAACCTGCCGCTTCCATGTATTACCGATAACAAATCCGTTATCCTCGTAAAAAGTCACTGACATAATTCGGATCGCTTACGAAGCGCAGATCGATCACGAACGACTATAGCGCTCTCTAAGTAGAGAAGGACAGATGCGGTCAGACCCGAATTCCAAACGAATCGACAGGATAAAAGAACAATACGGAGACAACGCTATTGTACTTACTGACTAAGGTGAGGAAGGGTATGTTGTGCTGTTGAAAATGGGGCGTGCTGCAAGCTTCTTCCGGCCTTGAAACGGCGCTTCCGGTTTGCACTTCTATCACGTGACCGTCCCTTCGGTAGAACGTCATGCACATGAAACCGCTCCGACTGAAAACAGGAAGAATACCGAATAAAAACCGCACATTCCTTTGCCCTGTAAAAGACTGGTAAAACGTTTCGCCACGCGAACAATAACAGGACTGTTTACTCTGACAATGGTACCGCGATTGTAGCGCGCGTCCGGCGCAACCCGTTTCTCAAAACACTGTATTCTTTTTTCCTTTTATCGGCAGAGTTCTTTGCTCTTTTTTTTCTTTTTCTCTCCGCCGTCCCTGCATTCGGAGACTCCAACTTTTTCCCCTTTCATCGTTCGCGTCCTTAGCTTTCTTTCTTTTCTTTTTCCTTTACAGAAAGATGAAAATTTTTCCTATTTTTTTTTCTTCTTTTTTTTTTTTTTATAACCGCTCGTGGCATACAAACGACAAAACAAACATGCAAGAACAGACGAACTTTTTATACCAGCGATCCAAAGCGGTTTATACTCACCAACCGACGGTGAAATGCGCGACCAACATAGTCATCGTCATCGCTTGGGCAGCGCTAGACTGTTTGATGCTGTTGCATAAGATCTTTACGTCCTGATCTTCTTGACCTGGAACGTACTGTCCGTCTAGGGGACCGTTCTCGAATCTCGAGGAACTGCTATTCGATCTGGTTACGTGCAGGGAAGCGTTCCGAGGATGAAACGTGTAAGATCTGGTCAGGTCGAGGGTGTGCCAGGTCAGTCCGCCGCTAGAGTGGCCGGTTAACCAATTGGGAAATCGGCACTGGCCGGGTGGCGAGACTGAAAGCGTACGGAAACCAATTTATTTAATGCTGATTGGACTGTTGCCACGAGTTGCCCTCCCGCTCTTCGAACTTCGCTGCCGGCGTTAAACGGAACAGCTCCTTTCATTTTAAAACGTATTTAGAATACGGACTTTGCGATATCTGATTGTTCGTTCGTTTGCCTCCCGTTTTTATCCGCGTCGCTTAAACGGTTCATTTCCGCCGACTCGATGGAATATTTGAGAGTGGCACGGTCGAACGCCAGACTTTGAGCGTAATCGACTCGACCTTGGAATCGTTGCTTTAATTCTATTCAATCGCGCTGGATGGTCGCGCGCCGAGCGCCGTCGAGAGACCAAGTCCGATGTTATTATAGCCGTAAGAACGGAATTATCGCGATAATATTCAACCGGCAAGACGCATCCCATCCGTACTCTTCTTTGCATGAACGTTTCCGTAGTTCGATCCAGACATTTGCATTCTCGTATCGATCGACGAGAATCGTCGACCATTTCAATGAGATCGAGAATTAAGCGAGCTGGAGTAAGAGGAGATCGACGAAGAAGAACGAAAGAGACGAATGGGACGAGGCGATCTCCGAAAATTTCGCAGTCAGCCCACACCGGCTCATAAAGTCCTCGACGTTGCGAAACGACAGCCGGTAAAACGTCGACGCAGGTATTCGATAGCGAAACAGAATCGTTTCGAGTATCTCGCCAGTCCACTAGAGCTACCCCTTCCCCGCTTTCTCACTCTCTCTCCCTCTCTCTCTCTCTCTCTCTCTCTCTAGAAACTTTCCAACGTGTTCCACTTCTGGCTCGGGGGTGTAAAATCCGGACGTGAGAAGGAGCCACTTCGATGGTGTTGGGTAAAAGAGGGGAAAAGGTTGACGCAGGAAAATGGATAACAAAGAGGGAGCGAGCACGAGCATCGAGAAAAAGGAAGAAGAGGAACGCGGTCTATAGGCTGGTAGATGGATGAAAAAGGAGCAAGCAGAACGGAAGGGAGCGAGGGATGAAGCGGGATAGGAAGAGACAGAGAGAGGATAGAGAGAGGACATGACGAAGCACGGAGAAAGGGATGCCAGAATGGGACACGAAGAAGGGGAAAAAAAAGAGAATAGCCAGGCTGTAACGACGGAAGGGTAAAAGGCACGATATAAAAAGTATAGGGAAAAAGGATGGGAAAATACGACGAAGATGGGGATATCCGAAGGAAGGGAGGCAACGGGGGCAACAAGTTCAAAGGAGAAATACCGAAGGAACAGTACGATAAGGAAAGATGCACCGGGTAAGGTTCACGAATGGAGGATTGACAGAGTGTACGTTCGGCCAGTTTTACGGCACGTAAAAGCATTGTTGCACAGCCTGGAAAAGAATGGAAATAATTCAGCGGCTCCCTCGATAAGTCCACGACGCGGACGACGAGCGAGATACAAATTCCGTGATCGTAAAAATCGAATGGCATCTCTCCCTTGTTTTACTTGCTGTCGTCCTTTATCTTTTCGTGGTATCAAGCCGCGCGCCGCCTTTTCCCTCCTCGCTTCTCTTTCGCTCTCCGCGAATCCGTCTCTCTCTTCGATTTCGCACGTACCTTTTTCACCCTAGCATCCCCCGTCCGCGTCGACCCTTTCCGTTATTTTTCCCGTTCCCCGTCGTGTATTGCCAATCTGCATTTTAACGACACCGATAAAAATCTGACGGAAAGTTGAATTTGTAACTCCCTGGTATCGGGCTGACTGCAAACGATTCAGCCCGGAACGTTGAAAGAGATCCGCCGATGTCGCGATTGATTTCTAATATTTATGTTGCCAGCTACGCGGAAGTTCCGGCTCGTCGATAATGAAGCGGAGTGACGCGCCGAGCTCGCAACCAACTTCCCTCCCTTCCAACTTTTAACGAAATCAGCGATCGTAGTTTGTAAAATCTCGGAAATCTGTCCGTTAATCGGTACGTTGAAAAAAGTTTCCACCACGCGTGTCTCGTGTGATGGTTCTCTAATCTCATTAGGTTAGAACAATATGAAATCAGAGAAGGGATATATGGTTGTCTGGCGTGACAGCACATCGATCAGGTGATTTTATTTGTCCAGTCGATGCTGTCCAAATATTATCGAACGTAGGCTTACCACCGGAAATTTCGGAGCACGTTCGTTCGATTAACGAGCAGGTTCGCCGACGTAATTGCCTATTCGGCAAGGGCCTCGTGGCACGGAACACGGTTCGGAGGCTCTTCTCCTCCATGTTTCAAGACATCTCTCCCCTGTCTCGGACTTGGTCTACGGCCTCGGCTAAGTTCCCTCTCGCTGGTTAAACCGCACGTTTCCAGCAGTTATGAAAACGCAGCCGAGTAATTTTCCCGGGGTATTGACTCTGCGGAAGAGTCCAGGCTAATTGAACAAACTTTCGAGCCGGCCTGCGGGTACAGTTAGAGGTACTCAACGACGAACAGAGAAAGAGAAGGAGAGAGAGGGAGGAATAGGGAGAGAAGCAGCAGGTCGAGAAGGAAAAGGAATAGGGTTGAGAAGAGAGAGAGAGAGAGAGAACAGCCGCGAGGGAAACCAAGCAGAAGAAAGAGAGGAAAAGATTTAATGTTAATCCATTTCCCGGGCTGTTTCTTGGCGTCGCTCCCTTCCTATTTCTCCGGTGCCGTTTCCACAAGAAGAATCGAGATATTAACGACACGGGTGCTTACAAGCAGCGAGCCGACGCTGTGTGGCGCGCTTGGATGCGAGCAAACCCCTTGTCTTGACCGTTTGCCGGCATCTACCTTCGCCATTTCTTCAACCGACAGTTTTATCCGCGTGTCGGCGACTCTCGCTCGACTAAAAACGATTCGCGAAAGAAAGTGGCGCGCCCGCGCCGCGACGAGGCTGCGGGGCGCCGCTTAAAGCGAAAGACTCTACAAATCTACTCAAGCGAAATCCGTTAACGAAGTTTGCCGTGAAACTGTACGCAGTAAGATACGGGCTAGCAAACTCTTGAAGAGGAAAGTGCAAGCCGAAGAAAAAAGAGAGAGGGAGAGAGAGAAAAAAAAGGAGGAAAAGTTCGGTGGCGCGCGCGCGCTCGCGCAACGGCCGAAGAAAGGAGAAGACCGTACCGAGGAAGTGGAGTAGCGTGTAAATATTCCTTCTTCGCGCTATGGATCCGCCATTTTCACACGACCCGTTAATGACACTGCGAGAGAGCTAAATTTTTCAGACCGTGATTCCTCCGACGATACAGGTTTTCCTTCTTTTATCTCGAGCTTTCTCGCGCATCTCGTAACCTGACCTTATTCCCGCTATACTCGTTTGCCTTGACGCCAAATTTAACCTAATCGTTAAACTCCGAATACAACTTGGGAAAATACGCTTCTTCCTGTAACTCTTTCGCGCAAGTAAACACCATCTGTAACGAACGCTTCACCTTCTCCAAATACTCAAAGACGGATCGCCCAAAGAATTTATTTATTTTATCGCGCAGCTAAATTTATTCTTTGACGATCTTCGAAGGAAAGATCTCTCTTGAAAATCGATCGTATTCGGAAACCCACGTACCTTTCATGAGCGTCATGGTTCGAGATCCTTCCATAGGGCTGAACAGACCGTTGCAAGTGGCGTCGCCGCTCTGCGCCACCCGGTAGATCTCGGCCGCACCCTCGGGCACCGGTCCACTCTGTAAACCGACATCGTGATCCATGGCTCCTATGCCCATGGCAGCTCTGTGTAGATTACTCTGCACTGTCTGGCCGGCCTTCTCGTAGACGAAGCATCGGTATCGATCTTCGTTACTGGACGCGTGTCCGTGATGTAAACGGCCCACCAGGTAACGGCTGCTGCCCTCCTTCCAGGTGGCCAGGCATTCCAGTTCCTCCACTGAAACGGGCAAAATAACCGTTTTCATCGTAGATATGGACGACCGACGGGGGTGTAGACACGATCGGTCGCGTGTCATCCGTCGTTTCGTACTCTGCCATTTTGCTCCTTGTACCATGCGTTTCGCAGTTGCGTATATTGAAAATTTCGTTCGACACGATTTCGCAAGCACTCGTTTCTCTTTTTTTTCTTTTTTTCTCGCCAACTCTCAGTTCGGGATGGTTTACTCGCGGAACGATCGTCCGTGGAACAGCTTTTCACCCAGGATATCGATGAAATTGGAGATTCGCGAAGAATCGTACGTCGGACCGGGAAAGGTACATGATCGTGTATTTTATTTCTGACACGAATCACGAGAGTGAATTTCGATTCGATAAGGCGAGCGCCTAACGAGTTACGCGTCTGTTTTGATAAAATTTTGCCGGCTGATGGAGAACCGACGAATATTTTCCCATGTTCAACATTTTCCCCGGACCCGTTGTAATTTATAGGATATTCCACAATAAAAGTTACGTTCGAACGAGCGATACACGCTCGCGTAGCACTCTCGTACTACTTGTATACCAACTGTTGGCCGAACGTATCGTTCAATTTGTAGAGAATTAATACTAACGTTAAGTGAGTTTTAATCCCACAGAAGCCCAATAACAAGGTATGTAATTCCATTGTCCAGTGATTTGATTAAACCAACAAAAGCCATCTCGAAACCAATCATATGCAAATCAAATTCTTCGAAACGCGCTATAAATTCATTGTAATAAACTTTTCGGCTTTTCCATGTAAAACCTATAGCTTTGTTTCTCTTCCGATAAATACAATTTTTATACCGGAAGCTTATTGCTTCTATAAATCCTTTGATTTCTAAATTTTATAACGTTTGTTCCCGACTACCGTTGTTAACATCGTAATCTGCGTAATCGTGCCACACTCTCGTTCGATATCTGCAGAGAAAACCTCGCTCCAAGTAGCTTTTATCGAGCGACTATCCCTTCGCTTTGGTTTAAAAGCAGCTCCGCGTTACTTAGGACAGTCCACCGGGGCACTGTTCTCATCCGTCGGCAGCGCGTTGCAAAGCTCCAGTCTAATCCGAGAAAAACGATCCGCCGTTCGTCACGACGAGCAGCGAGTAATTTTCGCCAGAGGGTTCGTGCCGACGAGCTGCGGAGGCTGCTAGACGCGGAAAGGCGGCAGGATTCGCGCGAGATCTCTGCATCTATCGGCGGGGATCAAATTCGACGCGGGAAACTGGTGGAAACGAGACCGAGCCGTATGCGCCGGAATCTGGACCGGCTGACGAGCAAAAGAGCGAGGACCGCCACCGGGGGAACGAGCTTTTTCGTTCGAATCCTCGCAAATTGCTGGCGGCGTCCTCGCCCCGAAGGATCAGGGATCGAAAAAGGAAGCCGTCTGTGGAGGAGGAACGAAGAGAAATAAGGCAAGAAGAAAAAGTACGGAGGAAGAGCGAAAGAGGAGCGGAGCGTAGCGAAAGAGGAATGGTCGGGGATGGGGATAAAGAAGGGGCCGAGAACCGAGGGGTTGCACCGACGGGAAGGAGGGGGCAGGAGAAAGAAGCGTCAGGAAAAAGCGGTAGCCGACTCTTCCGCGAGATGTGATTTAGATACGCGTCTATGAGATCTTGGCTGGCTGCTTCTCTCTGGAAAGCCCCGTCGCATAGACGCTGGTTAAGGAGAGAGGAAGAAGGTGTGCCCCAGTCGAGCAGATGCGCCGATAACATCGTGTTCTTTAGCCGTGACCTCTTGAAAGTCGCGTTTTCGCCACACCGAACCGATAATTGTTGGTTTCTTCGCGTCGACGATCCTTCTTTGCTAACCTCGCGCTCGCCTTCTTCTACGCCGTTCCAACAGCTAGCTGCACACCTTATCCTCTCTTCTGCACGGAAATCTCGGTCTCCGACCTGCGTCCTGTTTTTAATCCGTCGCGTCGATCATTGCACCTCGAGATCTTTTTCACCTATTTGTCCTTTTTTCCCCGTCGATCGGGATTGGATTGCTTTCGATATCGATCAAACGTGATCTGTTATCCGTGGAAAAGTAAATGCTGGCAATCGAGCTGGCCCTCTACCGTGGTTTCCACGTGTTTATGATTCATTATTCCGTTTATTACCGTTTAGGACTTGGTTCGATGGTATTCTACGCCGTGCTATAAAAGAAAAAACACCGGCTGCGCTAGAATGGATTTAAGATATGTAGGAAAATAAAACAGCGAGTGGCGTGATCGTAGGGAGAATAGAATTAAACCGTGATAAAGGTTAATCCGCGTCAGGGCGTAAAAGCGAAATCGCACGGGGGAGTCGTAGGTAGATTCACCGTGTGACTTTCTACAATTCATTTGAACTAAGCTCTCGCCTCTTTGATTAATGTTTTTCACGCTTCGTTTCGACGTTTTTATGCGACTTTTCACTTGATATACCGTATTCACCGGATGATATATTGTTTCATCTGTATCGCGGTAATCACCAGAAACGTTGTTTTGATTTTATACGCTTTCTCATGTTCTTCCGTTTATCGAATCGTAAATCTAAAATGGTAATTCATCAGGAGCAACTATCTCGTGTGTGTGTGTGTGTGTGTGCGTGTGCGTGTGTACGTTAAAAGAGAGGATCGCTTGTACGCATTTGGCGCGACGTTATACGAAAAAACTCGTAATGTTCTTCGACGCTGCTAAGTACTGTTCGAAACTACGTTGCACCGGGTATAAAGCTACATTTTTTTCAGCGTGCTCAAGCGATACGGTGCTCTATGAAAAAAACAGTTTCGGTGCACTTTGCACCGCTATATGCAAACGCGAGAATCATAGCACAGTAAAAAGAACAAATTCCGCTCGTTCTACAAGGCAAGGTTTAAAGCCGCTACGTTTTTCTCCGCCGTATCTTATGTACCATATGCCCCTTATTTATTTATCTCGTTGATTTGACGCGACGTGTCTACTCGAGGCTCGCAAATAAAAGCGGAGTTTCGCAAGTAAAAAAGAGGGAAATGTCGGCCGTTAGAAAATTTCTTGTCGTGACAGAGGCAAATCGATCGGCTTTAAATAAATTCCGCGGTTTCATTCACCACGGACCATCAGGCTGGATTTCTCACTCGCTTTGGGACGAACGTGACTTAATTAAGTTTGAATTATGCTGAATTCGCATCGGCTAACACTCCACAAAGGGATTAAGCGGCATCGACGCACAGTTTACTTCTCTCCTTTCCCGGATGCGCGTTCAATTTAATATCGGGCCAGGGCTATAGCCAGCGAGGCATTTGGCTCTCCCCGGCAAATCATCGCGCTCAAAGCCGGGGATATTACGCGAACAATTTCGTGAAATTACATTACGCACCATTTAAGTGCACGTGAACGGGTTCCTATTCGGCCGGTTCGGTTATCCAGTCGATCTTATTAATTACCACAACAATCGATCGCCTTTGAGGTCACTAGGACTTGATATATACGCGCGTCACAGTTTTGACGTAATTTGGTAAAAACGATTCTTTTCGTTGTTCACGATCATGGTACATCCGATATGCGTATGGGCATCGAACGTGTCAATACAAAGATCACGCGAGCGAGATGGGCCTGAAAGAGCATCGCCACCACGCCCGCTTGTTCTACCGTTGTTTACTGTGTTTTTTTATATGTTTGCCTGTGCGTTTCGCATCAGGGGTTAATTCGATTTAACAGCGATACGCCATGGTGCAGCGTTTTCTGCTAAAATGTCCATCAAAATAAAAACAATTTCGGTCGGTTGTAACCGACGAGACGAATCTTCCACTGGCAGCTGGGACCCCCAGTCGATCACGCGCCGAATTTTCCAAAGTTAAATCGATACGCGATACCCCCTGCTTCGTGTAGTGTAGTGTAGTGTCGCGATCGCATTTTGCAAAATACGCTCCTGTTACTCGTACATCGTTGTTCCTCCATGTTTTTCCCGAGTATTGTACGTGTATGGGCAAAAGATTCGAACGATTTCTAGAATTTCGTTTAGATTCGTCGCTTGCGAACAGCTGATCGAACAGTCTCGAGAAAATCGGAACATCGAATCATTGACACTTCGCAGACGCGTCGTTGGCCAACTTTTCGGCCAACTGCTGAGAAAGACAGCGAGCTGTGAAACTTCTCTTCTTTGTTGTTACTTGGTTCGTTTGTTCGTACGTTCGTCCATCGAGATTGCGCGGTACTTTAGCCGCAAAAACGACGAAAGCCCTTCGAAAATAGGGAAACTGTTGGCGCCTGCCGGCTCTCTCGATCGAGAACTCCTGCCGCGTTCAATCCGCCACGGAAGTTTAACGAAGTCCAAACGGAGCAAAACGAGTCGGTGGTTTTGCGAGCGGGGACCTTCGTTAGGAAGTGAAAGGGATGATTCTCAGCTCGTTCAGCCATTTAACCCTGTACCTCGTTTTACTCCAACGACGTACAGGTTCTTTCGCGAAAGGCATTTCGTTCAAAATATCCTGCATTTTAGCACGAATATTATTTAGAAAATATTTTACAGATTATTCTCTTTCTTTTTTCTTCATTCTCTCCCTCCCTCCCTCTCTCTCTCTCTCTCTCTCTCTCTCTCTCTCTACGTTTCGTTATTTCGAAATATTCACAAGTATTTGTTCGAAATCTTCCTTCGAATCAGCAGCGTTCTTAAAACATTAATACATCAAGAACGACACGTAAACGTCGTGGTTTCCGAATCGTTCTCGAGCCATCTCCGATAAGAGCGACGTGACAGGTTCGACATGGCGGCCGACTTATCGTTTTTCCTGGCCGTCCTTCCGTTTAATTTTCCACCACAGAAATCGTTAGCTCGGCGAACCCCTTATCGGATGTGCGTCTAATGGCAAACGTTCGCTCCCTCCTCCGGAAATCGAGCTCTCCCTCGTGTCGGGCCGCGACTAACGAATGCACGGACGAAAATCACATCTAATCGTTGCCCGACCCCTGACCCTTTGAACCATTAATCGAGCGTACGGCCTGGAGGAGACTTTGTCGAAAGTTTGGAGTGTCTGTCGCCGAACGTGCTCCCCAAATTATGCTTTCTTAAGTGTGACGATTTCGAACGGGGCAGGGCTATAAATGTCGTTAACCCATCGAGTCATTTCGTATTCATCTCAACGTCATAATGTCTAAAACATGAATTTCGTCGAGAGATCATTCGATTCGCACGAATCCATCGATACAGTGGAAAAGATTACGAACTGCAAGTCGTAATGGTTCAATTCCGAAATCGCCATTAGAACTATAACGAATGTGCCGTTCACGGGTCAACAGGTGTTAACTCCACTTTCTCGAATATTCTAAATTTTAATACCACGGCACTTAATTTATACGCTCCATCTTATACAATTTCCTGCAAATAAGCGACTCAAACAAGGATATAACGAGTCATTGAAAGTGTAATGAATCCACAGGTTATTACCTAATGCCCTCGATCTGATTTACTACTCGATCTGCTTTGTTAACTCTGCTAACCGTTTTGTTAACTACTTCGACTTGTTCGGTGAAACTATCTCTTTGCCGAAAATAACTCGTACAATTTTTTAATGTCGAATAGAAACTCGGCATGATTTGCGTACTTTTCGCTTTTTCTCGTGCGTTTCTCTTTTCTCACGTGTACTGTGCGTCGGTTCATCGATAAAGTATAATAATAATAATAACAATAATAATATAAATAGGTAAACGAGCGAAACGAGGTATTTTAAGATAGAGAAAATCTTAAGGAAAGAAGCTTACCTGCGCTCTCGGAAGCAGATATATCGGGGCACGCCTGGTATCTGAACAACAATCTACTGTCGTCGGTGCAGGTGTCGACGTTGCTGACGGGTACCGAGCAAGTTCCGTGACCGCGGTTATAGGAGAAGGTCATGGGTCCTCGAAAAGGGCACGGCACAGGTGTAGCCTCCTCCCGGAACATCGAATAGAGCAGGGCATCTCCCGTGATGTACGAGCACAGCGATGACAATGAATTTCTGCTGTGACAGTAAGCTGAAACAATCGATGGGAACGTTTCAATTTCAATTTCGTATTTCAGAGCTAGATTCATCCACGTTCGCGTAGGAGAGTAATAACATTCACGAAGAATTTTCGACTCTATCGCTTATTTCGAAATTGCGCTTATAACGCACATTATATCGACCGTTCGTTATTCTTACTGTAACGGAAATAGATGTCGATTATTCCACGATAGAACCTTTTTTTTTTATTTAAACTCTATTTGTTCGAACGGTATTTTTCTTTTTTTCTATTTTTCGTTTTTTTTAAGTCAGTGACCGATTAATTGTACTCCTGTCAATCGAATCGACTTGTCTATACTCGGAAAACCGTTATCTAAACGAATGATAATAGACAGCGAGGAACATTTCTAAACTCTTATGCACACGGTTTTGCTATAAAAAAAGAGCATTAAGCTGATATAAATAATTCAGCTCGAAAAAAAAAGAGATGGACGCAAGTTAGATTTTCTCGCAGATACAGAGTTATTCCTTGCGGAAAAATATTTCCTCATTTGTATTCTCCGGCATTGTATCGTACACTGTGACTAGCGAACTACTTACATCTTGTCGTGCAATTCGTAACTATCTACAAATTATCGTTCGTGCAGTTGCGCAACAATTCGAAGCAACATCTTACCGTAGCACATGAATGTGACACACGCACACTAGGATGCAATAACTTTCGTCGAACAGCTATAAGTTTTTTCCATGTACAGGCCGAGGTTGACAGGAAGTCGGGCCTCGTGGGAAGGGCAAATGGCGCGGGGGGTGTACGAGGTAAGCAGACGATGACGAATCTTCTTGAGTAGGAAGTTCATAGGCGGGAGTAACTTTAACCAAGGATATTCTCCGCGATTTCTTTCTCTTCGGCTGGAAAAGTGGCGAGACGCTGGGCGTTGGGACTCGGACAACTTTTTCACGCGCAGGTGTTGCCATAGTTTGAGAAAAATAGAACGGCCACCGACGTTTTTTCCTCTGACGACGCTTAGACAATAAATCTGCTTCTTTCGGACAGTCGCACCAGAGACCTTGTTGCATTCACCGGGCGCGAATCAGTTGTTTCGATCGGCCACGCGTAACATGGTATACGTTCGTCGAGAAAGCAAAGCGAACAATGTCAGGGAAAGCTCTTCCTCGGCAAAAGTTATCCGCGAGGGTTAAAAACCATCGAATCGTTGCCAATGATTGGTTCTCAGCGTCTTCTCTCCTCGCTTTCACGTCGTTTATCTTTGAACTCGCATCGGATTGTATTTTCGAGCGTCATTATCGCAAGTCTCTATCAACGCGATTCGAATAGCGACGTTCGGCTATTTCGTGCGTTCGTTTTCCGTTCACTTTCCCGATAACCCGAAATTTAGTGAAGAGAATTTCGAGCATACTCCGAGCTTCTAGCGGTGCGCGAGAAAAATTATTCCAACGAAGGAATATTTATTTACGCGAACAGCTGTGCAAACTATCATCGAGAAGAAGGGATAAGAAATGATAAGAGCGAAGAAGAAAAGAGAAAGGAAAACAGGTCGGTGGGAAGAAGGTAGGCAGATGTAATTTTCAAAGCGTGGAAATGGAAAAAGTGCAATGTCGTGTCCTTCCCCCGTTTCCAAGTTTCCCTCGCTATTTTTCCCGTTGGCTCATTTATTTATTTATTCTCGCGTGAACGTTGGCTTCGTACCGTCCTTTTGTTCCTGTGCTCGGTCCGGCCAGGCCGGCTTTTCAAATTTTCATTGTCATTTATTCGTTATTAGGACTGCGTCGCGCCACGCGCCACGCGCCCCACGAAATTGCGTCCAACCGTCGTTTCAACATAATTAATTTGCCCTTCCGAAAGTATGTCCCACTGATTAATTAGTCGCGCTTTATTTTCGTCAGTCACGAATGACAAACCCGAACGAAGAGTATCGCGGAAGAGGGTGGCGTTAGCGAAATTAAAATGAATTCGATCAGCCTCTCCCTTCTCTCCAATTTCCACACCTTCCACACCAGAGAGTTCGCCTATCGAAAAACGTTCAGTCGATAAAGCTTTCTCTAGATTTACGGATTAATAGGATCTTCGATCAAGCAACGTCGGACTCTGTGCCTCCTCGAATCGGTCGTACGCGAGCGAAATAATTCGAGAATTATAAGGCGCAAGAATTAGAAACGCGCAATCTCGTGTTTCGTCCGGCGAATAAGTTAAAGTCCGGATTCTTCTTTATCCGGTCGCGTTCGCGGTCAATTAAATTTCAAGCGCGCTTTCCGCCGCTTAAAGTTTCCGACCAACCGGCTGCCAGCAAACGCTGACAAACCGAGTGCTTGTTAAAATCTTTCCTCCGTTCGGTGGACTGTCGCGCGAGCGAACAGCAACTTGCGTTTTTATTTGGCGGCCGCGTATGTGCAGTTAATGAGCGGGGGCGGAACACGGGACAGGAAAGTTAATTTTTCTAACGAACGACAGGGGAAGGTAGCCGGAGGGAAGTAGGCCGCGTTCTGAAGGACGAATCCGGCGACGTTCTTTGTACAATCCTTCTTCCTCTTTTCCTTCTTTTTCTTTTCTTTTTTTTTTTTTTTTGTTCTTTATCGGAACGATGTCATATTCCTTTCAAAAACTTCACCGCTACTCTCTTGAATCGAGAGGTAGGTCGAAATGGAAGGAGTAACGATCGGGCGAGTTTTCAAAACCGCATGCGAACTCCTTCAGGGTAGATATTGTTCCCGACACACTGTAATCCGTCCTACTTTCGTCCCAAGATTCCACAAACGTAATCAGACTTTTCGAGTCGTGGAGAACGTCCGCAGCTGGGCAAATAAGCGAATGATCGATAACGAACCGTATCTCGTAGAATTTTCGTATTTCGTTGCGAACGTCGTGGCGCCTCTCGGATGTATCAGAACGATCGAGAAACTTGGGAGTTTCCATTCGTTTAGTCGCCCGAAGCGTGACGTGCCTTTTCCTCGGTTCACCTTGTCGTTGTCTAACTCTCGTCCTGATTTTTCTCCTTTTCTATTCCACAAAACGACCCACATTTTCCCGCCAGTTGTCGGTCCGAATGCAGCCTGCAGGCAACGGTATCTCCGGTGTGACACTATGCAGATTAAAATCCGATAAAAAAAGAAGAGAGCGATGGAGGGTGGACGAGAGTGAGAGAGAAAGAGGGGCCCGAGGGACTTTGACAAATCGTCGAAAAATGCGAACGCGAAACAGCAGGGGGGCGGTACCAGAGGTCGGTGTTCTTCTTTTTCAACCTGTATATAACGGATCCACCCTCTTCTTTCCTCTTCAGGTTGGCTCGAGCGCCAAACTCCACCTGTCTCGCATTGTTGTCTCTCTCTTGAGTCTCGCTCGTCCCTTCGTATATAGGTCGTTTCAGATTCGTTTATCCGTTTTAGGAGTCAGGTAATCAGGAGCCGGTATTTCGCGATCGTTGGGACAATGGCGTCGACGTTAGAGGTTCGAGTGTTCGGAGCGTCAGAGTGTTCGAGTGCTATAAATATCCAAGTTTTCGAACGGGTGAATCTCGGTGGAGGAAGTTGTAGGAATTCATAATCTTTGGACAAGCCGGTGAACCCGGTCAACTTGCCGGTTAGATCGAAAGTTAATAATTCCCACGGGATCTATAGCGATTATCGAACTTTTCGAGATCTTGTTTCCAGCGTACGAACCTATTAAAACGATTCGCAATTTGCGAAAAGAAGTGGAATCTCTGTGGCGAATAAAATACGCTGAACGTTAGATTCATTATTTACAGATCCGCGCAACGTTGATCCAAGTAACGTAACGCGTTTGTTCGAAAAAAAAAAAAAAAAAAAAAAAAAAAAAAAAAAAGTAAAACGAGTAGAAATTGCCACAACCCGAAACATTTGCATATTTTCCGAGGTAAAAACACATGAAAATTAAAAATTTAAGAACGAACCATCGAGGATTATTATAAATTAAACGAGAATCATCTCCATTGCTGAATGGTTGAGGTTTTCTCGTTTGAACGAGCCAGTACCTATGCGACCGTGCACACGCTTTTCATCCACGCCTAACCCATTTTTTATCCGGATCCATATTTACTACCCTGGTCTCGTGAGCCCCTCCACCGCTCCGGCCGGCTCGTTTCCCCTGTCCGCGAAGCGCATCACTTACGACCACAGTCGGAGGATCAAAGTGTCGTTAGCGGGTTTGAAAAAAAGAGGCTGCCATCGTCTATGAGCTACGTTGGGGCGAATAGAATTATCAGGAAACTTCGTTGCGCGATCCTAGGTAAAAGCGCCTTTCGAGCGAGCACACCGCTTCAAAGCGGACCCTGACTGGTTCGAGATTCAACGACTTTCATGAAAATCCTTCGTAACCACGCGAAATTTCGAGCGTGTACCGACTTTGCAGGCACTTCGAGTCCGCAAACAACAGGACGTTGATGTATCTTCTTTGGCCGGTGCATGAAATCTACGTGGAACCAAGTACAAATTTGCAGGTTCGTAGGACTCGAGTTCCAAGTATCCTTTTCGCTTAAATACATCCGCGCAAATGATAAATTACATCAAGAAAGCTTCGGCTCCGGGTATCCGAATACACGGAAGAATAGCCAGCAAAGATATTCAGAACCTTTTCGTCGGTCGAAACTGAGATAGAGTTTCCATTTACCTTGGCCTCGACGCGAAACATAGACGCCTTAGACGAATAGATCGCCACAAGCCACGATACCGGTCCCGTTAATGGAAAGCAAAGCGTTGGAAACGCGACAGAGAACCGGAGGTAGCCCACAGCGGAGGCCATGTTTCGGTGCCGAGCAGCGGAACCGATGTCGCGCAATAATCTGCAACGATCTACATAACGATCCTCGATAAATATCCGGGAACGAGAACCATTATCACGTCCCAGAAACTTCGCTATCCGTTCGGTTGCCGGTGTATTAACGAGACACAGGGCTGATTGCACAATAGAATCCGGCAAAGTGGTCTCGATTTCTTTTCCATCGTAAACGAGGTTCAGCGGCCCCGGCTCGGAATTAGCAGAACCATCGGCCCGGTGTTTCGTTCCGTCTCTTATGTCGTCGTTTCTCTCGTTCCTATCGTCATTCTGCCGTTTGCACAACGAACGAAAGTCGTTAAGTTCTTCCCCGAGAATTATTCCGGCAACTACGCCTCGCTATCCGCTTCTCACCCCCTCGTTGTCCACCTTCTCGTCATCTTCGAGCTTTTAATTACCGATCGGCATTCTAATTAACGAATGGATTTGCCCGGGGCACCGGGCAAATCGTTATCGATCGTGCGAAACAACGGGCTATTAGGAGGTCGCTGAGGACGAAGACAACGACGGCCAGGAGGAGAAGACGGCGGAGGACCCCGGACAACGAGTACTACCGAAGAAAACGGTGAAAGGGGAATGCCGTCTTCCAATGTTCTTTGAGAATTGTACTTACTTTCTTTGTACTGGAGAACGTTCGAGTGCTTCTCGTGAATGACGACGCAACGGTAGCAGGATTTTCTGTAACAGAACGGAAACGGGGTTTTCTCTTATTCAAGCCTTTCATTCGATATCGCTCGCTGGAATTAGAACGCTTTCCCCTATTCCCGATTCTTTTCTCCCTCCCTCCCCCCCCCGCTCCCCGCTCCCCGCTTCCGCCACTCGTTATTCGTTGTTTTCTCTTTCGTTTCTCGTTAGGCGACGACGCGAACTCATCCTCGAGATTAACGGAGGAGTCGGCCATCTTAATGAGAACCGCCTCGACGAGCTTCGAAATTCGCGAGATCGAACCGAACAATTGACCGAATTAACGCGACCTCGTGGCGGATGAAATCTCTTTCTCGTCCGTGCGCGCTGTTTTCTAGAAAAATCCGATTCGCGTAATCGCGTATCGTAACAAGAACTTTTTATAGGAAATTAACCGCGCGCCTTTTTAACGGCGTAAGCTATAGGAAAAGTTTTTATTTCGTACCGTCTTCGATTAGAAAAATTCATTCGATAACCGTTCTTCCGCGCCGTGTAACTTTTATTAAAGAAATTTCCTTCAGGATTCTCCAACTTTTGCGGCTGCTCTTACGATACCTGCAGGACTATCTCTTTTACGACAGGTTTTACTTCTTTCGCTGTCGTTAACCATTCCCTACTTTCAAAAAATGAAACTATGTTCCATACATACGTATAAAGGTACCACAGAATTCTTCTTTTTTTATATCTTGGAAAAAACTAACATTTGATTCGATACCTAGATTAAACGTACGATTATACGTATGGTACAAGTTTTTCCGATTTTCTGACTTTTATCTTAATCATTGGTTGAAATGACGTGTTTTAACGCGAGATAGCTAAACAGCGGAACAATTTGTCCGACCCCTAAAAATAAATACATATATATATATACATATAATATAAGCCTGTTAGCGTTAGATGGCAAGTTCATAAAGTTTTGTGAACAAATTTGGGTCACATATAACAATAACAGCACGTTGTCGATCGATCTCTATCGCGACTAATCTTTGCCAAAATTATTCCTTTCCTCTGACCTTTACTAGTACGTATTGGCAGTAGATGTATTATTTCGCTTTCTCGTAAATTTTCAAGACATTGTTTATCATAATGTTAAAAAATCGCTTGTTCTGATGCTCGCACCTTTACTAAAGCTACACAAAACCTTCACAAAGCTTTGTCAACTTGTTAGCTATTTTTAAGAGACTCTCGTACGTTTGAATCTAACAAGTTGCTTTCATTTTCAACTATGTCGTGCAAAAGTACTATGTACTTGTTGGCCGTAAAGTAACACGAAAGTCAGAAAATCTGAGATGTATTTATCATATTTTTCTTCCGTGATCTTCGTACGGAAAGCAAAGGACGCGACTTGTCGTATCTTTCCCCTGTGCTTCTCGTATTCGAATCGAAATGAAACTGCGATTGCCGTTTAAACTTCGCCGGATCAACCGGAAACCACGATACCTCAGTCGCAGTGCCATTTCCGCGTTTTTTTCTTTTTTTTTTTCTATCTCGCTCGACGCCATATCGATCGGACACTTTGCAGGCGAGCCCGATAGAAATCTCTACGAAAACTTCGGTCAGCTCGTGTGACACGAACATTACGCGGCGAATCGACGCGGTTCCCTCTTTCCTCCGCTCGCGTGTACCTCTCTTGCGAAGAAACAACTGCAACCCCCTCTGGTAACACCGCTTTTAATCCCCTTCTGGCTCGGGGGCGAAACTCGTTTCCAATCGTATTGCCTCGAATCTGTACGTCGAGTCGAGTCGCGTCGCCTCTTTCTAACGAGTTGACATTCCACGAAACTTCCGTTTCTGGGTTCAACTTTTCGTTTCGTGATTTTCGACGAGATTCGGAGGATGATTGGCCTTCCGCGTTCCGAATTTACCTTCGACGCGATCCGATACCAGGAAGCGTTATCGTTTCTGGTACTAGGATATTATTGCACAAGTAGGGTGGTATTAATAATGAAATTTTTATAATAATATTCGTTCGAATTTCAGAAATTACAAATACAAAATAAATTAGAGTAGAAGCTCGATTATCCGTCCTAATCGTAGCACACGACGTTAGAGTAAACGAGGCCACTCGACTGTTTTGTAAGAATTAATATTGAACAGGAAGAGAATAAGGATGTTTTAATAAAAACGCAACAATTTACAATAGAAGATCGCAACTAATGTTCTCTAACTTCTTAATGTATCGCGAAACAGTATTAATTATGAAATTGTTGTACAAGAGAGTCCATCGAACCAATACATTTACATTTTACAAGGTACAAAGCAAAATAGCGTGTACTCACTGATCAACCAGGAGAAACTTGTCGCCCTCGTTGTGCAGGCACCTACCCTTGCTGGACAATTCGTTCCTGGAGATCACGATCGGCTGTCTGACTCCGCTTTGAAACCAGGTGCCTTCCCATTTCAGTGGAAACGTGCATTCTGAAACAAATATCGCAAACATCCACGTGAACGGACTCGATCGATCGACGACGCCATCTGCGAAAAGTGTCATATCGCGGCGTGTCCATTTCTGGACGCGATCTTCGCTCGAAGCCGCGTCGCCGTCGAACGCGACGCGTCCTGTTGGCCGAACGAAGAAGAGACAACGTAATATTCTCGTGGAAGTAATATGAGACAAATCGCGACGATGGTCGAAGACAAAAGGGCCGAGAACCGTGGAGACGGCGATGATACGCCGACGAAAGTAAGGGTTCCGGGAACCGGAGCGCGGTAACGGGAAGGGCGCATAACCATGGCGCCGAGATGGGAATTCCCCGGACGGGATAATCCTAGGGGCGAAGCGAATTTCCGGAAACTACAGCCATAGCACGGAAGGGATACATCCAGCCGAGTTATCGACGATAATCGAAACCCGGCGATGTCCCTCGTGCATCGTTCCTTTCTCTCCGCGCGACCAACCCCTCGGTGAACACCTGACTGTGCACACGCAGCGAAAGCGACGATCCATTTTTGCGACGATGCGATGTATCGCTTTCTTTCGTTCGACCGATAGGCTCGTTCTCCTAAGTGCGGAATTAGTTTATTGGATCACAGCTGGTCGAATAATTTTCGATAGGGGAAGGCCACGCGGGAGAAACATTACAGGGAAAAGTAATAGAATTATTTGAGTCAGGCTAACAGCGATCGATCTTCCTTCTAATTTGTTGAATTGGATCATGAACAATTTTTAAACGATCCATATTCGAACACGGATCATCTGACTCGTTAGCAATGGCGTGATAAACAGCGAAAAGTACCGTGTAAAATATCGTTGACACAGCTCGATAGCCATAGTTTTCTATGAGGATAGAACTTTTACTCATGAAAAAGCGGCAGGGAAAAGTTTGTTCGATCGGTGTCGATTTACAATGTTTTGCGAGAAATGGATAATGTTACGACCGTTCGCGGAGAAACGCGATCGCGAAGAAAACGCGTCAGCCAGAAGCGTAAATTTTCGCTAAATAGCCGCGAAATAGCCGTTCCCCTGTTTCGATTAACAGAACAGACGTAGTTTAATTGATTTTAACACTGAATTAACAGGGTTGATATAATCTTTTATTTCCAATTTCATATTTAAAATTATAAAGAGCACGTCGCAAATGATTTAACAATGATACAATTAGCTTATCGCAGTAATTTGACCCGACTTTATGATCTGTATCTATATATTCGTGAGACTAAGCGATCTGGCATTTTATTCGTTTAAACCTCTCGATGCATTCCGAATCAGCCCTTCGATTCTTTGTTTTGTCTTCCTTTGGAGACGACCTCCACCGCGCTAGGGTCACGCCATCGTTCGCGCCTATCATCACATATGCCACCTTCTTTTTATAGGTGAATAACGGCCGAATCGAAGTTTATTGAACTGGCTGCTTCACTGATCACGCGTTTGTCGCTATTTTGTATATATTTTGCCGCTCGTGTCAGGCTATCATCTGTCGGCGATACCGTAGTGCCCAGAGAGACGGTTAGAAACACGGCCTATGGTAAACCTCAGGGCGTAACAGACAATATTAGTTTAATTGTCGCTTTAGTGGAACTTGATTGAAATTAATATCCCCGAACAAAGAAACAAAAGAATCAATTAACATCGTTCAATCGTTCGCCAGAGCGTGTAGGCACGAAAAATTGGTTGCGACATATCGAATTTTAAAATCGCTATTCTACGACAGACAAGAAGTGCGATTTATCGTGCTGTTCACCCCTTCGCGTACTAAGGAGAGAACGCATATAGGAAGCATAGCAGGCAGCTACGTATGTAATCCTATTTCCAATTTCCACCTGGTAATTCCAGAGTCGAACGCAATTTGTAAATCGCATGGTATAATACGATAGTTCCACTTGCTGCTTCGAGCGGCTAACAATAAGAAAGAAAGAGAGGAAGAGATTGTAGAGCAGTGTCGCGTGACCGAATGACGTCTGGCAAAAAGTAGACAAGTCTCGACAACTGATAAATAAGTCAATCCTTCTTACTCGTTGAACCTCGCTTTGGCTCTCTCTCTCTCTCTCTCTCTCTCTCTCTCTCTCTAGGAGAAACACAACGGTGCGATTGCCGTGATGGTAAAAAGGAAACGACAGGGTAAATAAACAAAACGTAGACGGGCTTTTCGTCGCGCGATTCTTAATGAGGGGTTAATTAAATCTCATTCCGGGCCTGGACGAGGGAGAGCGGGAAAAATATTATTGCAGGGAGGGTCGCGGAACGAAAGTAACAGGCGGGTACAAGCGACGTTTTCCAGTCGTGTCTTTAAGTAAAAGCTTCGTAAATAAAAGCTGTTATTGTCGTCTCCCGTCAGCGTGTCGGAATGTTGATTCATCTAATTGCGGCAATCGTTTTCGCGTCTCTGTTAAGATCGAGCCTGGCACGCTCGGAACGAACAGCGTCACATCGGTGAGAAAATAATCCAATTGGATTCTTCTTTGACGACACGCCTCTTCCTATCTTTCTCTTCTCCTTCCTCTGTTTCTACCCGTGTGCCGTTTTTTTGCTCTTAATAGGACGTTTCGCGACGCGTCTTCGGTCGATAGAACAGATGTCTGGCCGCTTTTAATGTGGAATAAAAAAATTTATTCTCTCCGGAGAGCAGCCACTTTCCCCGGAGGGTTTGATAGAATAATAAAGCGCGAAGGAAGCGTTTTAAGAGTTCCCGCTGTTATACTTATCTCGAAGGGGACGAGCCCGCTGATATTGACGCCTGTCATTTTCCAAAGTTTTTTCACCCACGCGTTCCTCGGAAAACACACTTCCAGCCTTTCGTTACATCCACAGAGTGTCAAATCGTGTTTCTTCTCGCCAAGGAAAAACAATTTCCCCCCTCGACGTATGAAACGCTGCACGAAATACACGCTGGCGCACATGAAAAATTGAATTCAATTCCTAGAAGAGGGGAGCGAGCAACGGACGCATTCGTTAACGGGGATCCTCTGCTGTTTTCTCAGTCGAGAAGTTAACTATGACCCTTAAATAAACAGCGACGGTGTGCCCGTAACTCAGCGACCGCGAAGCGTCGTACTTCCCCGGCTGTCACCGTTTCTTCGGCCAAAGAATTAAACCGTAAAGAAAAACGAAAAGCTGGCTGCCGACATTTACGTGCAATCCCAAGTTCTTATCGCTAACAGTATCGGCGAGGCGCGGCAGCAGGGCAAATAGAGAACGAGAGAGAGAGAGAGAGAGAGAGAGAGAGAAAGGGATCGAGGAGATTCGATTTCGCGACAGGATGGGTAGGAAAGAGCCACCGCGAAACGTTCGACCGTTTTTTCCCCGCTCGTTCCATTCCGATGCTCCGCTGGTGGCTGGTCTCGCCCCTTCTACCCTGGGGGCGAGATTCTCCATCGCGACCGGGCCGCTGCGCCGCGCTGGTGCGAACTGTGATTACGGATTTCGAGTCTCGCCCGCGGATTTTACGAGCCCGCCGTGAATCGCGCGTGGCTCACCGTCTCTCCCTCTCTCTTCCACTCCCTCTGCCCCTCTTTACCCTCTCCACACTCGAAATCCACCCTCTATCCACCCTCTATCCACCATCTCCCTTTCTCTCCGTGTTCTCTCTTCTCCTTCCTGTTCCAGGCACGTCGAAAAGCAGGAGGAGAGGCAACCCGCGGCATTCGAACCGCATGAAAATAAATAAATGCCCGAGGGTGGCCGGCGTCGGTGAGATGCGAGGATGAAGGGGTAAAGGGGCGTAGAGGCAGTGGATTCGCTCCAGGGACTCACCGCCACCACCTGCTATCGATTTCACCCTCGAAACTCAGCCGTGCCGATCTGACGAATCGCTTCTTTTCTGCCGATTTTCTTCCAGCTTTTCACCCATTGTTCGCTTCTTCTCTATTTCCGGTCTGGTTCCATCTTTCGCCCAACGTTAGATACACTCGGACGTGGTTTTGCTCGTTCAGCTGGTAGAATTCGAATTTGTTGGAATTAAGGTTCGCGCATTTATTCGTACGCAAATATGTTATCCGCCGAGGTTGTGTGCTCGACTATAAAACGTTTCCAATGACAGAATGAAAAGAGGTAGTCGCGTGGTAAAAGAGACTCGAGCAAATAAAGGCGATAGCCACGGGGCTCGGTACATTTAGAACCGGGTAAATTGAAATACTACGATCAGCAATCTTCTGCGACGGCTGATTCGGTTACAAGATTTCGTTGTCGGCTGACGTGGAAATGGGTAGGTTGGAAATCGAGATTCGAAGAAGAAAATAGGAAGAATAAGCACTTTTCCGTAACGTTGCTCGATATTTACAGATCTCGCGATATCCTTTTCTTTATTGATTTCATGCGTACGATAAAATCCGTACATTAATGCGTAGCGTTGTTGTCGCCACCTAAGATTCGCAAGAGTCAAAAAGTCGTGGAAAACGTCCAATACAACGCCGAAAATATTTGCAAAGTTACACAGGAGACTGGTAGAAACTTTCGCTCGTTGCCGTACCATTTAAACGACGCACGACACTTTCGGATAAAACATTCCTCGGTGTTGGAAATTCTTCCGTGCTTCGATCGAAGGTTGAACCAAATTTGAGAAAAATATCGGTCAGCAGCGTGCTTACGTCGAACGGAACGAGCGTATGACGGTGAAGGAACCCGCGAAGACGCAGCAGCCTTGTTTTCCGTTAAATGAAACGAACGTGGGCACGTGTTCGGGAATGTGAGACGCGCTAAACCACGCAAGGTTTATTCTCACGAACGAGTCGTTACTTCTCTACGACTCTTCTTCTTACCGGCGTATCCCAGCTCGTTCTTCGTACGAACAACGATCCCCGGGTGGTCGTACGTCTCCCCGGAAATGGGCCGCGTTCTCCAATTGGACAATGATAATAAGGATAATAGCGACAAGAATAATAAGGACGATGATTAGAAAAATTGCACGGACGACCCCCTTGGGATCTACCGTCTACTACGGCGTTCGTTTCTTCGCTTTCGCCTCTTGTTGAACGTTACGCCAATTAAAATTAATTGCCGGGAGGGAGAGTATACACGAGCTGCCTGAAATCGTGTCGTTTTGTTGTAACGCGAAAGCGATGCACGTTCGTTAAACATACAGCAAAGAAGATAGTATATAGAAGATTTGCTGCGAAGGAACTTCAGTTCGCTTTCGCGTATAATTGCCAACGTCAGTGAGGTTCAAAATTCTCGTAAATCAAACAAGATTTACGATTCGCCGTGATTTGTATCGTTTCCGAGGAAAGACAAAGAAAATCTTTCTCCGTTCTCGATCGTAAAATATTTTATATTTTTCACGATGGAGAGAAAAGGAAGGAGGGGTGCTGCAACATTAGCATTTATAAAACGGGAATAAACTATCAATCGGCGATAATAAACGACAGATTTTAATCACGGCGGCGGCAACGTAGCGCGAGCGTTAACGAAAAATGGAATTTTCCGTTTATTTTGCCGTGGGCTGTTTTTTTTTTTTTTTTTTTTCCAGAAAACCGTCGGACAATACACGCGATATAACGGTAGCGGCAATTTTTCATTCTTTATCCCCGGCACGATCCATTTCACCGGTATTCAAGCAGCCGTAACGACTCCTGCGTGGCTGTAATTTACCCCAGAAATGGCCCACGACAAAATACACCCTGCTTGTAGCGACGGGGAGGGCGCGTCGGGGCTCGAGTCACGTGGCCGGCCCCGAAATTTCTTGATTAAGACGACGACACGCGATCTTCCGTGGCCGCGTGCGCTCATTTTTCTTCCCGCCGCTCGATCAATCTTTGACCAACACCGCCCCGTTTTCCGGATTCGTAGAAAACCCTGGCGAAAAATCGCTGGTTCACCACGACTGGCTGTCGCCGCGTGAAAAGACGCCACCCTCCCGATCCCATTATCGACCGAGGAGGAATCGATCGTTTGCTCCCTCCGTGTATCGAACGTTGATTTCTTTAGAAAATTAGAGGCTCGCCGATGATATTTCGTCAAATATAAATTCGATCTCGCGGGATCGACGAGAGGTCGAGCGAAGTAGCGTAAAATCAGTGCCCGCTCGAAAGCTGGCGGCAGATTGAATATTTATTTAATTTCGAATCTGCTACGAGAACATAATCGCCTTTCGCTTGGTACATTGGAAGAATTTTAATAGAATTCAGACACACGAGGTTCTATCGTTCGATCGAAACGTAATTTAGAGAAAAAGAGGGAAACGTTGCAATTCTCTAGCCTTCTTCAGCCCCGGTTTCTAAATCTCTGGATCGTGATCGCGTTTGCCCGCAGGGGAACGATAGCGCTTTGAAGAAGCGAACACGCGGCTCGCATCATTCCGTCGATAAATTGTTTTCAATATCACGACGGACACGGTATTATCGGCTGCTTCATCGTGCAAACAATCATCAGCGGCAACATCGTTAGTTCGTAAGTTGGAGATTACAAAATAGAGGCCTGTCGCGTCCCGCGAGAGAGAGAGAGAGAGAGATTCGACGAGAGAGGTGCACGGATCTAAATAGTGCAGATCGAATCGCAGAGATAGTATATACAATCTCTCTCGGATGAATTCCCGTTTGCAGAAGGTATGACGGCTCTGCTTTCGGCTCTTCGGATTGAAATCGAACTAATGGCAGAAATTTCACGCGCGCCGGAATCGCTCCGCTATTAAGCTGAAAAAAGAGAGGCGAACGAACTGTGGCGCGTGATCCGATCGAGCCAGTGTACACTTTGATTACTCGATTACTCGATTACTCGATTACTCGATTACTCGATCACTCGATTACTCGAATATTCGCTGCGATAAGAAAGAACGTTCCTTGAAACATGGAACGACGGACGGCGCAAGTAATTTTGTAATTCGAACAGCTCCGCTTCTCGTTTGGCGTTAAATTCGATATCCTCGCTATCGAGGGAATTCGATCTTTGCAGCTATCGTTCGATTAACTTCAAGACCACGGCACAAAACTCAAATCCTGTTACACTGATTAATTAGTAAATCTCGATATCGAGATTAGGCGAATTTTCGTATAAATGCCATCGCAAAATGGAAAATACTGCTTGTTCGTGGCATGGCGCGGTGAATTTTCTGCCTGACCGAAAAAGTCGCCGAGTTCGAACTGTGTCACAAAGTCGTAATACTAGTGGAGTAGGTGGCTAGATAAATCGTGCTTTTCGATACTACGTTTTTAATCGTTCGTAATAGCACGCGTGGTGCGCGTGACGAGTTTAAACGCCAGTCACGCGAACGAATTGAGCTGATTATAAATTATTTGATACACACGCCGTCACGTTACTACTCGCCTCTTATCGTCGATATTAAATGGTGAAAGACGAGCTTTATTTTTATGTTTCCCTACGTCATTAAGATAGAAGGACATGGAACGAAATAATTACGAGCATCTTTATGTGCCGCGTTTCGTTTCGTTTCGTTTCGTTTCGTTCCGTTTGCGAGCTGTTACTTTGGATTCGTGTCAAATGTTCGTTAAAAACGAGATTAATTAAAGAGAAAGGCAATTTCCCTGGGCGTAGAAAATAAAAAGAAGCTAAAAATATGGAAATAGCTGTTTCCATCGATCGAGAGAGCGAAGCGTCGAATAATTTGATCAACGGTGAAATACAAAATCGCCTGGGAAAATACGTACGAGTTACTAGCAGAGGGAGGACAGGAAATGAAGATTTAAAGCGAGCGAATGAAATATTTGCCAATACGGATGTGGTTGGACGAGATTAAGTAGCTGGATCATCTCCCAGTGGGAATAGCGTTGATACGGAGGACCGAAACTTTGGCTATAAACCGTGCACGGGCCTAATATATATCACTTATCAGAACGAAAAGTGGCGTGAGCCGGGGTCCTGCGGGTGCCGTTTCCAACAAGCCGATTTACAGAAAGAATTTCGTCTTGCGTAAATTTCCTTAAACGTAAACGTAAACGTACCTCGGAGAACGCTTATCGTAGGTGTATAAGCGTCCGTGTTGCCCGTGTGTCGAATACTTTTGGCAAAAAGCACTCTCAGTCGCGAGAAACATCGGCCATGGTGGCAAACGCGATAGAAACGATATAAAGTTCTAAAGTGACGTGGAACGAAATGAAAATCCCCAGACGGAGGGAACAAGCGAGAGTCCATTTCACGGATGTAAACTGGTCGAAAGATTACAAAGAACGGCGGTGGATCGAGAATTAAACTTTAGCCAAATTTCAAGCGTCACGAGCCCGGTCCACCCCCTACTTGAAATCTGGAAACGCTTCTTCGTTCAAACGTTTAAACAATCGCCGGTGCTCGCGTTAGATCAAATATCGCGTGTCTCTCTTTTATCCGACGAACAAAAGCTCTTTTCAGTGGAAACGCGTTGCAACGATGCGAAACGACTGGTTCGAAGCCGGCTCGAAATACTCGTACAAGTAACTATTAACCATTACAACCGGCCGACTCGTCGGCACTTTTATTCTCGGCGTCGACGCACGCGGCGCGACTGCAACAACCAGAACACTGCGGAGGGACCAGCAACACGTTGAGAGGTAGCGCAGGTAGCGGAGGTAGCGGAGGTAACAGGGGCGGCGAGAGAAGAGACGCGCAACAACACACGGCAAACCTGCAACATTGTACACCACTGTGTCGCATCCCTTTACTTCCTGTTTCCCTTCGCCGACTCTCTCGCCGACCTCTAGCCGTGCTTTTCAAAAGAGTTAACGAATTCGGCAATCAGCGGGTATCGGTTTCGATCGGTTGCCGATTTTACGCGCGTTTTTCGCCACTCCCTTTCCCCTCGCTATTTCTACTCCGTCTCGCTCCACGTTCTCGTTGTTCTCCGTCGCTCCCTGTGACTCCGACAGCGACCACGAACCTCGTTGATTTTGTGAAATCATGCGTTGCGCATGACGTTTTCACAGTTATGGGATTCGGTCACAAGCCGAAAACGGGGACGAATGAAAACCATGGGTATAGACAAGACAAAGACAGATTACAAGATTTGTCTGGAAAGCGCTCGCAATTTACAACGTAAAGGGGAACGGAATTGTTTTCTCGTTTCGAAAACGTTACATCGGATTTTCAAGATTTTTGCCCACCTTTATCCAGCTTCCTTTTGAACGCATGTAGGCCAAATGAAATCAATGTTTCCCGAATGGGCGAAACAATATCGGATTGACAACCGAATGGAAACGTTGTCCAAACGATTCGAAATAAAAAGTTTTCAAACGCGATCGATAAACAAGCATCGTTCTGTAAAACATCGAGGGAAAAGCGAATCAATTTCATGCTGTACGTATTTTATAAATACGTAAAAACTGCCTAAACGGAAATGGAATAAACTTTTCGCAAAGTAGAAAGCCAAGTTAGAAGAGACAGGCGGAATAAAATAGTTTTCTCTGTTAACGCTTCGAGGGACGCGTCCGTCTCCCTCGGTTACCAGATCAGCCTGAAAATATCTTAATTCTCCTTTCTTGAAATCCAAGTGCACACAAGCACGGGCGGCGATTCCATTGAACCAGCTTGGTTCGTAATTTCTTGCAGACCTCTCGAAGAACCAAGGACACGGTTGATTCATTCTCTCGGGACATCGTTTCCGTGGGCCAAAGGACGTTCCGAGCAGACCGCGGCAATTGCTTCGCAGCTGCGTCCTCTGGAGGTTAAAACGAGCCAGGCTACCGGTGCTCGTTCTTCTTCCGTGTGACACCGGATCGCGGCGATCCATTATCTTTTTATCAGCGGGCCATGCCGCGGCGGCGGCGGCGGCGGCGGCGGCGGCGGTGACGACGACGACGACGACGACGACGACGATGGGGCGACAACGACGACGACGACGACGACGATGGGGCGACAACGCAGAGGACGGCGGTGGACGAGCGAAAGCGAACACGGGCGTCGTGGTGCGCGGGCCTACGTCGAATCTTGGGGACGCCAAGTGAATTATCGTCAGTCGTGCGAGAGAAGAATAGCGCCGCGGATCCCTGACACTTTGACAGTCGTCAGGCGACGTAGACGCGCCTGGGACCGGGACTCTGGCTGCCAGAATAAGCGGAGAAGGGTGGAAACCGCGACCAGCCTCGTCCTCCTCTCTCGTCCTTCTCTCTCCTCCTTCTCCTCTGCTCTTCCTCGCGCTTCTGCTCGCCCTCGCTTTCGCCCGTCATTGACAGCTGTCAGCCGTCAGCGCTGGAAAGTTTTACGAGGACGAAAGTTGATATTGCTGCGCTTGCAGTTTTGCCCCTTCGCCCGATCCCTCTCGACCCATCGCGACCCGTCCTTGTATTTCCCAGCCTCGAGCTCCAACTCGCCCATTTTTTTTCCTTTCCGTCTCTTTGTGTCCTTTCTTCTCTCCGATTTTTCCACGAATTCTTCTCGTCCTACGCTCTGCTGCTCTCTTCCTCTGTTCTCTCTTAATCCATTTTGTCACCCGCTATACGCGTATGTATACGCGTATCGCCCGTTTTGCTTCGATTCAGCTCCTCTTCCCACCGCAACCTCCCTTGTCCTTCGATATTTCGTTGTTCCGCTCGCTGGTCCTTTGTTCCTGTTTTTGTTACCCCGTGCATTGTATTCTTTCGCTTCCAACATCGGCACTGTCGCCATCGACGACTCGTCCTCTTCTTCTCGGCCGATACGCAACAACACGCCCTCGATTCCTAACCGTTCCGCATACACCCCTAAGTCTGCCCACGTTCCCACACCTCTTATCTCAACCCCTATTTCCAACTTTACCAATTTTCTAATCGTTTTCCCTTTCCCTTTCCCTGTCTGCCAATCCATTGTGCCCTTTACTCGCGCTCGCGTACTAGCTCCAATTTTCTCACTAATTTCTACAGACGATGGATTCCATTTTCTAGATTCAAGGGCAAAAATCGCGGTCGAAGATTAACTTTGTTCATCGGTCGCGTTTCGCCGTTAGATTTCGTCGGCCAGTTAATGCATAGCCCGGTGACAACGTTATCGGTTTCCAACGATATCCAACGATATCCAACGATATCCAACGATAATAGAACCTAACGATTTTCAACCACTCCACCTGTCCTCGTTTCGCAGTTCCATTTACGCCACGGAATAAACGCCATCGGTTTCCACCTGGTTTAGAAACCGTACCTTTCGCTTCACTTTTAGAACCGACTTTCATTTAGCTTGCGAATCGTAATATCCTCGATTTCATTTTAAGATCGCCGCCGCGTCATTCTCGGTTTACCTTGGGGGGTGTCGTTCGAGCATCGATTTCGATTCGACAACGTCCTCTCGCACGACTATAAAACTGATACATCGCGTGGTAAGCATGTATCAGGATCGACAAACAGAACGATCTTCACGGCGGGGGTCGATAATCGACGTTTCGATTTCCGAATGAAAAACGAGCACGAAGATTGGAAGGTCGGGCGAAGGGTGGAAGAGTTAGGGTATGAAAAAAATCGAAAATGTTCCCAGTCGTTTGGGAGCGAGAGTGTGTTCGTTGTCGATGACGACGTCACGGATTGAAATGGCGCGTAAAATGGCCACTGCTCCCAAGGGCGAAATATTCCACGTCTCCAATTTTATTCATTCCCAGCGCTTTCGCGTTCCCTCCCTCCCTCCCTCCCTCTCTCTCTCTCTCTCTCTCTCTCTCTCTCTCTCTCTCATTTGCCTTTTGCTGTTTTTTCCTCTCATGCCGTTACACGCACAGAAATGTGCTCGTGAGAAGGAGAAACGTACGGTGTCGGTACGGTCGAAAGCATTTGTTATTCAGGGGAACAGGTTCTTAGTCCAATAACTGAGGACCCGGTTACGAGGAGATCGAGTGGAGGCTGTACAACCAACCGGAATGGGAAAATAATATCGATGAAGTGGCACTCCATTGTCGGAGAAACCTCCGTGTTTCTGTGACGGGGAATTGATCAGCCGAATGAATCATAGTACTTGAGTCGGAATTCTTGCGCTGTGTCTAGACTAGTTACGATTGTTCACGAGTATTTCACGAGCTGCTTACCAAAAAGCAGCGTCGTACTGTCCACAGCGAAGCTCATGAGTGTGAGACTTTCGATGTACGCTATTGTCCATCAGTCACGGGACACACTTACAAATTTACACTTACAAATTAATGGACATTGTACTTACAAAGTAGATAGGTAGATCGTTAACTGCGTCCATTGAAATCCGAGTTTCGCTGCGCACTATTCGCTAAAGTATCCACGATCTACCGTAAACTCGATATTATTCGATTTTGTACCTCAATCTTTTATTTCGAGTCGTAATGACACTCGATTTGAAAATCGTTCGTTACAGTGTCCGAAGATACAAGAGGTCGGAACAACGTCCTCTGGATAAAAGAAAAGAGCAGAAATTGCGAAAAGGAGATCGAGATAGAGCGCGATCAACGCGACGAAAGAAGCAGAAGCAGAAGCAGAAACTAGATGGCGAACAAAGGAGGTAAGAGAAAAAAATGGTCTCGTCCCTTTCATTCGCTGTACATAATTGATTGGCGCTTCAAAGGGCCTGGGAATAGTTCGGGGCACGGCATAACGTTGATACGGTACCTTTTCATTCTCGACGCAAAGCTCGTCCGTGTCGATAAAAGTCCAGCGCGGGCATTGCCATTGATCCGGATCACAATAGCCGGCGATCTGACGTGCCGGATGTTCTTGCACTTTTTTCCTCGCCAATGGCAAAGAGAGGATGCGAACAAAACGCGTTGCGGCTCCATTTTAACTACCTAGACACTACTAGATGTCTCCATTTGTTTTTCATCCAATTTCTTTGGAATCAAATGTAGAAACAACGCGCAAATTAATTGGATGCCCCAAACGCTTGCCATTGGCGCAAGCTGCACGGTGCCTTTGATATTCGTTGCGATGGACCGAAACGAATCGGTGCACGAAAATCAAATTAAAAAGCAAAGCGATCAAAAGTACACATCAGTTGAGAAATCTTCAGACATTAGATACAAGATAGAATAAGATATAATGTGATAAGAGCGTCAGTGTTTAGTGCCTAGTATATGGTACGGACGCTAGTATACGTGCTGTCACTGCGAAGAAACACAAGAAAATGAATGTGTCCCTATTCTCATAGACGAACGCAGGTGATGATCATTTTAACCCTAACCCGCGTTCAGCGAAAAGATCGTAAAGTCGAACGCGATCAACCGTGGAATCGAAGCGGGAAAGATTTTATAAACGACAGAGATGGAAGGGGAAATTCGCGCCGTTTATAATCGTTCGCCGAGTATTATTCCGTATATCGAGCAAAGGTGAAACTAAGGGGCGCGCGTCCAATTTCCATTGGGGAAATAACTTTAGTCGAGAGAGGTTGGTTGGAACAGCGCGCGAATAAAAGGCTCGTTTGTTACGAGATTCGTAATCCTCGTCACGAAACTCTAGCCTTCGGCATAATCGCCGGCTGCCCGTGGCTCTTGCGGCCTTACAGTTCAATTTGCAAAACACCGATTCGAGTGGCTCGACGCCGCCGTCGAGGCATTAACAGAAACAAGTTTCGCGATTTACTCGGTAAAGGGTACGAAAGGGTCGGTGAAGAGTCGTGCTTGCTCGTGTCGGCGTAGAGCTAGAGAGGGAAAGAGAGAAGGAGAGTAAGAGGTCGCGAGGGAAACGAGAAGAGCGAACTAGAGGGAACGAGAAGGAGGTGGGAGGTCCTTTATTGACCCTCGAAACGAGTTTAAACCGAGGGTGAAGCAACCTGATTGCCGCGCCGATTGTATTTGGTGTGGCATAATGAAAATTCTTCTTGCGTCATCTGCCCTTGAGGAGGATAGTTTAACGGCATACCGAAACCCTTTGCTCTATAGTTGGCCGCTGGTTGATCGCGATCGACTTCTATCGAGACAGAGACCTGTACGATTTTCCTTGATACACACGATACACATATCGATAGACACGTTGTATCGATGAAATTATCTAAGGCTATTATGCCTTATTATTTCATTTGAAATGTCAGGCTGTAAAAGCTTCGTTCAATATCGTAACGATAAACTCGTCAGTTCGATATAACAAAATTAGCTGTCTGCTCTTCGAGCTGGCTGCGACTAACGCAATTCTTTCGTCTCTGTTTTGGCTGCGTCCTGACAAAGTTCATTAGACAATTAAACAAAGCAGTGGACGGTGACGTATTAGAACGACGACTGTCATTTAGAACGAAGGTAAAATAAATATGGAATTTCAAAGGCGGAAGAGCTGCAAGCAGAAAATACGTCAGCTTTGAAAATTAATCAGCTTCGAACGAATATTTGACCACGTTCATCGACGCTGCCGGTTAAAAAGAAATTCTAATAATCGAAAGCCATTATTATGCTATGCCCGCGATGCGACAAGCGTATTGCGTTCATGCGACGAGCGTCGCGAAACAGCATCGCGTATTCGTTTCACAGTCAATCGATCGGCGAGGTTCGACTCGAGGGAAAAGTCGTTTTCGATGGTAAAATTCGGTGATTCGAAGTCGGGAAGCGTTCGCGGTTGATCCGAGCCAAAGCTCCCTCTCCCACGGTTTTTCAGCTAAAAAGCATAAGTAGCGATTCGACGGGGAGAATGTAATACAATTCGGAGCGCGCTGGGCTAAGCCAACATCATTAATTCCTCAAAATCAACTGGGAACCATCCACGTTCCATTCGGTCCCTCTCCTATGTCAACAAATTGCAAATTTAACTATTTTAAGCACGACGATGCAATCGTGAGAAACTGTTCAACTCCGACAAAACATATTTACCCGGTTCCGGTTAAATCTATACAATTAACACCACCGACTCCCTTCCCGCGTTCCGCTCAAATTCCCTAACAATACCGAACCCTAACAAAATATCGCTCCTATCGATTCGTTTCACCCATTGTCTTCGGCACTGGGACTCGCGATCTCAGCAAATAACTTTATCGAATAATTTGTCGGTTTAAAGCACGTTTCCGAAGGCAAACAACATCGAGAGGGTAAAAGAAAAGAAAAAAGAAAAAAGCAACGGCTAAGCCGGTGAACTGGTAACGAAATCGAAGCGACCGAAAGATCGAAAGGAGATGATAGCGGCATCGAGTCTGGCCAGACGTTCATCCGTTATTCATTCGTCGAAATCACTCCTGGATCCGCGGCTGTGTCTATACACGGGCCAGCTCACGAAATCACCATAAAACCCGTGGAAATCCGCGACACGGGAAAGACATTGCACAATTCATAGAGTTGCAGAGAGGGAGAGAGAGAGAGAGAGAGAGCGGGCCGTAACGAGAACGCGGAAGCGGCGTGGAAACGCCAGAGGAGAAAATTGCGTTTCCGCGTCGCCACAGCCGGAAAGAGGGTGGAAGCGGCACCGTCCCGAGCTTCTTTTCTCCACTATCGCCACGCGCTTCGTGTTTTCTCGTCGAAAATGGATTCGTGACTGTCTCGAAAGGCCAACTTTTACTTTCCACCCCTATCTACCAACTCGTGCTCGTCTGACGCAAAAAATTGTATCGTCCGCGAGATCTTTAATAAATTCGTGCGCGTAAAAATTCCTGTATCCTACTACTATATAAAAGGTGCTGGCGCGCTCTGAAAAATTGCTAGTTTCATGCCGAAAGATCGCTAAAAACGATTGAAATACGACAAGATCGGATCGTCGAAGCTCCTGTCGTACCGTACAGCTTCCAGCGAATCCAAGATCTGCATGAATACGGAATATAAATGAGAAACGAATTGTGCCCCGTTTCTTGCTCCGCTGCTTATCTTAGGTTTATAAAATATTCTCCAGCAACTTGAAATTACGATCTATAAATCAAATTGCCGAGCGCCGCTTTCGTGCGATGAACGCGTCGATGTTTCTAGCGTGGAAACGTATGTGCGTTATTAGAGTATACGTTTCTGCATGCAAGCGGATATTCGGTTCAATTTTCAAATTGCCAAAGAGGAACAAGGAAAGCAACTAGTTCGCGAACGCAACATAAATTTGGCACTGCCTAATCGATAAATATACGTATATGTGTATATACGATAATGTATGGGCGATTATGAATTTACGTACAAGCACGTAGAACAATATACCGCGGATGTTTGCAAATTTATATTTTGAAAAATAGAAAACGGAGCAGGATCTGAGCAGAGGTTTATTTCATCCGATAAATAATATATCGAATACTATATTTTCAACGTTTCACGTATTTTGCGCATTGCGCGCATTTCATCCGCATGTTTCCTTCAATTTCTCATAAGTAGTCTCCCGTAAAAATTCGCGGTCTAATTGTATGTTATATCTTGTGAAATATATATATATATATATATAAAAGCGCAGACAGATCATTTAAAGCTAGATGTAAAAATCTATCAGAAAGTTGAGCCAAGTTTATAAAAATACGGCTCAACGGACTCTCCTACGATCACCGAATATCTAAGGCCTTTTGTAGCCAGCTGAAAATGTCACCGAAACACGCCCCGAAAAAGCTGCCTCAAAGGTCTAAAAGTAGCCAAGTTTTCATCCGTCTCACGGATGGAACGATGAGAAGGGATTTCGTTATAGAATCCGAGAAAGCAGCTCGAATTTACACCCACACGAATACGTCCACCGCAACAGCTGAAGGGGGATACAGAGAAAAGGGAGACATTCCTATGGTTGACGATACAAGTAGCGACGAAACTTGGCAGAATTCCGATATCGCGGCGCTGTCACGCCAGACAATTCGAATCTATTGATTATGCTCCACGACCAGGCTTTAATCTGACCCTGCCTCCCCGTAAATATATCGCGGGCTATATTTTACCTTTTATTTAACGTTTCTCGCCGTTAGATTTATGCCTTTGACGGTTTCGCGAAATGCTTTCAATTTTCAGCTTACGAAGAGGGAACCGTTCCAGTTTTGCCCATCCTTTTTTCTCTTAACGATCCTTTGCCCACTTTGTGCGCTTCGTCGAGCCGAGCACCGCTTTCAATTTGAAGGTATTAATACTCCAATATTAGATATATTTACTGGAGTTGTTGGAGTAGCGGGGCTAAATGTATCGCATAGACGAAGAACGAACGAAGAACGCAAATAAAAGTATGGCAGAAGTAAACAAATATTTTCACTGTCCAAGTAAAGAAACAACGTGAACGTACAACGATGCTCGACAGGCAGGAAAGAATGACGCTGATTCTCTTTAGCATATATGTGAGGGATGAAAATGTGATTTAAAGGATGGTTTCAAGAAAGAGGCTGGATTATAAGTGGCTGTACTCGGAGGTTGATACGAACAGGTGCGCGTGATCCTACTGCGGCTTTAGCTGGCAGGAAGTCCGACGGTAAGAAGTTTCCCGTGGAATGTACGGGACCGCAGCCGGGAAATGTCTAATATTGTATTCATGAAGCGACGAGCGTTCGAAGCGTCCTGAATAAATAAATAAATAAGCAAACACGCGAAACTCGACGTGTGTACAGGCTCGCGGCTCCGAAACGTACAACGTGACACTAAATCATCAGGCCCTTTGAGATCTCTTCTTCTTTTAGCGATCGAGGACCCGATCGTTCAGTTTAACACGTTCACCAGGTACGATCCAAATCGACGCGTATTTTTAGGATAACCGTGAGAGACGCAACGCGAGATGCGAAGTAGAAATCATGAGATTACGAAGAAATTTTCGTGATAATTTGATCGAACGCGAAAAATGATTTGTCGTCGTACGGTTAAACGAAGAAAAAGAATTATAAAATTGAAGATCTATTGTTGCAATGGAAAGGATAGTAAAGTTTCGATCGGGTGGAAATCATATCGCGTGTATTTATACAGAACGTGAAGACGAAAAAGGAAAGAGAGAAAAGTGAGAAATGAAAAGAAAGAATGAAAGCTGGAATAAAAGAGAGAGAGGGAGAGAGGGAGAGAGGGAGAGAGGGAGAGAGAGAAGAGGTGAAGCGGGGTGACCAGCGGTGAAGGTTGACAACTTCGAGAGCTCTTTCAATTTATCTCATCCCCTGAAGCATCCTTTTCCTCCCTCTTTTCCAGCCGCACATTTCTATTCTTCCTACCGTTCACCTCTTTGTCTTTGTATATCCGCCTCTCGCCGCTCTCTCGCCGTGGTCTTACGACGATAGGTATTTATTAAAGCACTGTCATGTCGCGTAAACGAGGTACCTCGCGGCGAACGGCCGAAAGCTGTCGGGTCGCGGCGTAAACTCGACTCGATTTCCTCATAAGCGGCACGGATCCTTCCCAAGAAGCAAGTCCATCGATGGTTCTCTTCGCTCGCGATTTGCCAAATTTAACACGTTTACTGGCGCGAATCTGAGTAGACACGTATACTCTCAAGCGCCAATTTGAGTGTAAGAAATTGTGAAAAAAGAAAACGCTTCCCAATAACGTTAGATTCCCCAAGGGATATTAGGAAGTTGATTAAACATATTATATCTTTCATTCTTTCTCAAGATGAGACTCGCTCTAAGGATTAGGGGAAAGTTCTAGAAGCGAAGGTGAAAGGCGATGGTGGTAGTGGTAGAAGAAACACGTTCGGTTTCATAGATTACTTTTTTAAACAGTTTTACGATACAGGGACAAGCATTGTACGAACGTTATTCGTCGGCATATGAGACTCAAGATTAATAACGAACGCGTCAAGATTTCCCACCGATCGAAACAATTCACTTTGTCGCTTGTTATACCGATAATAACACTCTGGCCTACCAGAATATTCTGTATTACCGTGTTATTTACGGAAAACGTCGTATTTCACCGAGTAGAGCAGAGACTTTCGATGTAAATATAACTGGCGACGACCTAAACGCGAAAATGGACCGGCTGAAAGCGTGAACGATCCGCCTCCTCGGATACTCGGATACGAACGTTCCGGCACAAATGGTCGAATTTGCATCGCTGGAGGCAGTCGCCTTCGTCGTTGCCTTTCATATTTCTCCGGCAGTTCGTTACCCGCCACGAATCATTCCCCCCTTTGTCTTTCTGCTCGCATTGCGCGCGAGAAATTAAGCGGTCGATGAATCGTTGGCGATCGGCATCCCAGCAACGGAATTTAATCTCCATCGATCCGAACGAAAGTAGGAATTGCGCGGCGTGCCGCTGATACGAGCTCCATTAATATGGGGCGTATCGACATTCGTAGTTTACTCAAAAAAAGAACGAATTTAAAATGGTAGCTGAATGGCGCATCGATCGCGATCGACAATGGCTTCGGAGTTTCGCGTGGATTTAATTGTTTTGCAACGATCGCGGCGCCGAAGGGATAGCGTTTGAAATTAGAGAAAAGGGGGAAGAAAGAGGGAAGAAAGAGGGTGGAAAGGCGGGTCGTCAATTATCGACGCGACAGGTCACGTGCCATCGAATCCGCGGCTGCAATTGTTGCCACGGTTTGCGGCCCTGAAATCGTATAATTATATGGCCGTACCGCTTCATGCCGCGATTATTATACATACGCGTTTTACCCCTCCACGAAATAATCGCAATAACAATAACAATAATTATGATAATGATAACAATAATGATAACGGTAACAGAATTACGAAACGTCCAATTTAGCCGGCAAAACGTTGTCCACCGTACGCGCGTATTAATAATTACGCCGCCATAATAATATCCTCGTAATAACAGCAACGATAATAATTAGGTGAACGTCCGTTCGCGAACTCGCGTTGGGTTTTCGAAACCCGTCGAAACGGGCACCGTTTGTTTCCTTCCATCACTCGTCCGTTCCACTTTACTTCTGCTCCATGTATAATTTTTTAATCGATCATTCATCTCTGTCGTTGATCAGCCGGTATCGTTTGGAAAATCTTGCGTGCGCTGAGATACATCGTACACGCTATCCTATTCTATCGAAAGTAGATACAGCGGGTTAGAAAAGCTCTGGTCGACGTTCAAAGGAAAAAAAGGCACACTTTGTCTTATAATGTCTCAAATGTTACAAAGGATCGTGATTTTTTGAAATTTACGTTCACTCTATACCTCTATCTTCTGTTTCTTTGCGCCCTTAGAAATACTCTCGGTGTCGTCGTATCAAATCCCTGCCGCACGCGTGCGTCGCCTTCCTCCCTATCACTTTCTCTTTTTTTGCTTCTTTATTTTATTTTTTCTTTTTTTTTTTTTAACAAAATACGTCGTTCCAGCGTCTTTCGCGAAATCCTTTCATCCGAAATGCCGGGACAGCGAAAGCTTCGGATTACCGTTAACGAAACAATACAAGGGTTGCGACCAGAACGGACAGCCTCCCTTTGTCCGAATCCCGAAAAGCTCATCCTCCTCCTTGTTCCATCAGCCTCGTCGCGTTTATCCTGCTCTCGGCATCGACTAGTTTGTAATAAAATACCGTGCGAGCCCTCCGACGGATTATATTGCCCTTCACGGACCCCTCCGACCATCCCCCACAGGAATATCTGGATTCCTTCAAGGACTGGAGGAACGTTCCTATCTCGTGTCAAACTCCAGGGACCCTCTAAGTATACGGATATCGAGTTATGAAGGCAATCGATCGTGAATTACACCGGTTAATTACTGTCATTAATCGCGAGGATTTGAAAGGACGAAAATTACTTTTGAGAATTTCAATGATTTTTAGAGGAATGTATGGATAAACGTTTCATCTTCCTTCGCGTTATACATTTTTCATCTACGCCAGCTGCAAGAGATATTTGCATATCATAATTCGGTGCAAGTATCAAATTTCGTATCCTTCGGTAGTAGATATTTGCGTGCGAGCGTACAAATTTCATACTATGAACACGAAATACTGAGCAAAACGACGTTTTATTGGAAAATAAGTTCCTCTCACTATTATTTTTTTCGCTACAAATTTCATATCTTAGCGTTAAACTTTCCCCGTTGCCTCGATTCAATTATCACGACTCTACAAATCGGTTTATGGTTACGTACAAAGACAATCTGTGCCAAATTTAATCAACGTACTAGAAATCGTGATTGTAGAGATTTGTCGTAACGGTAACTCAACGGTACAAGTCGTAACGCGTAAAATATTTACGTGTTAAATGGCGGGCTATGGTGATTTTAGAGAACGAGGCAGCTTTAAGGTGCACTCAGCCTCGTTATCGCATGGTTCGTTTACGAGAAACTTAAATATTTCACGGAACCCCAGTCTCGAAATAAAGAACCCTATCTGCTTGTTTTTATTCCATTCTACCACCAGGCGCTCGTTCCTGAAATACCAGGTCGTTTGTAAATTGCGGCGACCTCTCGCAAGTTTTCAAGCTACACCCTTTCGCGTTCTCTTAAATATCGCGAGAAATCGCGCGTAGATCGCATTGCGATATTAGACAACGCTACCTACCCTCGTTCCGCAGCCACGTTTCTGAACTTACGCACGGTAAACCCCCACAATTTCCGTTTCCACTGGATTCATCGGATACCGGACGGTGAAATTTTCGGAAATCGACGATATGCGGACCATTTTACCGGCAACAGATATTTAGAAATTTAAGGAATTCTTATCCTATAACAAAGACGATATGTGACGAAAGTTATCAACGTATACAAAAAAAGCCTTCACTATATGAGCGTACAAAAGAAAGGAAGAGCCTGGTACAATCAGTGACGATCGACGTTGCGATGAAACTAACGGAAAGATAAATTTCTTTATCGCGTTTGAATGTCGAACGACCATCTCTTCAGAGGCAAATCGATATCTTAAGCGAAGAACATACGTCACAATGTTCCCCCCCATGTTTACAGGAAAAGAATGTCAAAATTCGATACGTTATCGATCAATCTTACGTTGTGAAAATTATTTTTCATTCGATTCGGATGCAAAGCACGTATTTTTAATAAGTCAAGAAATCACGAAGAAGTCACGATATTGAAAGAAATACTGAACGACGTTCGAACATCGAGGATAATAAAACTGCTGTGCGACTTAAAAGTTGTGTTTTTAGCTTGACCCGACAGGACAGGCTCCTTCCATTTTTAGCTACACATTTTATATTAAAGCGTAGCTTTCGAGACATAAGGCGACATTAAAATAAACAGATCGACGAAAATTCATAAAAGGTTTTTGCAAGCGTTCGAACGATCTCGTGAGCCAGTGTATAACAGTATCGAAAGATCGTCGACGAGTTGGAAAATTAGTGGACGGCGGGGCGAGTCCGGCTAGGGCGACCTTCACCGCGTAAAATCGCACGACTCGGTAGATTTTTGCGAGGGGCGGGAGAGGGAAAGCCGGGGGCGATCGAACGACGGCAACCTTCGACGGCCGATAAAATACGACGCAACCGTTTGGGAATAATTAAAGGCCGTAGCGGATGCGGCGCGATGCGGCGAGGCCTCGATAGGCAATTTTACGGGCCGTGAATGCGGGCTTAAAGACTCCATGGCGACGCAGCCCTGTCGGCACGTTGAAGGTCAATAACGAGAGGGTTTTACGCGGATGACACAAGGCTTGACAAATTGCCGCCTTAAGGTTGCGCGCCATCGTTCCCGGCGACGACTTCCGTTAAACCGAATTCCGATGGAACCTATCGACTCGCTGGAAATCCGCCCCGGCATGCAGATATTACTTGGAAAAGTGGGTTACTCGAGCGAAATTTATCACGCGTCTAAGCTTCCCGGTGTGTAAATTAGAGGTCCCGTAAGATCTTGATCGTATTAAACGCGGAAAGGAAAGGATTCGAGCGAAGCGTTCGTTGTTCGATTTTCGGCCTTCGTGAACTAACTTCGTTACGAAACGAATTTGCGGTTAGATCGCGCCGAGGACGAACAAAATCTTATTTTGCTGGAATTCGCGAGGAGAACGTCAATGGGGATAAGAGAAGTTGCATCTAATTGTCTACATCGTCTCTCAATTTGGGATATCGTTCGCGTGTATATCACCTGTAAAGGTAATCCGGAGCCGCTAGTTTCACACGAATCGACGCAACCTGGCACGCGACGCGTTATTATTTATATAGTTCTATTAACTGGCTATAACACGGACGAGCAAACGCGAAGCAAAAAGTGTCTCGCTGCTTCGGCTTTAAAAATTCGCCTGACGCATCGGACGTCGATGCAAGCTGCACGCCGGCAGACGCGCATGCGTTCCCCTTTCTTTCTTAGCCGCGATTGTTTCGAAAAACACTTCGATAAAATGTCGACAATTATACCTATAACAATATAACGATCCGTCTCTTCGAACGCGTCTGTGCATCTCAATTTCTGCAAAAGCGTGCACCGAAGCTACCGACTGGTAGCGGACCTGGTTTAGACGAGTTGGCGCGTATCGGGTGCCCGGAAGACCGAAGAAAACAGACAACGCGAGAGACGAAATGGTTGACGGGGAATCGCAGATACGTAGTTAAATTGGAGAGAAGAACGGCGACCGCGAGGGACCGCCATACCGGTAAATCTTTATTTCACCGTGGGCGTCATCCTCGCGTAATTAGTCGTGACGCGCGTTCCAATTACGAGACGCGACATCGGCCCTAATGAGGCACTTGCAAGTAAGCTGGCAAGGGCTTTGACTAATTAAGTCCCAGCAGGGCTCGCCATCGGCGACCCCTTCTCAGCCGCTCTCACAGCGGGCGCGTCCCATCCACCTTTTTCCACCATTCCGCGTTCTCCGGGGCTAACTCTCGTCGCCGCGTCGTTCGTCGACTCGGCGGGTCGAGATTCTCCAGCTGACGGCGTGCGTCGAGCAACTTTTATCTGTCGACGATGTATCGATTACGAGATGCCGGGACGAGCACGGTGTGCGCATTGTTTCGCAGGAAATAATGGATCGTGCATCGTCAGCTAATAAGGTACGACAACGCTCGGCCAATTTGTATACCGGCGAGAGTCATCTTGTCGACGAGTGGATCCACGTCGAACGACAGGACAACAGGTAGCGTGGCTGAATAGCTACCGGCCTCCAGCAACTCGCTTCATCGGAATTGTTCGTTACACGTTCCCTTCGTTTCCATGGTGGAACAACGCGATATCTCTATGGTCAAGGAAAGTTTCTCTCATTCTGAACGCTTCGCGTCGCAGCTTTCAACCATCGCGGAATAAATACGTTTACGATGATTACGACCGAGCAGAATGTTTATCAGACGACGTTATTTATCGTTGGTTCGTTCTTGGACCAAAGATATTTGAGGAAGACACCGTATAAACCGTAGCGGAGAACTCCTTAGGCGAACATCCCGGATGCCAGGTATAATAGAATTTTACGATAATACACCGCGTCAAAGGCTCCACACGTTGATTACGTCAAGAACCGCTATCGTTGAAAACGACGCGACACCGTTACGCGGTGAAATCGATTAAAACTCGCCCCTATGATCGACGAAAGCAATACGAAATACGCGAGTCGAAACGTCCAATCGATTTAGGAGCAAACATCGCCGAGCAAATGAAAGGTGTCTTTAGCTTGGAGCAGCCTATCCGCGTACACAGAGGAGTATCAATGTGTGATGGCGGTGGAGCAACGAGGCAGATTCATTTCCTTATTACCATTGCGGAGGAGGTCGAACCAAGTTTGGAAATGCGCAACGGGAACGGGCAAGAAATAAAAGAGAGACGAGTTGGTCGAGAAAAACGCGATTCGCGCGTGTACTCGATTCGAATTCCGAACGAGAAAGCGGAGAGCGGTTACGTTTGCTCAGGGATCGAGGGGCAAAGAATGACGGAATGGAGCGTTTCTTGCCTGCGAAACCGGGAACGGGAACGGGAACGGGAACGGAAACGGGAACGGGAACGAACCACGCCGTTGCTCCAAACGTTTCGCATGGCGGTACGGGGTCATCTGCATGCAAGACACGGCAAGATGTTTGCCGAGCAATTTCGTACGCGCGCCTCGATCGCCTCGATACGCGATCGAACGTCAACCTCGCCTCTTGATTAGCCACGGAATATGAGCGTTCAAGGTAACGAGGAAGCAAGGACGTGAATCGATGGATAGATTGCAGTTCGATGGGTTGATATTCAATTTTGTGCTGTCGTGTGCGGGTCGATGCTGCGAATGCCGATCGTATGCGTTACGAAATGGAAATTCGATACGTCTATACTCGCGAGATTTCACGTACCGTGCATGCAACATTTACCCAAACAGTTTTCGATTTCATTATCTTCGATTTGAATCTTCCAAGACCATTCTCGCAACGAGCCGCGAAAAATTTCGTTGCCCTTGGCGCGTACGTGTCCACGCCGTCGGAGACTGCGGAAACAACAACGGAGTCGTGCTCATTTCGCGGCTCCAACCGCGGTATTGTTGTCGCAATTACGCTTCGAAAATCCACCTTCTGCCGGCTCTAACGAACTTTCGGCAAACGTGATTCCCCAGGTTCCGCAAATATTTGCACGGCTCCGCGGCTGTTATACCAGCGTCGCGACGATTCACCGCTACCCCGTTTCTCCTTCCCGTCCGACCGAGTCTACAGCCGTGAAAAATTTCGCGCCATTATGATTTTTTTCAAGTTCTCTCCAAACGTGACCTGGAAAATATTCGGTTCCTTGCTCGCCGAGGAATCCCGCGAGGAAGTTCGCCTGATTCGTTCGCGTCTAGCCGGCAATCGTTGCTATTTTTCCCCGTTTCGTTTTACCGTAGATTTCGCGAGAAGGCGTGGTTCGTTGCGTGTATCATCTGCTCGTAAAGTATCTTGCGCGTGAAACGACGCGTAAAAATATCGGATAATTTCTCTGATTGATACGGCCAGAGAGTAACGCCATTAAGAAGCATCGACGTTACGTAAGGGATGCAAAGTATAAATAACCTGAGGCGAGCAATTAATTATAGCCATGGAGGATGGAAGGTTGAAGGAGGTTGAAGGAGGCGGAGTACGAATCGACCGCTTTTCCCTTTTTTCCTGCGGAATATTTCCGAGGGAGGCAGGCTGAGCGTTCAACGTAATTCACAGAGTGGCACGTACGTACATTCATCGCTTTCGAATTTTTGGTCGTAGCTTGAATACCTTCTATTCATTTCTCGACCCTTCGCTTCATCTTCCACCGCCTTCTTTCTCCACAGGGCATGTATTCCATCTTTCATCTCACGCCATCGCATCGCCTCTCTCTCTCTCCTCTTTCAACTGCGAAACCGTGAAATAGTTCCATTTGGAAAATGAAGTCCGGGCCGGTTTTTAGCGATGCGGTGTACGAAACGGCGGCGAACATCGGTCGGCAACATGGAAATGTTAATTGACGCGTACATCGTGCCCCCGCCTGATCGATGAGCAAATATTTGCAAAATCACGCGAAACGATAACCCGCTTAGCATGGTCATTTGAATCGGCGGCGTCGGCCTGTCGAAATCCATTTTTATCGGTTCTCCCGTTAAATACCGTCCATGTCGCGTGTCGATTCTCTCCCCAACGATCGATGCCGCGCGTCGCTCCGAGCGAGGATCGAAAGGATGGCAGAGTGGAATGTTTGAAATTTCTTCGCGCGTCGCTTCTCCTTTTCTTTCCTTTCTTTTTTCTTTCTTCTTTCTCCCGTTTCGAGAATCGAATCCAGGTTCGAAGCGTAGACGCGATGCAGCAAGAAAAGATGCTCGAACTGGCGTGCTTCTGTTGAAGGGTGCATTGAAATGAGCGCGAGAAGCGCGAGAAGCGCGCCCAAATGCCATTTAAATTCGGTAGCATCCACTCAACGCCGTTATCGGGCCAAGCCTGCTCCAAAGGGTAATTAAATAGCATTCGACGACCATTTAGCGAGCGTTCGTAATACTGCGTCCCCTGCGAGGCAGAAAGGAGCAGCGGCTCGTTCAGCCGAAGCGAAAACAGAGAAATAAGCGAAGAAGCGCGAAACGAAAGAGGAACGATAATCGTGGCTAGGAGAGTTACAGCGGAGAAGGATGATACCCGAGACGACGCGAGATTATTCCGCCGAAATAAAAGTTCTGCTGGAAAAAAAAAAGTCCTTCGACGGAACTCTCGTTTCCACGCGATACATCGCGAGAGCCGCCAGTTCATCTCTCAGTGATATATTCTGGCCCGACATTGACCCGCGGAGGTACTTTCTACGAGTAGACGTTTCGCGTTTCTCGCTAGAAATTCGTAACTTGCCTCGTAAATAATAAACGAGTCCTCGAACAAGATCTTATATTGTACAACATGGAGCGTGCGTTCCATTCGTCTCGCGAGAAGAAAGCAAAGTTAGCCACGGCGCAACCGATGATTCATCGGAAAAGAAATAAACGCATGAATATTCTATAACGAAACGCGCGTCGACCGATTACCCCCCGTTCTTCGATTTCTAGCTCGTTGTTAATCAACCTTTCTCCATTCATACGTCTCCGGGAGCATTCGTTCGATCGTTCCGTCTCCGTTCGTCCCGACATTCGCCTCTTTATCCCTTTCTCCTCGTCTCTCGTCTTCCGGTCGACCGGTCCCCTTTCGCCTCTCTCCATCGAGTAGAGAAACTCGTAACTACCGGAACTGATATCTGGCCAGAGAACTGGACTCTGACCCTCGATGGCGGACTCTCGCACCCTTTGGGATCGGCGCGGCGCGTACACCTCCCCCTCCTGCCTACATCCAAGCCTGGTTGTTCGAAATTGCAGCCACTTTCGGAGTTATTTGTACGCGCCAGGGGGAGGGGGAGGGGAGTTCACGTTCCGTTTCCGCGAAGGCCGATTCCACCGCGCGGATCGGAAGAAGAGGGAAGCTTCATTTTCAAAATGCAACCCGATACAGATGGTATTGTTGGAAAACATCGCGGTTGCGCTCCGCTCCCGAAATTTCAGAACGCGCGTGCACTTTAATCAACATGCTGATTAAAGGGTAGTATTGCGGTGGTTTTTGTTTTGTCTTTTTTTTCTTTTTTGTCGGACAAAAATTGTTCGAGTTTGACGTTTGGAAGAACAACAGCGAAAGAACGATAGGAAGACCTATGAAAACGAATTTTCATTTTGCAACAGGTACCGTATTTTTTCGATTACTCACGGCGATTGCCAGCTGGCAACCAGCGTTACGGTTATTTTTCCGCTGCACGGCCAAATTTACGCTCTAACGCTTCAGCAATTGCGGAAAAATGCGAATCGGTTGTTTTGGGTTTCGAAACGGATGCTTCGATGCTCGGTTGACGCCCAAAATTTCGAAAAAAAAGTACGCTCTGGAATTTTACTCTCCTAACAGGCCTAAAAGAATCCATCCTCCTCCGCGAGAAAAGATTTTCCTCCAAATGAACCGCGCAACTTCCTCCTGAATGTAAACTGTTGTGTATCGTATTCCATTGTAACGAGAAACAAATGCCATTCCGCCGCACAGACGGTGGTACCGTCCTTCCGTTTGATCAACCAAGTTAAACTGTGTTGGACGCGTTTGGTGCTTAGACGACCAACTCTATCTGGCCAGAACGATGCTGGTATTGCCGGTTCAAAGCCCGTCCGAAACCTTTGAATCGACGACGGATAAATATCCACACACCGGTTGGATGCTGGTTTACGTTGAAAAAGGAACGACGCCTTCTTGCTCGCAGATCTATTTCATACCGGAACTACGGGGGAAAGAGCGCTCGTTCCCCCGCTTGTACGCAGCGAAAACGCGCAGTTTTTCACACGCGAATAAAGAAAAAATAGTTTCCTTCCAGCGCCCTATTAATCCCTGCAGCCTGCAAACCGCACTCACTTTCCCAGTTATTCGTACGCTCTCCAAGAGCGAATTCGTGTTTCGTCGTTTTTGCGGTTGCGCGTCTACGTGCAACTGTACGTATACGTGTGTGCGGCGGAGCCTAAAAATGGACCGGTTCGTTTTCGAAACGCGACTCTTTTCGTCGCCAAATGGATATGAATCACTTCGAGCCACCCGCCGCGCCGCTGCCAATAAACTTTGCCATTTATGCGAACACGCGATTCGTTCAACCAATAATTAGATCTGTCATTGATTCATCTGCTAAGTCGTTGTTGATCGATCGAAACTGGAAGTGACACACGCGTCGCTATGGTCAAATATTTCTCTATATCGCTAATTGCACGGTTACCAACGAATCAAATTTTGAAACTCTACGAGAAGAGTCTGTACGGTCGAAGATTCTCGATAACAACTACACAACTTTTCGACTTTGTCATCGTGCGATAAAGCATGTAGAAATGTAGTCGTCAGTTTGATTACACTTTCGTTAAATAGCAATGATCCAAGTGATCTAGAAAGACAATTTTCCAACTAGATTGCGAGCATGGAAATGGAGACAGAGCGAAAAATCGCGCTCCGCCCCAAAGTTACTGCCAACTGTCTAACAGACGAGCAGACAGGGCAACAAGTTCGCCGATTCAAAATTCAGCACTCGTTCCGCCGCGATATCTGTCCGTGGAACTTTGTTCTCGAAACAGGTGGGATCACGTTTTCGATATCGAAATTGCCGAACGCTTCGCGGTGACGGGAGAAATTTATTCGTGCGTTATTAATAAAGGTACTGACGGAGTGACAGCGGCCCGAAAACTCCAGGACGGCTGCCCGCCATTTGCATACGCCGACGCTTACCCCTCGAGATTAGCCGAAAGGGTTCATTTACGCGAATCAGACGCCTCGAATAATTTCAAACTTAGTCTCTCTCTCTGTTCGTGTGGACAGCGTTCGAGAGTCACGAGCCACCGGGACGAGCCAGTCGTCCGGATGGAAATCGGATGACTTTGGAAAACTACCCTCTCCAAGTCTATCCTCTGGTTCCCGGGCTACTTCGAGTCGATGGCGTCTACCACACCTGGGACATGATTTCGACGACGGGCAATTGCGAAACGAAGTCTTGCCTCTCTCCAACTTGCTGCTCTCTATCTCTTCCGAGCCACTTCTTACTCAGCTTCCAGTCTACGTGAAATCTACTACGTGAGTTTCGCCGTTGATATAATATTTCCACCAGTTTTTCGTAAAATCCGGTCCCGTCGTCGCGCAGATTTCTTTCCTAGCGAAATACTTTAGCGTAAAAGAAACGATCTTTGCCGCTCGATGTTCAACTCGCGAGAACGCGGCACACTGTTTACCTGGAAATCTGAAGCGACGGCTAAATTCGTGTACGCGATAGCCAACATTTTTTTACACTGCTTTTTACTTTGCACCGATGCGGTCTTCTCAGTTGAAAATTACTCTCGGTGGGACGACGCGTCAGGTAGAGAGAAATCGATGGGGAGAGAGCCTTCCGACCGCGAAGGAAAAATTCCCGAGCGAGCAAAGAGCCGTCTAATACGCGTCAATTAATATTCTCGTTTCGTTTAATGCATCTCTGTTCGCTGATAATAGCCGGCCACGTATCGGTAATTGCGCTACTTTTTCACGTTTTCTTTCCCGCACCAACATCCGTGCTACTCCGCGCATGAATAATGCGTCGCGATTAATTGCGAGTCGCCCACGGCGTTCATGGCCGCTGATACTACGGCCTCCTGTGGTCTCCAAATTTTCTGCTCGTCACAATCGCTCGTTTTCGCATTTCGCAATCGCCCATTTTAAAAACTTACAGTCCCACACAACTACAGTGTAATACAATTTTTGGACCGAGTTGCTTTCTTTAAATATTTTTAATAAATTCCAATAACTACCTTTAGAACTTTTGATACACGCGGTAACAAAGTTTCTGTTTCTTTTTTAAACGGATTGTTATACGAGAATTTCGCCCGAGTGGAACGAAAAAGTCAGACCGAATGCCATATTTCTATGACTCTAGTAATTTAATCGCGACGAAAACAAGGATTTCACTTTCAAAGTTGTTCGCGACTGTCTAAGTCGATGGAAACATGGAAGACTTGAAACTTTTAAAACCTTCGAATCGTCGGACATCATTAGTCCGTGAACGAACGAGTGCTTGAAAATTTGCAAGGCGGGGGGGGGGGGGATCGCGGAGACGAGTCCGGCCAACTTATAAACGCTCGTTAATAGCTGGGAAGCAAACAAGCTTGCCGAATCGTCGAAAGGTCAATAACGAATCGCCAAGCGATTCGTTTCTCTTGCTAATTGCTTCAGCGAAATAGAAACGAAAGAGATTTCGAATTATTAAAACGCACGCAAATCAATTACGTCTGTCAGTTTGTTAATTATAGCCGATTCGTAATTTGGTCAAACGCGTCGTGCTCGTGCTCGCGATCGCGCTCGCCAAAGCAATATTTCAATACGAAATGATAATTAAATTCTTATCGCCTTTAGCGATCGCGGATCATTCTATATGATGCCGGGCGCTCCGTTAAAGGGAGGAATATTAAGTTCTGCCGGCGTTCCTTCCACTCCAAGAAGACGAACATTCTGATAATTGGCCAGTTTTCCTCCGAGACCGAGGAGGAGCTTATTAATTTAAGTGGTTTATTCAATTTCGAAACCGTGGCCAAGCGTTGAATAGTTACAACCGAGTCTTCTTGATTTTTCACTTTTCAGCTAAAAGTCCGAATTTCTCTGCCCTCCTTTCTCGCTAGTTTACCCGTGGCTCTTCGTTTGCCAGAAATTTTCCAGGGACAGGATCTCCAAAGCAATTAACAGTAAGTACTCGTTATCTGGAAAAAGATTCGGCGAAGAGACAAAGTCAGTCACCTGGAAATACGTATTCAAAGTGCCCTCGGGAACCCTCCACACGGCAACTCCCTATTATTTGTAAATACAATGGCAATCTTGTCGAAACTTTGCTGCGCCAACATGCCTCTTACAATATCAATACACCACGGGACTAGTTACTTAATTATCTTGAGTGGCAAGTTTGAAGAAAATACAATAGAATCTAGCACACTATTCTCGCGTCTGACCTATCACAATCTCATTAATATTATCGGTGATTCGGAAGAAGATCGGCAGAAGGAACGTAGACCTGTTTAATTTATTATAGCAGAGATTTTATAACGCGATATAACCATCTTCCTCTGAAACGATCTTAAAATTAGGATACATATATTTTCGTTATTGGCCGAGATAGACGCACGTAGAAATTTGTCATGCACAGCGACGAGGTAAATGGAAATATTTTGTTTCCATAACTCGGCTGAATTATTATGCCATGCAGTGAAATATTCGCAAAATTTTAACGAATATTCAAACAATACGTAACATTTCAGGCAGAAATATATCTGAAACGTGCAGACACACGACACAACTTCGGTTAAATCGTCAGAGATACCTATACTTATTTATATCTTGGAATTGTACATGTTTGCGGAAAAGTTTTAGGACAGTTATTATATTATATACTTGAAAGTTGGAAAAACTGAAGTACATATCGAAGATGCCGAGAAACAGGGGATTTATATGATAAAGAAGGTATACGTTGCTAATACACTAACGACTTCGTTAAAGTTTCTATGTGAGATTTAAAATTCATAACCTGCGTGAAATACCAAAGTTTTATTAAAAATAGATGTCTTGGCGCTTCTGAGCAAAAATGTATATTTATAAATTGGAGGAGGAACGAGCAGAATATCTGCATCTTTTGCACCTATACCCTCCCCTACTAGCGTCTTCCCGATGACGAGCATTATAAATAATTCAAAAATCCGGAGAATAAAATACTTTCACGCTTCGACAAATGGTATCGATCGGAAGCCATCGGAAAAGCTAAACAAAGGTAATCTCGCTCGAAAAGTATCGACGCCCTATTCCCGAGGGTGGCGGCGGTTCAGGAAAAGGCTGTCCAAACCGTGCTCGGAATATTTCACGAGACGCATCCCTTGTCCGACCTTTTTGCAGCGTTCCAACGTCGTTTGCTGATTGAAACGTGATGTTACATGCGATATCGATTATACCGGCCACGACGGACCTAGCCGGTCGGTCCCGTATAAAGGGACTGCCCCACAAAGAGAGAAAGAAAGAAACGAAATGCACGAACGGGGGATGATGGCCGACGCCTTCCCCTGGGACCAACCGTCTTTTCGTTTCCCTCGTCGACGCACCGCTCTTCGCAATTTTTTCCCTGGCTGGCCGGTTTCAAGCCGCGAGATAAAAAGCGATTCGAACGGCTGCCTTTTACCTCTTCCATCGCTTTTTTTCCCGCTTTTCACGGTCGCATTGATTTTTTGCGCGCGCGGATTCCCCAACGCGCCACCGCTTTGCGCAAAACGCGCCGATACGATGAACGAACGCGACGTGCGTTTGACGCGCTGCGTCTCCAGCCGATTCTCTTTCGCTGCAATTTGTTTATTGTCCGCTTCCGTGCGTTTGGTTTCGCTTTGTCGCCGAACCTTCCGTCTGGCTTTCACTTTCGATTCGAGTACGTTTCGTTTGGATTTTCACCCATCACCGAGTTCTGTTCCGCCGGCTTCTGCCGTCGAGGTTAGCGAAGTAAGAGTCACGATCGGACAGGCGGACCGTGTGAGATAATTGGAATTTCTACGATATAGTTATCACGGTTACAGCTGTACCGTATTGTGGCTGCTCGTGTATTTGTATTCGTAAAAATTCGCGTTCACATAACGCGTCCACAGTTCGATTATCGCATATACCTTAGACCATATAATTGCCTCGTACGCTGTTCGAACTGCATGAATCGATGCTCGATATAATTATTCAATTGGCGAGTTTCCGACGGTAATCCGATTCTTGGCCATCTATCACGCGCTACATAGAAATTTCCAAGTCTCATCGAGCAGTTACGACGCAAACTCGTCGTTAGGTAACAGGCGGTTAAGTAGGTCGACGATGAAATTTTCTTGGAAAGATCTCATTGAATGGATAATTTTAATGGCTGGTGGAAGGTCGGTTAACACTGTTCGCACACGACGTGCCCGTCTGCCGCATTCGTCCGTGAATTTACTGCGATGGTTTATATTCCCGCGACACGCACGGAGAAAAGTGGATACAATGTGCAAAATGTGTAAATTCATGTCACGGGGAATGCGCGGCAGAGAATAATGACCGGGACCACTTCACGTGTTTCCCGCGGTCTACGTGTTTATTATTTATTATTCGATTTAAAACGCGAAGGAGCACGATATTTCACCGCAAGAAATTTCGCCAGTGTTTCGTTGTCCTTTAAATTCTCGAGTATACCGCACGAGAGTGTGTACCGTTCTCGGGCAGAGAACAAGTAGAGAACGAGTAGATACTCGAAACGGGGAAATATGATTAAATAATAACGAAACTAAAGCAACAAGAAAACAGAACGCAGAGTGAAATCGATTTTCGATACGCGTCCTAAGGACCTGCATGTGTATTCTCCTTTCTAAGATACGGCTATAAATCTGCTGTAAGTCTAATCCTAAATAATAAGATAGTACGGCACAAGCACGGCCTTTCAGAGTTTTCTGAAGCTCAGACCACTCGCCAATAAAATTTACGACAGTACGGGTATTACATGTATACAGATCGACCAAGCTGCAGCTACGTTAGTCCACTATTTATCTCGTAACGAAATATTTTTCACCGTGATTTATAGCCATCCATCTCTCTCTCTCTCCCTCTCTCTCTCTCTCTCTCTCTCTCTCTCTCTCTCTCTCTCTCGTCGTAGTCGAGACTGCGATACTTCTTCGGAATCGAAACGGTCACGCGCGACACACGCTAAAAACGCATTTACCACTTGCGTTCCGATATTCGAGATGAAAGAAAGCGAGGCCACCGAAAGACAAACGACGAATCAAGGGCCTCGATAAGAGGATAGCAGATGAAAGTTTGTGGGATTGCTCCGCTTTCGAACCGCCTTCGATTCTTGTGTACACTTACTTAGCCTCTCAGTCGGTTGAATCGACGTGAAAGACCAGAAGCAACATTTGAGAAACGAATAACACGTAATTTATTACGGCCAACTGAATTCTCAGCCAGCTAGATTCAGGCGTCTATCACTCTATAAACACGCCATAGTTTCAAGTATGTATGTTATACTAAACTACACGCGTGTGTGTTCGGTTGAAAATTCACGAAATGGCTGGAACGATTCGAAGGATATTTGACTCGAGACAAGTACGATTAAAGCACGGCAAGGTAGGGTTTTAATCCTGCAATTAGCGAAAGCGTGAACGAGCGACAGCGGAGTGTCTCGATCGAAGAACAGCCCGTCCGTTTGACTTTGTTTCCGTGAGCTCGTTTCGCTGAATTTGCACGCGTAACGCTAGTCGTATTAAGAATGGTTTACTCTCCGGAAGAGAAGACAACGGGCCGGTCGTGTAACAAGTTGATAAACACAGTGTTCCGCGAGTAAAGTAGTAATTTCACGGACGTTTTGCTTGTTCTTAAAAGAAAAAAGGTTATAAAACTAGAAAATGTGTCGCGAACGTTTCATCGATTGGCGCGGCGCCCGTCTCCTATAAACCGTGGATGTATCCGTTGAAACTTTAGTGCTTGCTGGTCGCGTCGAGTATTCGCGAAATCGGCGGCAAATTAAAAAGCAAATATTTACCCGACTTTTACGCTGCGATCTCGGATCTCTATTCGATTAATCTCCGCCGGCAGGTTGAAAAAACGCATCGCGGGGCAAACGGGACAGGTCAGTTTTGTAATTAATCGGGAAGCGTCGTGGCGCGCGACCAACCAAGCCCGATGTTGCGAATATTGCTCGGTCGGAGCATGCAAGTCGCGAATATCGCCGCGACATTCGTATAAACGTGAAAACATACGTATATAGGCAGGGAGGAGGAAACAACGGACGGAAGGGTGGAAAACTGGAGAAAAAACGAGATTGCAATTATCGGTCCTTTCGAGATCAAGGTAGCTGACACTCTCAGCGTAAATTTCATAGCGGCAAGGTACTCGCCACCCTCCGACGGAGTTCCTTCAGCTCACGGGCAAAACGTTATCGCTTGGCGTCGTATGTATGTAATCCGTCAACTTCTCTCCCGGCCTCTCCTTTTCTCTTGGTACCGTTTTAGCTTTCGTTAATTTTCCCTGTTTCAGAGTTCGACCGAAATTGGTCAGTGCGAAGGCTTCTCAATTTTCATCCGCTTCCGTTTGAAAACATTTTTCCGACCGAGCTGAACCAAACTTTAAGTTATAACGTCGCAGGAGCCACTTTCGAGGCCGCGTAATTAATTAAAACGCTTTGCGATATTGCTTGCGGACCGGCCACCAGCACGGTACGAGGCGGCCGGAATCGAAACGTTTTCGCCATTTCGTTGGAAACAAATTGGACTCGCGAGATATAAAGAAACAACAATAACTGGTTTAATAACGATATAATAATTTAGATACGTTATATCTCTCGCCGTGTTCGATTAAAATCTCTGACAAAGGCCAGCTATCAAAAGCGTCCAACTTCCCGTGCACGCATTTTTCATCATTTATCCTTGCGCCTGAACATTCTATCTATCTATCTATCTATCTATTTACTTTTCCACTCCATCCAGACATTTTCAGGAAATATTCGAACGCGTTCATCCATGACCGTCTTTCCTTTTCACGCTTTTAATATCGAACCAAATTACATTCTCGCTATTCGTTATACGTGTATTATACGGGAAGAACGTCTTTCACATTGAAACTATCCACTTGTAACGCAACAACTACGATAAATGTACTAAGTGTAATGTACGAGTATATCTTAATTTTCGAGTCGTGGACGATCTAATTTATACTCGGTACGACTATATTTCTATGTCGATAAAAAAAGTCCCAATTAATTTCTATCGAAAGCACCGGTGTATTTTCGGTAAGCGCGACAACAAAAGAATTGACCGTTTCGGCGTTTAAATCGTTGAACGAAAGTTCTGTCGCTTCCATATATAATAATGATAATCTCGACTTAATATTTCAAGAGAGATTTCGAACTATTCGGTGATCAAAAAGCTGGATAATGTATAGCTTGAAAGGTCTTAAGCGATCATCGTCTGAGAAACTAAATCCACCGAGTGGCTGGTTCTGGCACATATTTCAAGTTTAACGTCCCTCCGGTCGTGGAAAGGTTCGCCGAAGGTCGACGAATATTCCGCGGCGAAATTTCAACAGGCGCGATATTACGGCTGTGCGGAAATGCGGCTGGCGGAATTAGGGGGAGCAATTTTCTTAAAGAACGCGTCGCGATGTAAATTCGCGTTGCAGCTTCTCGCACGGCGGCTATTAATCTTACCGCTTTCGAGAGAGAGAAACGTCTAAATACTCGGTGATTAAATCTCTCGATGCGGCGTCTTAGCGGCCGCCGGAAACCGCGTCCCGTTCCCCTTCCTACACGCTGATAAAGTCATTAACAACCGCATATTTTTCTCCTTTAATGAGCTTGAACGTTATCGCGATGGGAAAGAAGCCGGTAATATCAATTTCGTGCCTCGGATTATTCGTGTACCTTTCTCGATCGTATTTCATCTCGTTCGCGATATCTTCTCTTGCTGTTTCAAAGATCGTTAACTTCCAAGTCTCCGAAATTTTTCACGAACAAGATCGAGGTCTGGAAAGAGACGGCATAGGAACATCTTCGTTGATTCGTTTCGCTGAAAACGAATATTTTCACACAAAGCAGTCGATAGCGATGATAGAAATAACCTGTTACGTCCAACTACGCGGCGGACGAATTTCTCTAAAGACCAGAAGACACGAAATATTTCAACATTATTAGCAATAGTTTCAAAGTTATGAAAAGGGTGGGATCGAATAAAACGTCTATATTGGTAACAGGGAGTTAATTGACGTAATGAATATTAAAATTGCTTCTCTGTGAAAAATGGAAAACTGTCAATACGAGTCGCGCAAAGAGTTTTATGTCATTCGATAATAAAATCGTGAACTACTACATTGTTTGCAATTAATGCGACTCTCGAATAAGAGACAGTCGACAGGAATCGTACGAAATGAACGAAATGTGCCTGTTTTATCGGATCTTTTTGATCCAGCTGTCTTCTAATCGACTCATTAACGTTCGTGGCCGTTCCTCTATCGGTACGCGCCACCAGTGAACATCGACGCAGGAAGTAGCGTTCATTTTGCCGAGCGAGGAAAAAAGATACGTCCCTTTGCCGGTGCTCATGTAATATCCGGCCCGCTATTAAATTTCGGCAAACCTTTGGCCGTCACTGCACCCGACTTTATTAACGCGAATGTACGTTATTTACCCTTGATTCTACGATACTACGATGCTGCTTGTCTTCCGCTCGCGTATCAACACCATGGCCTCCCAGCCGTCATTCTACCCCCTTTATTTAAAATTACCTATCGAAACTTTTTTATCGATCGTCCGGCAGATCGCAGTTCACCCGTTGGATCGAAATCCTTCATGAATATTTTGGTCTTGATCTTTGATTTTAAACTACATGTTGTTGCCCTGGTTTACTGATTGGGTTCGGGTATCTAATCACGAACGTTCATTGATTATACAGTATTTCTACTGATAAATTAATTGCATGTATCATGTCTTATGATAATTGTTGTAATGAAATCTACGTATGCGCACCTATCGTAGACCGTTGTTGTACAATGCGCGTTATTGGAGATTGATCGATTGTTTGGCTAATTGGCAGGTGTCAAATTAATTCTGGGGAAACAATATGAAATTTTGCCTGAAAAAGTAATCGAGCTTTAACAATTAAAAAAGACGTTAAGATATATCCGAGAGATATCTAGGCGAGGAAATATTATCGACCATGACCACGATTGTTTGATAAATGTTTCCATAATGCAGCAGGTGTAATACCATAAATTTAATACCTAATAAATTTAATGAATGTTATTACACGTAAATATTGATATTCATCTCCTATAAAAAGCCACAAGTGTACATAGTTCTTGTATCTGATATAGGAAATGCAAGAAATTTTTAATAATACAGAAATAATTATTCCGTAAATCGTTAAATTGTGGCCGGGTGATTTCAAACTACGTTAGCCTCTTTGTAATTCTCTCGGCCACGAAATCCGCGCGGTGCCAGGGAAATAACGTTAATTTGGGATAACGCCGGGCACCGATGAGACTCACGCGAAACGACCCGATTATACCTGTGATTATCGTAATTGCGACGATCGGGTTGCCTCCGGTGTTAAGGCTCTCGTTGTTCCCCGAAACTAAAGGTGAAAACATGGACGAATCGATCGCGCCTCGAGCACCCCCAAAGGACCCTTGCACGCAGCTGATCCTGTCGTACCAGCGCTTGTATTGTACTACTGAATTAACTGTCCTATACGGAGGTATAATGTTTATTGTCTACCGACAATGTAGTCGAGATATCTGGTCTCAAGGATAGCCTCCTGCCTGTGCCTCCCTTTGCCCTGTGTTTCGTGGGAATCGATCCGCATGCGCGTTGCGTTCACGTAAATTAACTATATTCGACGTGTATATATTATCGCTGAAAAGTACTCGAACGCTTGTCCATTCTCGAGAGAATGTAATTTAGCGAGAAAATTAGAAAAAGAGAGACGGAGTTGAGACGATTTGATTCGTTGTTAGAAATATCGCAGAACATTTATGAGTAATTTTGTTATTTAAGGAGTTCATTACCTTCGGCTCGTTTCGTTGTCACCTCGATCCGAGCGTCTTAATCAAAAGCGTAATATAAGGCGTTCGAACGACTCTCTTACTTTCCACTTAAAGACGTCATATTAGATAATTATTTCTAGTTATATCGCTTTCAATAAGGCAAGATAAGTATCTTTACAATAATTAGGAAAGTTTGCAGTACGAGATAGCGAACCTGACCTCTTCCTTAAGACGTTCTTAAGGGAGACGTCTTTAAGACGTTTGTAGAACATTACCAAACTTCTTTAACGCGTTCAAAGATGTCTCTCTGCTGTCTGGGACGCTACTTGGAATATTCTTTCGCTAGAGCGTCAAACACTCTTTTCGTGTCAAGTAGTGCTGTAGTTAATACGTGACAGTGCTTTGTTCTTCGTCTATCTGTCAAGTTTCTTGTAAATTAGGTCGCAACCCTTATCTAATCCCACTGCAGCATCCCCGAACCTCCTCCTTTTGTTCTTGTACGCAAATATAGATGCTCACGAAATTATCTGTACACTTGTGCATACTTTTTGTGAATATATTACGTGTATTGTACGAAACATTTTGAAATGTTGCTAGCACTATGACGAGAGCCGATCGTTACGATTACATCGGTAAATTCGAAAACAGATCCGAAAATACGTATAGAAATTACAAGATATTTAATGCAAGTATATATCTCACAGAGATCACAAAAGTACTCGGACAATCAGTTATCTTTAATACTTATTATACGTGTCGAGAATGACTGTTCGCGCTGTATGCCGATACTTTACCGAATGTACATTCGCGATAAATGTCTTATTACTTCTACATACATTTCCAGAGTGATTTCAAATTTGACCAATGTAATCATGGCGATCGTATCTCGTTACAGCGTCGATCTTGAGATATTAAAAATATTTATTTCGAAAATATTTTGTAAAACACACGATAAGAACTTGTGAAACGCGAAACTTTTCTATAGTAAATTACCTTGCTTACGAATTGAAATATCTAGACAAGTTTCAAATACTTTCGTGTGCCACTGTACATCTGGAACGACTCGCAATAACGCACGCATCGCGCGGATTGTCCCGACTGAAACGAATAAAGAAACGGGTTCATCAGCCCTGCGAATCAAGAAACGATGAATGAATAAAGTTCCGCGAATCGATCGGCTCGCTTCATTCTAGTTTACCGCCGTTGAAAACCGAGCCCCTCGCTAACGGGCAGACTCGCACAATGGGCTGGCACGGCGCAAATAATTTCGAAGGCTCTTCAATAAACAGAAATAAATGCGCGATAGATTAAGGGCCATAGTGAACAGGCCGCGCGGCGTGCAATTTGATCGAATGGATAAATGCCGTTTTGAAAACGAACGACTTCATTTGTTCGTTCGTATCTACGAGCCGTTCCGACCATGGACAAGAGTCCTGCACACAGATTCCATCCGACACATTCACGTGGAAACGAGCGCCGGTGCGCGTCGAGGATCGCATGCCCGGTCCAGTTTAACGAGCTTTCAGATAAAACACTGAAAACGTCGTCGGGATTAATTAAATAATTAAAGCGGCTAATTATCTCGACTTAGCCATCTGACTACGTGACCCGACACGCTAATACTACGATCATTAGGCTCGTGAAACGTATCGTTCCTAGGTCCCTGCGTTTCGGGCAATTCCATACACGAAGGTTCTATACCAAGGTTTCTTTTCTTTTCTTTTCGTTTCTTTTCTCTTCTTTCCTATTTTTCAAGACGATGGTTAGTGCCACTTTCACTTGGATTTATTCAGAAATGGTACAACCGGCCACGTATGGACCGGTTTAGGAGTCAAATTGACCTACTGCTCTACTAGTTTTCCGACAGTACCTTATCTTATAAGCTAGAATATATGATTAATTAATGCTGCTAAGTTCGACGGAGCTGATAAATTTGATTTCTAGATGACTTGAGAAATTTTGCCAGTCGCAAGTTACAAGTGATTAAGTTGTGCGAGTAATAAATAAATTCGCTTACATAGCAACAAGTCTGGCATAAACGTGGTACTATAAATACATTTTAGAAATTACAAAGCTGCTGGTTAGCCTTTAAGATTCTAAAGGTGCAAAAGAGAAGCGCATAATCCGTAACTCGGAACTTTTCGATTCTCTAATATCATGAACTGATAAATAATTGCTCGATAAAAGAGTGCCGCTGACGTTTAGTACAAGTTGAAATTTCGTTGCTTTTATTTTCTAATTATTTTCTTATAAATTCGTTATTTTGTACGTTAAACGTAACGAACAAATGTCCGAATGATTATGGCCAGCAGCGTATATATTCTCCACGATTTCCCTCCTTTATTTTGCCTATTCACCCGGCACCGGCAAAAAGTCGAAGCCGTCGTTGAAGCGAAATTCAAGCGGAAGGACCGAACACGGCAATTCATCATCGACCGCGTGGGTTTCGCGCACAACGCGTTTGTTAACCTTATCGCAGCTAAACGCTCGAAATTTGTTACACGGAGCACGATCTAAATAGCCGGTCTCGCGCCAGCTTCTTGCACCGCCGTTACGGTACTAATTAATCGTACAGAGAAACAAGTATATCTGGAGATAAGATCTGGCAAAACATTCTGCAGTTCGCAAACCTGCGCCGGACGGAAACTAAATTAGCGCTAGGTTGGAGTATCGACGACAGACCGAGTGGAAACGGTGGAACGACTAAAGATTTGCAGGATGGTAATTACTTATCGCTCGGTCGTTCAAATTATCGTTACAAGGCGCACGACAAGTTGTCCGAAATCTATGAATCATATCGATATCGCTGAACCTGATCGCGTTGGACACGAGATTTAAAGCGATCGCCCATCTTGCTCGTGTAGGCCAACATAGTCCCTCCGACCACTCGGATGCTCCCTTATTTACAGTTGCACAAGTAGAGGGTGCAATCGAAACCAGTAATAACCTCGTTAACGTCCGACTTGCCCTTTCTTTCGTTCCGCCCGTCCCTTTTCACTTGTCGACTCTATCGCCCTGACTCCCAGGGGTAGTATGGAGAACTTGGACGCTGGTTACCGTTCGATGAAATTGATATATCGACCGAACGGCCAGGCAGTCGTCCAGAAAAAGGGATACATCTGTTCTTCCTCTACGTTGTGTCTCGATATGCACCGCTCTACGTTCCTCATAGATACGTTTTCTATTTCTACGGAATTTTTTGTCTCGGCTCTAACGATTCACCAGCGAATAATCTCCTCGTTTCCCGACAAAAATTAAAAAGATTAAAACGTCGATATATTGGTTTTCATTTATTTTAACCTTTCTGCTCTCCCCGTGTCTATATTAATAAAATAAAGATCGTATTTCGCTAGATATCGTACGATATATACGTATATATTCATAAAAGGTGTGTACACAAGATACTGCAATAAGATAGTAAAAAAAGCTATATATATATATATATATACACTACCTTGTGTACGCATCTTTTACGAATACAATATTCCAGCGTACGGTGGAAGAGGTTATATAATACAGAAGAATTTCTCGACGAAGCTTCCGAAAAATGAAAATATTAATTACCGTTTAAATTGAACGTAACGAACGATGAAAAATTTCGAGTACCTTTTACCGTAGTATTTCGAGTTGCAAAAAGTTTATGCTCTACGGAAGGAGACTCGATCGACCCGACAAAATTTGTCATGAGCTCCGCAAAACGAAGATGATCGACCCAAACGGAAACGAAGGCAAAGAGGAGAAGGTAGGAGGACGCGGAGGCGAAAGTCTCGAGTCCCGCGGGTGGAACAGAGCTAGCAGAGAAATCAATTAGCGAGCAGGCGCGGCAGAATTCGGTGACACACCGTGTACAGTTTTCCGGAGCGAAGCTGTACAGTTTTTCCCACGGGATGTCGCGGCGACTGGCCTTCCCCTTCGGGGAACGAGAATTCCCTTCGTGTATGTACAGTCACTCCAATCACGAGCCATACATCAGTTTGCGTCGTTGACGAGAAGAAACGGGGAGGACGGAGAAAAATGTCCCGATTGTGAAAGTCCCGAGGGGATGAAACAGTGACATGCCACGTACCTCGCCAACGTACCTCGTTCCCTCTCGCTCGCTCGCTTGCTAAGTGATAGATCGCGAGCTGGCTTGCCGTCGGGGCGACTCTCACAATTTTTATGTACTTTTTTCACCTGTTTTTTCCCCGGTTTTTCTAATAGTTTATCGTTATCTTTCATGATTTTACGAGTGCGTTCATGGCGGATTCTGAAACAATTTCAACACGAAGTCACGAAACGATACCGTCGAAATTTAATGTTTTCCAAATGACAAATTGGTCGATTATTATTGTAGACCGAGCAATAAATTTGCTTGCCTCTCGCTAATCTATGCATTTCGGAGAATATTAAAAAATATTAGAAGAATATTATATTATTACGAATATTTATCTTTGCCGAAACATATATATTCACCTACCCGATTATACAGATAAATCCAGTATGAAAATTGCAAAACACTTGCCGCGAACAAAGAGACGATGGTTGCTTCCTCTTTGAAGGAAACACGTGTGAACTTATTACCCAAACTAATACTATTATTTATTTATCGATAGAATAAATACAAAGATAGATACAAAGTGATTTCTAAAATAATACAGTGAGATGGGGACGGATGAAAACTAGGACGAGCTACGAGCTCGAAAATGTTTCAGTACCGTACCGTAAACTTTATTATCAATTATTGACTAGAAATAGAAGTTACGACGTAAAAGATTCTGCTTTAAACGTATAAAATTTTTATCTGTCCAAGTCTGCGTACATTTCCTCCAAACGTTTCGCACAAGTTAGCTGCCCTGTTTTTCCACACAACTTCCATACAACTTCCATACAACCGATTTTTATTCCTTTGACAGAATGATCAACGAGAGTCGAGCGAGGATGCATTGCGAAACAAAATTAAAAAGTTCGAGAGATTTTCGAAGGGCGAAGTCGGTAACGAGCAAAGAGAGCACGCGAAAGTGTCTTCGCGTCGAGTCCCAAAGGGAGTTCGCTAAGTGATAGATCACGAGGAATAATGCGACCGTCCTGTCGCGCTTCTTCCAAAGGACCGTCCTAATGAAAATTTCGTGATTCGGGTCTCTGGTGTATTTTTTCTCATTAAACGTGCCACGAACATTACCGGCCAAGAAATCGAGGGGATCGAACTGTACTTCCAAAGCGAAGAATCTCGTGAAATGCGACTTTACGCGTTTTTCTGCTATTCTATCTTCTATTCGAAGATAAAGCTTTTAGTTTGCGAACTTGATAATTTCACAGCGTTTAGCGATTTCTCGGTTTTACTCCATACGATGAGACGCGATAGCGTATATTCGTACAAAGAAAAGTCAAAGATGAAAGAGGTCGGAAGATTTAAAGCTTTATCTTCGTTACTCGTAACGAATGAATCGATTAATAGGAGAGACAGTGCAATTTATGCTGCTAGTTTCATTTTGTAGCTTAGCTAGATGAAAACTTGGATATTCATGGATCGATTCAGAAGTTTTAACCGAAGCTGAGACTCGGCTCCGGTTACTCATCTTGTCGTAATTGCTCTCGTTACCTCAGGCCGATTTTCATTTTTTCGTTTATCGCTACCTGGACCAAATTACAGTCCGACGGATCGATACACGACAGTTTGTCGCATTAACTCGTTGCGTTTAGTTCCGTGAAAAAGTGACGCACGCCGCTCTACGGTCACTTTCTAATTAATTATACCCGGCGCTGAAATAATTTTCCGTCTGAAATAATCTTTCCGCTGCTGTGCTTGCTTACGAATTTCCGAACACCGCGCGTCACTCCGAAATTTTGCAATACAAAAAAGCTGATCGATAGTGTTTTAAGAAGAGAAACGAAAATGCGTTTATCTCGCTTTAAATATTCTTCACCTTGTATTCTAAGAGCAACACCAAGAAGGATTTCGATAATAAATTTCACAGTGTACGTGCTGTACCGACGGCGCGATTCTCTCGCTTCGATGCTCGAAAACATCGAAGACGACAGTAAAAAAACTTTAGCGGTCGCTATACATACGCATCTATAGCACGTCGTCGTACATCACGACCGCAAAGAATTAAGAAGTAACAAAGTCATATTCGGTTGCCGCTAAAGCGTAGTTCAGTCTAACGTTCAATATGGAACTACACACTCGCCTAGACATCCAACAACGTTCAGAGTCTCGGGTGAACGCGCGCGTCGTTCGAAACAGACAGCTTCTAATCGAGTTCACCATCCAGAACGATCGAACGACTGCCGCTTGGGGGTAATCGCGCAGTTGCTAGATCGCGAATGGGGCACAGTGAAATTAGCAACGCCGCTAGACCCGCGGCTCGCAGTCTCGTCAGATATTCCCACAGGTTCCGGTTCATCCAGAACCCGGGCCGTGTATACGTTCGATTAAGGTCGATGACGAGGGCATGCACGAGGGGCGCGCGTTTTACAGGCGAAACGCGTTAACGCACGCTAAGTAATGGATGATCCAGCCCGGCCACGGTTTATTTTCACTCGAGACTTTTGCTAAATAATTCAGCACGCGCTGGATGCGTATCGCCACCTAATTGCTCTGAAATATTAAGCGACAGCTCGTGTGCGACGGCTCGACCGGCTTAACACAATTTCCACGAAATTTAAGGCAGCTGACAGCGAAACCGCGACGAAAGTGTACGAGTCTTTTGACGTTTTCAAACATATCGACGATCTCCTTAAGGTTTACTTTTCTTTAGAAATTACTTTCGATTGTAAACAGTCGTTGGTCACTTCTGTATCTCTTTTAACGATCGTTTTTCTGTTTTCTTTTTTTTTTCTCTTTAGCGAAAAATATCATTCTTTGGAATCGACGAGCTCTTAATCATCTCCGATCGATAGGTCGGCTCCGCTTTTACTTTTACGTCGAAACCTATACGGTGAGGTTAAATATCAGAGCTTTGATATCACTCGCGCAGTCGTTGGATAACTACAGAGTTTCGTTTGTCTATATAAGGAATCGAAGAAAACGCGAACCATTTCCTATTGCAATTTAACGCTTTGTTGACTCCAACTACGTAAGAAGACTGCTCCGGCATACAGGAAGCTTTATTTTATATCTGACATGACTTTGTTCCGTACATGATACTTGTTTGTTTTCAATAACTGGTTCTTCTACTTCTACTAATTGCGTCGAGCGACGGAATACGATGCGAAGCTGCGATCGATACGATAGCCAAGGATTGTTCGAGACCGCGGGAGCAACCGAAAGGAAACGCAGGAAAAGACGGCGCAAAGAAGAAAAAAAAAAAAAAAGATCCCAGCGTCTGTTGCCTCGATTTCTCAGTGTTTCCAGGGATAAAGTGCAATTACTGCGGGAAGAAGGTTCGGAATATGCGGGACAAGTGGCTGCCGAGTGGCCGACAAAATTCTGGGAACGGGTTAAAAGTGGTTTGTGCCTCTCCGGACGGGTGAAAAAGCGGATCCTCTCGAGTGGGACGCTTGTCGCGTAATTTGGAACACACTTCGCGAACGTGGATACGCTCTATGGACGCAGAATGCTACTCTGCCGACCACTTGTCACAACCTTTTTCCCTTTCCTCGATGCTGTTGAACTCGCGACCGCTCAAATGAGTCGCGCGCACAATGCAACCGTTCACGTCGATGCTTCTACATATGAGATTTCCTATAAACGTCCGGGTGTGTACGAGTTCGTTATTTTCGACTAGACGTAGTGCCCATAAACGGATAGAATTTTCTATAAGCGTCGAATGCGTACGTCCAGAGATAGTATGTATTGCAGCGACTCGTGAAAATATTTGAGCACTTATCGCAGACCAAGTTTTACCAGCCAACGCTATAACGAGACACGACTATCGTGATTAAAATAGTAGAATTTGAAACCCGAATAGAAACCCGAAACAGAGTTGAAATGTATATAAAATTTGCAAGACGTCATGTATATTTACCGCCAGCATAAACTTCGTCAAAGGTATGAAATTTTTATATAATAATCGTTCACTATCGCTGCCAAGCTTCGAAACGTATTCAAAAGAAAAAAAAAGATCCTGTAAACGTTCAGAATATCTTCGTGAGCCACTGTATACTTCGTATCAGATGCAAATGGAAAATAAATCAAAACTTTCGCAACGATATTATTAATACAATATACTCTCTCTCTCTCTCTCTCTCTCTCTATACGATATATTGCCAATTCGCAAGATAATATGTTGTCTACACTTGAAAACAGTTGCTTGTACGAGAAAGGGAACACTCGTTCCCCGATAGAGGGGGCAAAACAAGCCAGAATGAAAGATTCGGCTCGTTTCAAGTTATCCATTCGCGATTCCGATTATGCGGGAATGCGTCGACCGTAACGAGATAAAAGAGCTCGGCGAATTCGTCTCGCGAGTTCGGACCGACTTCTCGTCGAAACGAGAGAATCGCGGGGGGACGCGCGAAATCGGTGATATTAAAAAAAAAAAAAAAAAAAGAAAAAAAGAAAAACGAGTTTAACACAGAGCAAGAGGAGCGTGGAGACGAGTGGAAAAATTGGAATCTGTCATCTGATCACGGTCGCTCGAACGCAGCATCGCGCAAAATTGAATGTTCCAAGCGCTATTATCAAAGTCGGGAACCAGCAACAGCGTAGGTATTTTGACACAGAGGAAAATTCGTGTCAATGAATTATTTTCGAGTGGCGTGTGTGGCCATCCGACGCGATCGACCGCCGTAAATTTCGGTCATCGCCAGCGTCTATTTCGAAGAATCAACTTCCACCGAGCGTCATCTAGTTTCGCTTTTTCGCGTCGCACGAAATAGCACCGAAGGCTTCCGCCAGCCAGCTGTAGGTCATCGTATTATTATTATTAAATCTCCGGTCGCTTCTAAGAGGATAGGAGGAAGCAAAGTGGAAAATAACTTCGTGGAACGAGGTGGAAAGGAGTATTGCCGTCCGATTCTCGGAATTAGTGGTATATGCATTGTTAATTTCTATTTCATAAATCGTTTCGCGATTCGTCACGGTGGCGAACCATTCTCGCCCGAGAACAAACACATCCGCCTTACGAAAGGGAGTTTCAAGCGTCGCGTCGTTGCGAATCGCTAAAACGACAAAGCTCTTAGCGTCGGAGCGAACGTAAACACGCTCCCTCGAGGATCAGGTGTAGATCGGAACCCGGTGCGACGGCTTGTTCGCTTGGCGAAGGGTCGCGAGATGCGGCGAAGAAATATTTTTCATTAATCTGATTATTTATCACCCGTCGAGCTTTCACGAGGGCTTCCCAGCCACCCTCTTACACGCTGTAATCCGGTGTAGCGGCTACGTGGCGTTGTGGTTGAGGCGTTTAACGGAGAAGGGCGGAAGAAGAACATGGGGAGCGACGACTCGCAGCCCGAAATCTATCGTTATGAGACACGGGGACACGCGCGTCCCCTTCGTCTTCCGTCCCGTCTTCCGTCCCGTCTTCTCATTTGCATATTGAACGTCTGCTCGCATAAGCTGTTTGAAAATTGTTCGTTCCCGAATTAGGCCCAACCTTCGTCGTCCGAGACCCTTGCCGAAGGATTCCGGTAAGACTCTTGGCTATCCGCTAACAATGAAACACGATGTAACGAAGCGCCCCATCGCGTTGTACGCAAAGCAAAAATACCAGAAGCGCATCGACCCGAAGGCAGTAAAATTGAAAAAGCCAAGGGAGACGGTGCTCGTGACGCGACCGAAAGAAGAATCGCTCGTCGGATCGAAGCCTCGTGTTGGTCGGCAGTAAAGTTATATTTAGCCAGCTTTCCATCTTTCTGGCACCTTTATGCGCCTTTCTAACAAAGGGAAACGTCATTAACCTTAAGGGGGCGCGCTAAACTAAAACGAACCTCCATCCAGACTCCAGACTCAGTGCAGTACGCACTTGTTCCACGATCGAAGGTACCGCCGTACCGTAAGGAAAGCTCGCGTAGACGCACAAGAAACGCGGTGTACACGAACACGTTCGGAGGCTGCGGCGTAATCGTTGTAACGTCCTGTGCACGTGTGCAGTTATCGGTATTCGCGTGGCGGCTCCACGAACGTTCGTGAGCGTTTTCGCGCGTACGCGTATCTATTTCCGCGGTCGCGTGCACGGAATGCTCACCGGCACGTGTAAGTTATCCGCCCGCCCTTATTAGACCGCCGCTCGCCCTCCCATTAAATTTCCACGAAAGCGGTGCTGGCGGCGAACCGTGAAACGGAGCCGCGTAAATCATGCAACGATAATGTCGGATTCGCGGTGTGTCCACGTCGACGTTCCGCCGGTACGCAGGGCCGGCCAGTCGCGACACCTACACCGGCACGAACACGCCGGCCTAGACGCCGTTCGGAATTATCACGAGTCGAAGAAGAGCTGCTGGTTTCGATGACGAATCGTCCGAGCGAGGCACGCGAGGCAAGCGAGGAGAGGGGCGACGAGAACGTGCCGGATACGAGATTCGCGACGGGGATGTCGCGGTCTCGTCGTCGCTTCCAGATTAATAATTGTGTTTTGCCCGAGAAGATTCGACTTGGCTGGGCGTGGCACCTACGCTAATCCCAAGACGTGAGAAATTGCAACGGCTCCGCTCCTACGAGAATAATTTAAAACGTGATTTGCGACCCCGAACTACCCAGAGAGTAGATAATGGAAAGTAGGAGTCGATACTCGGGGAAATCGAGGTTTTTCTTATTAAAGTCGGCGATCGATTACGTACGTCGATAATCTCGATAGTACAAAACACGCTTTTACTCGCCCCTCCAAGGTTCTTGCACTTTATCGAGACGTCGGCTTTTGCTATCGTTTCTCCGTAAAACGATTTCCCGGTGATCGTCGGACAGGTTTTCCAGGCGAACGCGGGAGATTTAAATACGAGGCGTAAAACACCTCTCGTTCGATCGTTTTCAAGGTCTAGTCGCGTTTCGCGCGTTTATTCGACCAGTGGATCGTGGATCGGGAAATACGACGAGGACTGAACGCCTATTTTACATGGAATTTACTTTACAAACGATTTCTCGGGCATTGTCTCACGGTTCACGGAGTGAAGAAAGGACGCTGAATAATACCGTGGCACTTACTTAATACAGGCACTTATTAAGGCCGACGTTTCTCGTTTCCACGATTTATAACCTCATATCCGCTAATTAAATCAAATATAACTTCACGAAATTCTTGGTAGGACGCTTGGTAACGCCGATCATCATTACGAGGGACGACTTCTACTTTATGCAAAGCACTTTCAAAGAACACCGAGACGCTTTAATGGAGTTAGGAATACGTTGAGAAACCTCGATCGACGTTAACGCGACACGGCACTTTAACGAAATATTTCGCGGCCTATCCCGTACGATCCATGTAAATATCTTCAACATATAACAGAACAGAATATATTGCTAACTGCTCATCTCCAATTCTAGATTACATTGTAACCTCTAGAGATTATCACAGGTGAAAATTGATCGCACCATAGCCTTTATAAATTAAAAAATTAACCAAATCAATCAAATGGAATTGTACAATGGAAATGTACAATTGTACAATTTTCTTATACCTTCTCCTTACCAGATGCGGCCATATATTGCTCGCAGTGGCAACGAATGATAACATTTCCACCGCGTTATTACAGGTCCGTTAAAACGAAATTCGCACGAGGTCCAATTTCATCCGTGACAGCCTCCAACTGTTAAAAATTGTCAACGCCCGATTCAAGATTACATTTCGAGAATGAACAGGTTAAATTCTTTGGAATCTCCGTGCGCGTCTTTAAGTTCACGGCGTTTCATCGGTATTTCACGGAGGGTGCTCTCGCGGCCCGATTTATTAGAGCCCGGGAGCGTAGTTATTTCTCTCGCAGTCCTCCGCCTTAAAACGGTCGTTCCGGGCGGCACCGCGAACAAGAGAGCAGCGGCGAGGTATTCCCTGTGACATACGGTCTATTAGGACTAATAATAGCGACTCGGAGAGGCGCGGACGCCCGTATAGTCCTGCTCGACCCACGTCGTACGTCTTTCTAGCCGGTATAGCCCAGGCTCCGCATGTGGACCACCGTGAAAAACACGGTCGCCTGTCTTGGAACGACGCTAACAACGCCAGCGACGCAATCTCCGCCGTGAAGTCTCACGTTCGATCCATCGTGCATCGATTAGAAACGCTGCCCTCCCCTCTCAATTATCGAACTCTGACGTACGCTCATCAGCCAGATACACAGCTTATCTCTCTTATCTCGTTATATCTTATTATTGCGATGACGAATTCGAGCGAACTGGTACGGGAAGATCGGATTAAAAACAGAGGTTCGCTTTATTCCAAGTTTCCCCATTTTCCTACAGACGTAACGATAAACACGTGTCGTTATTAATTATTCGTGTAACGTTGACGCTCGTCAAACGCTCGTCAAACGCTCGTCAAACGCACGTTTCTGCACGTACGTAAGTTAAATATCATGGGGAAATCGTGAAACGCAGTCGGCACGGTAAGAAAATCTTTGGCTGAAAGTTGGCGCGATTCGGCAATTTAAGGTAGACCGTTTGTAAACGAAGAGTATGTGAGAGCGCGCGGCTGGCAAGTGGCTGGCGCTTCGACAGTGAAACTTGGTTTCGCGTTTTAAGCAGGCATCTTCGCATGTTCTTCATCGTTGATCACGTAACAGCCTAATTAAAGCGCTCGTTCCCACCGGCGCCCTCGTCGAATCGATACTCGAGACCCGGTCGAGAGGGCAGCTTGAAAAGCGACGAGCTCTGCCCCTTCCCTGCAGCGGCCCCAGCGGGGCGGCACGTCCTCTGAATTTTTAAAATTCCTTCAGGAACGCGTACACGGATCGCACGGTAAATCGAGGCGAAGGATATTCGGTATTCGATTGAAATATTCACCGGCCGTGTTCGAATTTCCAGATAGCCTCCCGATAACGCCCGACCACCTCGTGATTCTTGCGCCGTCCGTCAATGTTTCAATCCTCTCGCACCATCGATACATAAACTGTTCTTCTGTTGCGCGAGAAACGATCGCAGAATCTACCTATGCTCTAACCGTTCCATAGGCCGAATTTTGCTTTCCATTCGTGTCATCTGGTTACGCGCTTTCGAGAAACTTTCCTTCTTTCACTCCCTCGACGTCGATAAATCTTAGTTGAGAAAACTAGAGGCGTTCGATTGTAGTAGGCGGCGATTGTTTGGATTATTAGGCCCAGGGAGAGAGAAAGAATCCCTCGCGAGGAAGCAATGCCCATAACTCAAGCGATTAGAGCAATCTCCTGGTAAACTACAATTCTCAGTTAGCCATTCGGCTAATTCCATTCCTCTCTGTGTACCAAATACGAACGAGCGGTATAACTAGGACGAAGATTCTTCCCGTTCGAAAAAGAGAGAAAAAGGAAAGAAAGAAAAAAAAAAAACAAGGAATCTGCGAATAATCCGTCGATCGATCGTTTGTAAACGTCACGTTCATTTCTAACAACGTTGAAACGGTAAATACGATTTATCGCTGGTCGATCTTTCGTTGCTCGTGCCAAATTCCAACGGTCACAGTAAAAGCAAGATGCACGGAAGAGAAAAAGACGCGTCTGAGAATTCGAAACGTGTCTCGGCGCCTGACGATACGATAAATCGCATTGTTTTTGGCGGCCAGAAATAGCAAGGGGAAAACGCCGCGGCGACGAATACTCCAGTCTCTGTGTTAAAGCTACCAAAACGACCAGCTCGCCTCCTGTTAACCGGTGCAGATACGTTCGACCGTCTTGTTCCGATTTCGCCACGAAGGGGCCATTTTGGCCCCGACTATCTCGTTCGCCTGGGCGCCATCGCGATCTTCCATTCCCCGTTAACGTTCTTGTTCCGAACTTTACTAGCTTTTGTACTTGATTGTGTTGTAAACGCGTCCTACAGATTGTCCGATAATCGCAAAACCTCGCTATCGTAACGCTCGTGTGCCAGATTTTATTACCGCGTTCCCACGATTACGGCTAAATAATCATCGCTACTTCCTTTATTCTCTTACGTCGATCTCTCTCGTCCATCTTTCAAAAGCAAGTTTCTATCATTTTAGGCATCTCATCGGTATTCGATTGGTGATTTTTCAACGTTTCTCGCATCAACGAAATGCGCACCAGAGGGTCGTGATTTCGCAATTCGAGAACCACTGCGGCGTTTATTACTTTCGCGGACTTTTACGGCGTAACAGCGTCTCGTGCAATTTTCGCGTTTGTACGCGACGACGAAACGCAAAGAGAAAAAAGTACAATGTCGGTTACCTGAACCGAACGTAGACGGCGCACGTACACGAGTTTTAAGTAGAACGAAAAATGGCATGTTGTTTGGAAGCAGGGAGAGAGTTACGGTCGTTAAGGAGTGGCAGGACCAAAGTGCTCAAAAGCAGCGATCGTATGAGGTAGCAACTACCGAGAATGGAAATAAAGAGCAAAAAGTAACGGAGAAACGGGACATTGAGAAACACAAGGGGAAGATTACGTTTTGGTTGGAGATCCATTTCATCTACAGACTCTTTTAAACTATTTCCTCTCCTCGAAACGTGACTTTTCTTCCAAGGTTTGCGGTAGCTTTAGCCTAATCGAGAAAGAATAACAAGCTTTCAGGAGCCAGCAAGAATAACTGTTAAATCGCTAACGCTCTGAGACGAAAGAAGGAAATGCGGTGATTAAGGATTTAAATCGTACAAAATATTGTCATTGGCAGAGCGACTCAAATAGAAGAACGAACATTCCCGGGAATAAATCTCGCATGGTATTTTAAACCCGGTTTGACGTTTAAAATTAAGGTTCCCTAAACGAAAAACGGTCAACGCTGGTTATTGTTACCAAAGGCTAAAAATACCGGCTGTCCGAAGAAACACGACGAAAGGAAGACGAACGATTGGTAAATTTAGTGAGCGGGAACGGGACGTTAGCCGACTGCTTGGAAAATAGAATTAATCGCACGTCACCATTCTTATTTCGAGGAGGGTCGTTGGAAGCGCGAAGCGTCGGATAACGGTTAAATATATCCTATCTACGTCGAATTAGACGTGAACGGAAAGATTTGCATAAACAAAGACTGCTATCGTAAATCGATTATAAAAACTCGCGGCCACCGAAGAGACGATGCAATTGTCACGCGTCGTTTCAATTTTGAATACTGCGACTAGAAAACACGTATAATCCGTTTGATCGTTAGCCAAATCAATCCTTGGAAATCGAATTGCTTTTTAGCCTGTGAGAAGAATTAATGGAACGTTATTAACGAAAGGAAGACAAATGACAGCGCGTCATCGAAGAAATACTCAGAGACATGGAAAAAGCGTTAATTCCACGGTTTTTAAGGCAACCGTTGCAACACTCGCTTGTCGAACAAAGTTTGCTTGGCCGAGCAAATTCGTTGCGCTGAAGAAACTCGGGCTTGACCGGTTGCTCCTTCTTCGGAACGGAGTTGCACAATTCGTTGCAATTTGTCGATCTCGCTCGACGGCGTAACTTGGGTCGGGGAGCCTTCAACCGGCGAGAAATATCGCTGGATTTCCACGTGAACGAAACTGACAAAGCTGACAAGGTGAAGGATTTCGGTGGCTTATGAGTTCCCTTGGACTCGGCGCAATCGTGAGTTCGCAGCTATCGAAGAGCGGAAAAGCGCGCTAGCAGTGCGAGTAAATGCGGCACCATGGATGCGACCATGTAAGTACTTTCTTCAACCAACACCGGTAGCTAGACATTGATACTAAGTTCTTCGGCTGTTCGCAATTACTTGTCGCGACGTAAATTGCGGCCCGAGCGAAGAATCGTTCTCTCAACGGCGACGCCTTTGTACGATTCTCGAGACTTGCGCCGCGTTTCGAGCATTAGGTTTCTCTTGATCGAGGAGAAAACGAGAGAGAGAGAGAGAGAGAGAGAGAGGGACGGATGCAGAAAAGACAAGAGGAGGGGAGAGCAGGGGAAGAACGAAACGAGAGTGAAATAAGGAGGCAGAAAGGCGAACTGAGCGGTAAAGGGAGAAGAGGAGAATCGCTGGTGACGAGTCACTCTGTCATTTCGTTATGAGTTACCGGGAAGAAACGAGGCAGAAGGAGGAACGGGAGACGAGCAATTCCTTCTGGAATTTCGGGAACGCTCGAGGGCCTAAATCGCTCTGCTGTTCTGGAAGAAGAAAGGACGTCTCCGTTCTGCGATCAAAGGCACCACCCGAATCGTCGGGCGTCCTACAGAAAATTCAAAGTCGGCCGCCTCGCGCGTCTTATTTCGTGTATCGTGCTGGCTGCACCGGAACACCCGTTTCACGGTAAAACTTGTCATTTCCTGACTTTGAATTTTTTCGCTTCTTATATCGCGTTAAGGAATTCGGATAAGGGATTCGCGTAGTCGTGTCGTTCGTTCTAGCTCCGAGTTAAATAAATTCCAAGATCACAGAGATAATTTTTAAGCGAAAATTTGGTTCACTATGCTTGCCATCATCGATTCATTTCAGCGTCAAGATGCAGCGGCCGCTGTGATAACTCATTTTTCAATGTATAATCGAAACAGGAGGAGGAGGGGAGCGGGGGGGGGGGGTTCACGCCCCCTCGCTAGAAGCTCGTTCAACATGCCGCTCTTCTGTCACGGTCGAACGCACACCAATCGTGCTATGTTTCGTGTTCGCTGAAACTATCGAACGAGGCTACACGCGAGAACGTTACCTCGCGATAATTAAAATAAGAAATCCCAAGGAAATGTTGTTGCTCCGAAGGCGGACGCGTTCGATTTCCGGTTAATATCCGATTCACCGTGCGCCTCGGCTTCTTCTCGCCTTCGATTTCGACCGGCCGCCTTGAGTTAATTGAAAAATTCATCGGACTAAACAGAGGATAGGCGAAAGGAATTTGAAGGGGCAGGGGAAACAGAGAACGAATTAAAAAAGAGTTAAAAAAGAGTAATGGAAAGGAAGAAGCGTTTTTTACCTAGTTTCACGCGTGACATTCGTTAATTATCGATTTTCCGTCTTTGGAAGTGTCGACGAAAGCTAGATCGCCTTTGTCTCAAATTACGACTGCATCAAACTATCGAAATACGAGTGATTTTACTTCCTATCTAAATTCAATTATCACGCAGAGGTAAGAACGTTCGACTCTTCGCTATGAAACAAAGTATTCCTCCAGTCTCCGCTGAACCGAGGAGTGAAAGAAAAAGACGCGCGAAGAATCTAAAAGCGATGGAAGTATCCATGGACGCTTACGCAAAGGTAAAGGTAAATTTACGCCGGTATAAAGTTCTTCGAACAAGAAAATTCTGCCGTTAAATACACTGTGGCTGTCGGATGGAAACGCGACATAACCGACACGAGACGCGGCGTACTCCTTTCCTCTATGGTTTTGCCTCTTACGCGTTTATAGACGGTTGCGGCGGTATAAGCTCGCCACGAACGATAAACACGGGCGCTCCGACGATGGCGCCGCGGCGCCTGATGGGGAAAATACCGCGACACGGCAGCCTAACAGGAAACGGGAAAGAGCGCGTGTGCTCGGTGAGGCGATGCTGCAAAAGTTCACCAACTACCGGTGTCCCGCCGCGGAATCCGATTTGTCTCGGTTTCAAAGGAGCGCTTGAGCCCGCGGAAGCGGAGTCGGAGTCGGAGTCGGAGTCGGAGTCGGAGCAGGCGGATACGGCGGCGAAGACGACGGAGAAGGGCGTTCGAAACTAGAACGGTCGAATTAATGAAGTAAACCGGGACAACGCGGCCGCGGGAAGCGGTAGGTAGCCGAATCGATGAACGCGAGTGCGCGAGAACGAGCTGCCGCCGTTGAGAACGATGGACGCGGAGGCTCGGTTCCGAGCTAATAAACCGGAAACCTAATGCGGTTCGGCCTAATAAACCGGAATTACCCGTATTAGGCGTCGGATCGTACGGTGTATCGCACCTAGCTTCTCGGCAATAATGCGAATTTAGATTGATCCGGCCACGTGGAACGTAGCGTTCCCTGTAACCTGCGAATTCCCACTTCCCTCGCCTTTGCCGAGGTCTCCGACGACCTCGACCGACCTGCGATCGATATAAATTTATTAGCGGCTGCAACAACGCTGCGCCTTAAGAGGGATGAATATAAATAAACGAGCCAACCGTGCCGAATATAAACAGCGGAATTAAGCGCCGCCCCACTAACAGAACCCCCGCCTTCTCCCGTCGAATTCGAGACCTGCTTCGTGGTTAGTTAATAGATAAGAGATATCGATAGAGCAGGCAAGCACGATTATTTCCAATGATTATTACCAAAGGACAAGAGTTCGATTCTTCGATTGCACGATATCTCTACGGATTTCCTCTTTTCTGGCGTATCTTCCACCTACCTAAAGTACACGATATTTTCTCATTCCTTCATTGCCGTATTAAAATCTAATAGCATCTCTTAATATAAGATAAATTGAATTGCTCCGTGCAAAATTTAACGTCCAAGCTTATTTGATTAAAACAGCCCTGTGTCACTCTTCTTTAAATAACTACGCTCGTCTCTCTAAAAGACGGATAATAAGAAGATATCGATAGAATATTTTTGACGGGGAGCGATATTAATTGACAAAAATGAATATTATATTGGAGTGGCGCGAGTTAATTGGAAAGCCGATCCTACGCAGAGAAAAACACGGGGCAAACAGAGGCAACTGCGAGGCAACTGCGAGGCTCGGCCGCGCTCTCGCGTTGCCGAAACAGGCGAGCGGAGTTTTTCAGTGGGCCGTGGAAAAACGCGCGGCTGAGGCGACGAACGGAAAACGCGGAAAGCGCGGAAAGGAAGAGAGACCGGAGCGACGCGGATCAGAGAGATTTTCGCTGTGCGAGCATCGCTGGCGGGGCGATGGCAAAATAATCGAGAGCCGCCTGTCGCACCGCCAGGACAAAAGAGATATTTCACCGTCCGACAAATTTCCTCGCTAAATGGCCGTGCATAAAAATAGCAGGGCAAAGAGAGTGACCAGGGGAAGGGAAACAAAAACAAAAATCCCAACCACGGAGCCAGTGCCGTGGCGAACACAATGCCGGTGAATCGGATGCGCGAATTAAAAACTCGTCGTCCGGCCAAGCTGCGCGATAAATATAATAATAATCAGAAGCCCCGTCTGTCAAACGATTAACGAACGACCGGTCGTCCCGAGCTCCTGCAAATTGCCGCTCGAAATTCGAATTAGATTTAACAAACAGAATATTCACGTCCATTTTCCAACCTTTCGCTACGAAACTTTGCAAATTTGCAGCATGAAATTATCCATATGTATTTTTCGATTAGAAATTTTCAACCTTCCGCCTGGAATCTGAAATGTTTGTAGAAATTGAAAGATCTTCAGAAATTTCGGAAATGTCTCGTTCTAAAATTTCTTATCCGCTAATCAAAATAATAAGATCGTAAACTTGGAATTTCAATTCTGAAATTTTTGGCCGAAGCTTGAAATTCTAACGTACTAAATCCTTCATCATTTCTTTGAGCGAACACAAGGATTTCTTTAGAAATTCTAACTAAACGAAGATTAATTTCTTGCAAAGTTCAGGTTCAACATGTAATCAAGAAACGTTACAACAAATTGGCCTGGTTATTAGGCTTTAAGGGTTTAACAGGCATTGTTTCTTCGTGAAACGCGTATTTCGCGATAGGCGTAGAGCTCTACGCGATCGCTGCTGCGACAACTCTGATATTTAATGACGCGTGGCGGCTAATTCGGTCACCGGCTTTTCAACGCTTTTCCAACGAACGATTAACCCTCTTCGGCCATTGGATGCTGGCTACACATCGTTTAGAAACGAATTCGTGAAATTCGCGTGTATCCTGCGCGACAATAATAAAATTACAATTCCGATTATAGAAACGGTTGATTTCGGCACGCGATTGTTCAATCGTGATCTATGCAAATCGTTCTAAACGTTATTCCATAAATCTTTCAATGAATCGAACGAGGAAACGGATCACTGTGTTCAATTTAACAGTCAGGATATTACGAATAACAGGTCGTCGCATTTTGTGAAAACGTAACGAAGAACGTAACAAAAACGTGAAAATGTAACGAACGTTGTCGTTCGTGGAAAATTGCCATCGGTGAAACAAAATCACCGGTACTCATCGACCGTATCCCTCTGCTCGAAAACATCATGCGATTCACTCTGCTTCCATTTGTCGCTTCGAAAACCACTGTGCCTGGCATGTCAAGCATAATTCTTATAGATTGGATCGTAAATTGTTTTTGAATCTCTATGATGTTTTATTTAGTTTCACATTGAGTAGACACTTTCCCCTAATTCGATTTTACGCGAACGGACGAACGATAGAGATTGTTAAGCCTCGTGTTGACAATCCGATACATACTGTCACTATGGTAATAGCGGTTTCAAATAATCCTTAGGAGTAATTATTTATAACAGCACTTAGGATAGGAGATAAAAATTGGGAACCGAGGATTTTAACGGAGGATCGAATAGAATGATGAAACTATCGCACTATGTTTGATTTATCCAAGAAAACACTACGGACAACCGGGTATCCTAGTCGCAAACTAACATTTCTCCATACTTTCCTACATTCCTTCGGATATAATTAATGGAACATTGTCACCCACAAAGTATTCGTAACCAAACTCTACGCAAAGGGGTTAAATAGCGACAGTAATGAAGATAAAAATGCGGTAGAAAATAAAAGACGAAGTACCAGAGAAACTTCACCATGTTTTAACGGTATAAAAAATTATTAAAAGTAAAGATAAAAATGGATACCCGATCGCCAATGGGACAAAGAGATTTTCTGCTTTTCCTCCACAGACTAATCGCTTCTAAACGAACATCCTTTACACTCGAAAATGGTAGATACGGTTCTATCCTGAATCGCAATTCATCTTCGTTCCTCTTGTAGACAGGGAATCAAAGGGACTAACAAACTGCACGTCGATAATGAGCGAGAAATCAGAGATCCTCGAAGGATAAGCACGTAGCTCGGTTCCTTTCCCTGGCATCGTACCAAAATACTTTGTCTCGACCGTTTGAAAAATGGCCGAGCACGAAAGAACAGCCGAGTCCCGCGGAATATTCATGAACCGTTTTCACGTCTTCTTCCTTTTCCCTAACACGCCTCTGCATCGATGTAAACGCGCAACACGCCGCGAAATTGTTTGCGTTTAATTCGATTGCACGATCGAATGATCGGCTAGACTACGATTATCGCCGCTAGTCGCAACTTAATCTTTCAGAGAAAATTAGAACACCGTGTAGTTCTAAATATTCAAAAGTAGTCGCATCTATCTTCTTATGGATAATCGAGATCTGGATTACTTACTCCAAGAAACTGTTACTCGATGTGAATGTCCACTTACCTGAAACAAAGATAATTGTACGCTTCAATATAAATTTCAAATGGATAAAAATTTCAACTGCATATACGTATATGCTAAATCACAGATGTTTATGCAAAGTTGTATCTTTATGAATATGACTAAATAAATGGAACACGGATAGAGACTTATTTCATCTACTAAATATTACAAGGGCTAGATTATACAGTTTGCATATTTCGATTTCTCATAAACGCACGAATACCAGCGCTCTCCTTACGAAAAAACAGGGAACCCTATGTTTCAAAATCGGATGAAACATTAGGCACGACGACGCAAAACCCAAGGACCATCGTCCAATGTATCAACGTCTAACCGTGATCAGATAGCAGTAGTAATTCGGTCGAAAAAGGAAAAAAAAAAATAGTGTGAGCGTCAGCAATATCGAAGTAATAAAATTCTCATTTACTCCGGCGCGTTGGCCGCCGTCGTCGTCGTCGTCGTCGTCGTCGTCGTCGTCGTCGTCGTCGTCGTCGTCGAACGTTGCCGTCACGTTCTCCTCTTCGTTCTCATCCTGGCAATCCGCAAGGGTTTAAACCACGGCGCGGAAGCCCGACGACGACTCGGCATTCCGCGGAGCACAATTTACGAACAACGCTACACTCTCTTTCTCTTTCGCCCTGTTCGGGGTTCGGTTGGGTCTGTCGTTGTCGTCGCAAGTTGCGGGTTTCGGTATGAGGCCACGTTTCCACCGAGTCCTCTCCCACTGTGTTGTATATGCGGAGTAGTTTGTCACAGTCAAGTGCTCGCTAAGTATGCGCGACCATTTGTCTCCGATCTTCTATTCTGGCACCAGCGTTATTCTACGCTCGCCGCAAACAGAATTAAATGTTTCTGCCGCGTGCTCTCTCTTCACCGAACGCATCTATACATTGTATGCGCACGTATACATATATCGTATGTTTCATCAGAGTGCATCGCCACGGTCAGTATCGTTTTATACGGCGATCGCCACAGCCGCGAGAACTTGCTGCGCAGCCACGTTTTTCTCCGCGACGAGAGCGTCGCTCGTTTCGCCAGTTCCCAGGAATTTTTGTCAACCAGTTCTTTCTATTATTTACGCGCCGCGCCGCGCCGCGATCGTTTCATTCGTCGTGCAGCGAACAGAACCGTACTGGACAGACAGATCTGGCGTGCGAAACTACGTTCGTTATTGTCTCAGTTAGCAGCGAGTCGTCAAAATAGGAAGATTATACGGTTTACCTCACAATTCCATCTTTCTTGGTTAAAATGCCCCGGTTACCGTCGGAAAATCCAAGAAAACTGAAATTCTTCCTACCACTTTCTTCGCGTCATCTTTCTTTCTCTTCGTTCGACTGTAAACAGACTGTTCGATATAACCTTACTTACTAAAAGGTAAAAATATCACGAGTAACCTTAAATATTTCGATCAACGTGTCTTGAAAAATGTACAAACGCTAGATAGGAGATTTTAAAGAGGACAGGAATATTGTATTACTTTAATCAAATTCCCGAGGTCCATGGATTTAGAAACGGAGATTATAGCCGGCAATTCTCGGAATATCTACGTCGTTGATAGTCGCGGTCCTAGAACATACGTCTATTAACGAGGTAATACTCTCCAAGTATTTCGTTTCCCCGCACGATTTCACCAGAAAGGCAAGGAATATCCGAATTAATTGATCCCACGTTCTGCTCGATTCCTGGAGTAGCGGCTAGATAAGGAATAAATTTGTGCGACTGTTCGCTCGAGCTCGTGATAGAATTCGCTAGTCGATGCGTTCTCATTCAGCCGATAGATAGAGCTTAAATATGGAGGATCAGCAGCGTACGTAGAGGGGGTTGAAAAACCTCGGCCACCAAATTATTTATAGCTTATAGCCCTCATAGTGGGAATAAAGCGATTTATATCACGGTGATATAAAAAGAGCGTTGCTTTTACTGAAAGTCCATTAATAACGATTCGCATGGCGGCCTCGTAAATGATCACACTTATTATTTATACTCGCCACCGAAGAAGATGGATCCGTTCAATTTTTTAACGGCGCGATTACGCGCATTGAAAAATTAATCAACGTCTATGTACGCGCGCTATCAATAGTGGGAAATTATATTTATTCGAAATCAATTAAATAAAATAACGGCAGGGGAGACTGAAAAGAGTCAATGGATATTTCTCGTACCAGTTGGTATTCGCGCTCCGTTTCTTTAAACAAAGAGCTTCTCCACAGTTTTTCGGCTTCCTCTTGAAACGTTCACAGTCGCGACGGCGCTAGATCCGCGCCGGTGAAGCGTGGACCGACAAATTTTTATTAGGAAAATTTATTCCGTGGCCTGCGCGGCTCTGCCTCTCGTTATCTTTCATTCGCGACGGCTCCTCTCGCGTACTCGCGTAAAGCAAATGGATGCTCGACATGCCGGGTAAAAGCAGGATCTCGAAATGCACTAGCTTTTAAGGAATTAAATCTGCCCGATCCGACCGGGTTCACGTTGCCATTCGCGTTATTGTTTTTCTACGTATGAAATATTAATTCCGTCGGCCTCTGTATCTCTCTCCGTCCCGATATTTCGTCCTTGCAGTCGCGACTGCCCGCCGTAATGCTTCGCCACCATTTTCCTCTTTGCCAATCGCGAACATTTCCGTCAGATTTTATAGTCAAGCAACACACGCCCGACTTTTTATTTCTGTCGAACCATTTGGTTAGCGAGTGCCGACAGTTAAGTACCACGAGCATAAAGTAATACCTTGCCAAGATTAGGAAACAGTTAGCAAACAAACTATATCCTCTATCTCACTTATCGTCGCGCGTTACTAATACGATGTGATCCTATTTGCGAGGACGAGTTTACGTGCGAAACTTTCGACCAACAGTCGATGGCTACTTTTATAATTGTACCATGTAATTGGGAACGAATGTATGGGAAATAAGATAAAGCCACGTTCGTCCGCTTATCCATCTTCTCCTCTGATAATAGCGCGTAGTGACGCACTGTCTGAATGCAGCCGATCTTGCGATGGATAACTTTGCACCGGTAAATGGAAAGCGACAGATCCCTTTTCCATTATTCGTATTCGTTTTCTAGACGGTGTATTTACGAAGGCAGCTGGACCCACAAGCACGGGTATTACGTATAACCGCAGCAAATTGGCCCAGTTCTACCGGAGGATTTGCTTAACGGTACCTTTCACGGCGCAAAGTTTCCACCGCAAATTTCTTCTTCTTTTTTTCGAGGAAACTGGAACGGAGTTTCTCGACCAAACGACACGGTCGCGGCTGTCCGACGCGGGAGAAAAAGAGCATCGCGCCGGTCATTATGATGTCGCCAAGAGAGACAAGGGGATGGCGAGGTCACTTTGAAACTTTTCCTGGACGAGTAAACAATTTATCAGACTGAAACTAAAACATAAAGGGAAAACGCACGGTGCTCGCGCGCCGCCTCGCAGCCTTGTGGAATTTTCACGCCGCGCGACCCTTATCGCTCCTCTAGACTTCTCGCCAGAAGTTACCGTGTCCGGGGACTCGAGTTCGACGAGTTTTATCTGACGGCCACTTGCGCGAACAGCGGCAGCAAGTTGTTGGAAGAGCGGCCAGAGAAGCGAGGAACAAGAAGTCGAAAACGAAACGCAGAAAAAGCCCTGTAGTAGCCCGTGAGATCGCTAGAGATCGCTTCGAGACGTGTTGCCAGAAGTGACTTCGTGTTTTCTTTTTTTTTCCTTTTTTTCTTTTTTTCTTTTTTTCTTCTTTCCTTTTTTATTCTCGCCGCTCGGGACTTTAAAATTCGACATGGATAACTTTGTAATCGAACTTTGTTCAAGGTATACGTAGCGGAATTATAGAAACTGCATAGAGCACATTGAACAAATAATATCGATTCGACAGTTCAAGCGTCTTGTTTCTTCTTTGTTAAGGAAAAATAATCGTTTTAACGCGTATAAAACCGTGCATTCAACGTCCATACTGCTCAACTGCGAAGGAATGCAATATTCGACGAAGAACCGATTCTTGGTAACTTGACACCATCTTTAACTTCAGCCATTATTTCAAGCGACGATACTTACTACAGAATACAGTTTATTGGTTTTCTCGCTTCGTCGTTTGCATATCACGTTTTGTCCAAAGACAGTAAATCTGCATTACTGACTTTCTTCTCGACGATATTGCGCTTCATCAAAATGAAGATCGCACGCAATATATTATGCATAGTTGAACGGTGCAATTTTTCAAATTACTAAACAAATTGCGTACAGAGAGCGCAATACAATGAAAATAGAATCGAATGGTCCAAACGTAGGAATCAAACTGGCATTGAAACGAACACTTCTTTTTCCAATTTTAGTGCATGGAGCGGATAAAACCGTACATACATATACGTACGTATTACTACTATGTCGCACACTGACGGCACGTACGGTACATCGGTTGTTTGATACTTGAAACCGGTGCTGCGTGGACGTTGAGTATTTTCCGGATTTGCCGGCTAAGCGGCCGCGTTTTCAACCGTGGTCGGTCAATAAGCGCGAAAAGGAATTATGCGGCGAATAAACGCCATCTCTCGACAGGGTGTGCGTCTCGCGCGTCGCGAGTCGAGATCAAAGCGCGAACAAACGGCGGACGATGCGTCGTGACGCGTGGACAACCGTCCTACTCCGCTTAATTACGAATCCTTTTCGAACGAGGCCACTTCTGTGACTCGGCCCGACACGTCTGTCCTCCGTTCTCTCTTTTTCGTTCCTCGCCGGGTTTACCTCGCAGTACGTCGCGATTATACTTCGCTTTATTAAAGCGTGCGCCGACGTAAACGAGCGTGGTAATTGCAAGCCTCGGCTCGTTTCATTGTGTCGCCTTTCGCGTCCCGAGTTCTTGCAGCTTAAACGGTTTAAATTGACAAAAGCTGGTCCCCACGGCTTAGAACGGTTTCGCACTGTGCCTTGCCTTTCGCACCAGGCGTCGTCCGGATCAGAACCGTGCAAACCTATGTCCCTGTATCTCTAACCTGTCGCTATTTTATTTGCGACCTGGTGGCGTTTAACGCATCACGGCTACGGAGAAGCGCACGCGTGTAACGTACGCCGGTAGAAACTTCACGAAAATAAGAGCCTCTCGGAGGCTCCTCAACGAACAAACCATGTACTCGTTTCCATAAATTTATTCATCGTAAACAACGGTAAATTCTATAAAGCAAATTTATTTATCGACGTCGACACTTTTCCGTACTCTTCGATTTATGAAATCGATCGATGTAGTTTCTGAACGGTACATATAGTTGTTAACTCCATTTCGTAGAGCGCCTCCTATTCAACGAACGCAGGAATAAGGCCCCGAACCAAGACATCAAAAAGCTTGATATGTTTCACGATCGCAACACGCATCGCACGCGACAACTTTCCAATAAATGCACCCGAGTGTCGATACTGGCAAGCTTTATCGTCGCCAAAACTCGATAAAAACTTTATTTGTCACCAAAACGAATCTCGAAGCGAAATCTGGCAAACTCGTTCCCGTGAATCAATCGTTCCAATCGGTACCTGTTCGTTCCGGATGTCAGATCAAAGTGCTACTTAAACATTTTCTCTCAATTTTACGAACAGATTCCGAGAAAACCATCGCCTATTCCCAACGCTGTCGCTGTTCGTCTCCACCGAACGCACGGGTCCGTTAAACTGGTCATCGTCATGCATATATTCTTTGGAAATTCCGAGGTTAATAACGCTACTAACTACTAGTGACTCTCGTTCATCGTTATCGCGAGCATCGAATACTTTACACACTTTACAGCGACGAAGTCGAAAGTCGCCCGAAAAGGCTCTTTACCACTGTGCGGTAATTAAATGTATAAAAAAAAAAAAAAAAAAAAAAAAAAAAAAAA